>JARHVA010006458.1:517500-550000 GCA_037957365.1 Torreya grandis | reverse complement strand
CTCTTCAGCATAATATAAGATAAGGGATCCATGAATCTATAAATATCCACTCTTCTCCCATAATAAAGTAGAAGTTGCTATTTAGTTTTCAAATAATGAAAATTTAATTTTTTAATAGATTTGTTAGGTTGTTGTCCTAGATTAATAAATTAGTCATAACCTAATTTGTTAGTTTGTTTTCCTATATAAAGAAATCACTAGTAATATGACTTGATAGGTTGTTAGTCCTCATTAGGAATTTTTAAAATATATTTTAAATAGTAATAACCTTTTCATTCATAGTTAGTGGTAGATGAAGATTGACTATTAAATAATTATTATTTCAAAACTAAGTTTAGATTGACTAATAATCTGAAGCATTTGAGAATTTCTAAAGTATTTTTATTGAATTTTAATATTCCTATTCAAAAGGCATAGTAAGGATCTACTCAACATGGGGAAGAAGGATAACCTTGATGGTATTTGTAAATTATATTAGTTTTTTTTTCCTTTTCAATTTGAACATTTCTTTCATTATTATTGTTTCCTTGGACGAACCCATAGGTATGTATGGTATGTTGAGATCTATATATTTTACATTAACTTTTTCATAACTAGATTTTGTATTTTAATGTCAGTTGTTATTATAATTTACTTTAAAGGTGATTTCATTTAATTGAGTTTTGATTTGCTATCAAAAATTGATATTTTATTTAATTGAGTGTTATTTTATTTTTCAACTAGAAATAATTATTACATGAAAGTACTATTTTCCCTATCACATTTAGCATTTATCAAGATCAACTAGTTAAATTAATTGGTTTAAAAACCCTCATCAATAGGATTCTTATTACCTAGGTGGAAGTAGAGAACAAATATAAAAACTTGAAATACAATTAACTATAAAAGAGATAAATCTCTATTTAAGTAAGGAAAATTACCCTTTCAATGAAAATATGAATGTTGTTATGGGTAATTAGAATTTACCTATTTTATCAGGGGAAAATACCATTTCAAATTAAATGTGAACCATGTTAAGAGTAATTTAAAATTACCTTAATGTATAATATAAATGAGATCCAATATATCCTATTTAAGGAAAAATAAAATTCTGATAGGTAATACTAATATTTACCTTAAAATAAGTTATACAAATTGTGTATTTATCATATGTATAGGAATAAATTGATGCATGTGTAAACTATATGCAACACATGCATATAATATGTATATAAGGTTTAATATGTGAGCGTGTGTATCTATATATAAATTGTTATGTATGTAAAAATAAATAAAAGATAAAATAAAATAAAAAACATGGTTTTAGAATAATATTAATTTTTTATAATGTATGGGAAGGGGTGGAGAGGCATCAACCCACCCTAAAAAGGTTTAGTCGGGCAACAACATTTCTAACGCCATTCATTATGGGTACAACCAGAGCCATAGTCATACCTGATGGTGAGAGGATAGCTAGGAAACCTCCTCCTTGGTTAATGTAAATTGTTTAGGTCATAATCCCACCAAGATGGCACATAGTTGGTTGCCTATGTGCTATATAAGTTTCATCGCATGGCCTTGACATACGACCCCTAAAATATAAATAAAAATATATTATAACTAAAAAGGGTAAAAAAATTATTCAAAGAAACCCAAAAACAGGAGATTACAGCATCATATCCTCCTCCAAAAGTTGTGACAAGATGGGGATTAACCCCCCAAGAAGTCTATCTTGATCATAAATAGACCAATTTGGCCCATGTTCCATGGCCTCTTTAGCTAGATGATCAGCCACACCATTCCACTCACGGGGAATATGCCTAAAGGAAATAAACTTGAAAGAAAAACTAATCTGATGAATCTGCTTGATAATCACAACCATCTACCAATTGACATCCTCAAAATCACAATTCCTCAGCAAGTTAACAACGAATTGTGAGTTTAACTAATAGATAATACTAAGCCACCCCTGCTGACAGCAAATTTGCAAGGCTTCCAGGATAGCCAACACCTCCATATAATTGTTTGTATAATGGCCCTTATAAACTGAGAACAAAAATAGAATATTACCAGAATTGTCCCTCCCAATGCCTCCAATCCCAACATCGCCAGGATTTCCTTGGGAGGAGCCATCTACATTAACCTTCATAATACCTTCCTCAGGCAGTGTCCATCTCCCCAACTAGCTGATTTGGACGTGGCCTAACTCTGGTGGAAATTGAGGGGCGAGTGTGCTATCCAAGATTGACAGTGGAGGGCATAATAGGGGATAGCTGAGATAGTATTCTAGCATCAGTCAGCTCCAAGTCCTCCCCCCTTCTCGAATTAATCTGTATAGTCTCTTGGAGTGCAACAAGGATCTTCAGCCATAGCTCCCTTATACTCAATGAATGCCCTTGGAAAATTATACTATTCCTCTCAATCCAGAGGTTCCAAAGAAGAAAAATAGGACCAACAATCCACTCATTTTGCAAAATAGGCACCCTGCTAGGAGGTCGATCCAGGCACTGCCAAAATTCAACCAAGGAAACCACGTGCCAATAGGGGCGCTCCCAAGCTTCCCACCATAGGTGCCACAATCTTCTGGAAAAGGAGCAATGGAAAAAGAGGTGCTCACCATTCTCCTCATTATCACAACAAAACATATGAAGGACCTTGAAAACCTCTTTTACAAAGATTATCCCAAGTAAGGCAGCGATTATAAGTTAGGGTCCAAACAAAGAAGTTGCATTTTGGCCAAGAGGTTGAATTCCAAATTCTCTTACCCCGTTGGAATTCAATTTCACCAAAACATTGCTTCGTCAACACCAGATATCTAGAAGAAACTGAATACTACCCAATTGAGTCACCTCCCCCAAGCCAAGATATCACTCTCATGCAAGGAGCTACAGCCTCTAAAAGCTAGGAGTTGGGATAATTCCTACCTATTTTTGTCAGTTCCTCCTAGTGGCCAGTCAGACACATTCTTCCATTTATAAGCAATAGCAAACCCCAGATTAAAAGCTTCTTTATAGCACTCAACAGTGTCCCATCCAGTAGCGTGAAATGCATCACATAGGGCCTACAGATGGGGATGAGAGGAGAGGAGGGGCAGAGTTCCATTCCAAGAATCCTCCCAAAATAGTGTCTCTATACCACCATTTCAAATCCAAAAAAGCCTGGACTGCACTAGAGAAGCCCCCACTTTGAGGGTGTTCCACACCATCGAGCCACACCCCTCCAAGGGAAGCCTAGGAACCTCTGATGGAGTAGCCCCTGGGAAATATTTTGATGACACGATCCAGGCCTAGAGCTGAGATTGGTTGGTGCACCAACACCAATACAGCTTCACGACCAGAGCTTGGTTAAATAGGATAGCAGATCTAAGACCAAGCCCCCCTCCTTCTTGGGTCTACACATAGTGTTCCAATTCACAAGACTCCATTTAGAATGCCAAAGATTACCACTCCAAATAAATTGCCGAGACAGGGCATCGTACTCGCTGAGAAAAAACATCGGGGCAGCCTCAACCATACTACGGTAAATGGGTAGAGCTTGAATAATAGATTGCAAAAGAGTCACCCATCCAGCCATCATAAGCCATCGGTGGGTCCAGTGATTCACTCTTTGCCTTAATTTATCTAGAATATTATACCAAAAAAACCTGGGTTGCCTCCCAACCACTATGGGGACCCCCAAATAAGTCAGCAGAAGAGATTGCATCTAAAATCTAAGGACAACCACAATTCTATGCTAGATAGAGATAGAAGTATTAAAGAAAAAGATGGATGATTTGTGCTCATTCAATTTCTATCAAGAAGCTAATAAATATGTGTCCAAAGTATTTCAGAAAGCCTATGCTTCCCTCATACGGCCTTTCCCAGTCAAGATAGTGTCATCCACAAATTGGAGATGGGTCAAATTGGCAATCCCATTTCCCCACTGCTAGCTGTGAATCAAGTTCTAAGATGCCCAAGATTTTATAAGACATCCAAGCCCCTCAGCCAAGATAATAAACAAATAAGGAGATATTGGATCACCCTGGCAAAGCACTCTAGAGGCCCCGAACAGTCTAGAGGGTGCCCCATTAATGAGAACTGAGTATGATGGCATAGTGACACAGCTTAGAACCCATTGAACCTAGTCCTGACTAAACCCAAAAGCCAGAAGGACCTTCCACAGGAATCTCCAATCAACCCTATCATAAGCCTTAGACAAATTGAGCTTAATAAACATAGCTCTCTTATGAGATTTGCTCATAGAGTGGATTGGTTCTGAAGCAATCACCACTCCATCTAAAATCTATTTTCTAGCTACAAAGTCCCCCTACTCATTAGAAATGATCCTAGGGATCAAAACTTTGAGCCTCTCTGCTATAAGCTTAGTGATTATTTTGTAAACCATATTGCAGAGTGCAATGGGCCTAAACTGATCCAAAACATTCGCCTGCTCCTTTTTCAGGATCAACACCAAGAAGGTTGCATTAAGCACTCTGAGCATCTCTTTGCTATGATAAGATTCCTGAACCACTTCCACAAGATTTGGACTGATGATATCCCAGAATTCTTGAAAGAATTCTATAGGGAAACCATCTGGGCCTGGTGTTTTACCTCTGTGCATGGAAAACACAATTTTCTCAACTTCCTCCTTATCGATTGACTTCAGGAGCACTTCATTCATATCAGGCGTGATGATAGGAGGTATGCAAGACAAGACCATATTCTCCTCCAGATCAGCAGTAGGTGCAGTGTTTGATAAAAGCTCAAAAAAAAATTGAATGGCCTCCTCAGAGATGGCAGGAGAGGATGCAGCCCAAGTACCATCTAGTAACAAAAGAGATGGTATTTAATTCTTGTTGTGCCTCGCCTAGACTAACTTGTGAAAAAAAGTAGTATTCCTATTACCTTCCTAGAGCTAGTCAATCTAGGATTTCTGATTCCAAAATATTTCTTCCCAGAGTTCCCACTCATTAAGCTCACTCAAAGCCCCAAATTCTGCGTTACAGAGATCCTCAGACAAGCCGAAGTCAAGAATATGTTTGGTAATACTATCCAACTTTCCTTGTGCTTTTTTCTTCATAGCATTAAGATTGCCAAAATTGTTCCTGTTCTAAACTTGGAGCTTTCTTTTAATAAATTGAAGCTTCTTAGCAAAGCAAAACATAACTATACCATATTCAGGTCCTCCCTGCTTCCACCAGTGGGTCATCAGGGGATGCAGAGATGAGTCCCTAAGCCACATAAGTTGAAACTTGAAGGGAGGTTTCTTGGGCCCATCAATAAAGTTGGTTGTGAGCTTAATGGGCCAATGATCAGACCCTCTCCAATCCAAAATTTTTGAAGTAATAGAAAAAGCACTAGATAACCAAAAGCAAGAGACTAAGAATCTGTCTAAGCACTTAGAGATAGCATCCTTACCTATTCTTCTATTACTCCAGGTGAAAAGTCAGTTGATAGGTTTGACATCTGAAAGGTGCAGCCACTCCATATTATGTCTAAAGAGATCAGACGAGGGGTCTAAATGAGTTAACCATCCCCTTTTCTCCTCAAGATTAAGGACAGCATTAAAATCTCCACACATGATCCACGAAAGATAAGGAAAATAGCTCCGAACAAAACACAAATGTTCCCAAAGCCTGAGGTGTCCATGGATATCCCCAGGTGCATAAACATTGGTGACCAAAATCAACTCCCTAGTCTCTAGAGAGGCTGTAGTCATGGAGAGCACTAAGGTATTAGCCATCCACTGGAGTGGTGTGGCCTTCACTGGATCCCAACATATTGCTAAACCCCCTACAGTACCTAAACCACCCACACACTGACATTGCCCCACAACCCAAACACAAGGCAAACAGGTAAACATAACATCTACTGACAACTTGGTCTCCTGGATATAGAAGATATCTGGAGAGTGCTCAAAAATCAACTACCACATAGCTTTTTTCTAGGGGCTACTATGCAACCCCCTTACATTCCATGACAGCACTATCATTGAGTAGGTTTGGTGAAAAGTTGATCGAGGGTCTTGACCACTCCAGACTCCACCAACAAATCACCTATGAGTTTTATTCTCTCCTGGTCCTTCTTGCATCCTGGTCTAGACTGAGAGGAGAAGGAGACTTTCTTAAATGGTCTTTGCAATAAACCCAATACATCTGACACTCCCTTGTCTTTCCTAGTAGCATCTATGTCTTTAACTACCTTAGCCCAGCTGTAATCCTTGTCCTGTTGCGCTAAATAAATAAGCAGATTCCTGTCCTCTGGTGCATTCGTAATTTCTTGGCAAGGCTAAATTACCATATCTTGGGATTCATTAAGGAAAGAGCCTTTTTCCTCCTCCCCTGAGGGACCTCCCACCTCCTTAGGTGGTATTCCATCTTCTATGGTGATACTATCCAAAGCTTCAAAATGATTAAAGCTCATTTCTAAAGATCGATCTTGGTTCCTGCACTTCTGGCCACACCCTTTTCCACGATAATGGAATCGAGTAAAGCTCTCCTTGTCAAGGCCGCTCACTTCAGTTGAGCCCCAATGTGCATTACCTAAAATTGATTGAGCTTTCATATTCACTGCATTACCAAGTGGGCAATTTGAAGTTTCCATGTGGGTCGATTGGCCTAACTCCTTCCCTACATTGGGAGCCATCCCTTTGAATCTCATAGCCTGAGGACATTATCGGTGCATTTAGCCATAAATATGGCATATTATACAATGAAAAGGGATCGATTCATAATCTATCTATTGGGTCCAAGATGAGGTCCCTAGACAAATTTCCATAGATTCCAGAAGGGGATTATTAAGGTTGATTTTGACACAAATTCTGGCATAGGAAATAAGCTTCTTGTCTAAGGATTGGTGCACAACAGCAATAGGCACTCTCAGTAAGGCAATAATCTGTCAGAGGATATCTTCTCTCCAAAATTCCAAGGAGAGCCTTAGAAGGCAAACCCACACAGGGACTTGGGCTAGCAATTCCTCTATATAGTTGAAGCTTGGATGCCATGGTTTGATAAACAAGATGATATGGTCATAAAATTAGGGCCCTCCTTTGAAGATTCGATTCCTGTCAGATATTAAGGAAAAATTAACCATAAAATAACTATTGGCAGCCAACATAATATCTATATCCCCCTCTATCTACTAGGTGCACCGCATCTAGGCTTCCAGGGCCATCTAGGATATTCTAATGCCCATAAACATACATATCAGAGCATGGGCTGACAAATATTCTACATCCTCCCTGACAAAATCTTGAGAAACCACCAAAATAGGCCTATCTTGGTTGCGTGGGAAGCAACCATTTTGATTGGATATCCTGGGCCACTCGCTGAAGTAATACAACTCCTTTCCATGGGGAGTCCCCTCTTGAAATAGTTTCTCTTTGCCCAAACCCTCATCTGGGCCGTCCGCCTCCTTTCCTCCTTTCGCAGCCATCAAACTCTTTTACATAAAATTATAAATAGAAATATATTTACTCATTAATATTTTAATAATTATTTTTCAAATTTAGGGTTTACAGGGATCATTACCAATAACATAAAACTATCACAAACTATCATGGCTTAGATTGACCTCTAAACTATCAAGGCATCTAACCCACTGACTTCATATAAGACTAGCTTTTTAAATCTAATCCATGTCTCCTAGTCTACCTCTAAAAATAGAATGTTTCATAACATAGAACTATTAATACTACATCTCATCCTTTTTCATTCTATAATCAGAATGAAGTATCTTGAGAGGGGAACTTGGGATGAGATGTCCTTTTTTTTACCTCTTACTAACATCCATTCTTATTCTTTACCCAAATTATCAATATATAAATTTTGGTTTATTTCATAATCCACAATGGATCTTCTATCAACATTATTTCTACTATCAAAATCCATAAAACATATATCATTTGACCCAAATATTGATGATGGAAATTATACAATCAATGAATCAACCCTTTCACCTATCATAAAGGTCAAAATAGAATCGTACCAATCTAATCATGCATTTCTAAAGGTTCAACTATGATTCTAAAAATGCTAGAGATTTTTTTATAAGTTCTAAAAATTAATCAACAAGTTACCAAATGTAAAATATTTCATTATAACATCATAAATTTACTTTATCAAATAATTAATCATTTAAGATAAGAATATATAATCTAGTTTACTGGATAGAGAAAACCTATGAGTTTGATAATCTCTTGAAAATAGATATCTGATTCATTAAATATTCATATATTCAAATAATATATTGTTTTTTGGTGAACATTTTCCAAGTTAACATCAAAATAAAACCAAAAACATAAATAAATAGATAAGAGAAAAGAGAAGATATTTAAGCACATAAAAAATAAATGAAGACACAATGATAAATAAACAAACTAAAGAGAAAAAAACAACTAAACTAAGCTAATAACAATAAAATATTTTAAAGAAACTAAAACTAAAATAAAGTATCTTAGTCTAACCAAAAGCAAAATTAAAATAAGGTAAAGCTAAGTACTAAAAACATCAAATAATCTAGGGCTAAATAGAAACATAAATTAATCTAATAAACTATGAAGCAACTATCAAATAACAAGTCTAAATTAAACTAAATAGAAAAGACTAATAATAAAAAAACCTAAATAGATTTATAAACTAACTAAGTTTAAGATTAAAAACTAAAGATAACAAACTCTAAAAACACAACTAAAAGAAAGAATTTATCAAAAGAAATATTTATCACTATGTTAAAGAAAGAACTAGAAATTAATTAAGTAACTAAAAAAATTTAAAACATGACTAAATTGAAAAACATCTAAAAGAGAAACTAAAAAAAATAAAAAATAAACTATATTAAATAAAACTTAAAATATAAAATTATATTAAAGTTAGAGTCAAATAGATTACAATAAAGCATGTGAGTCTCCAAGGAGAGTAGTCTTAGTATAAAAATATAAACTCATTGATAAAACCAACATTCTTCCTTTATAATAACTTGAGTGAAAACTTTACAATCAAAATAGATCAATAAAGGATCAAAAAATAGTAAAGTGTTCATATTTTTTAGATTAAATGCTTCAAATAAATGAATAATACTAATAATATAAATCATCAAAATATTTTAAGCTTAGCAATCTTTAGATAATCAGTATTAACTGATAATAAAAAGCTGGATATACCTGTATTGCATAAGCAATTACTCAACCATCAGATAAAATAAAATTGGGTCTATCTTGCTATCTAAGAAAATTTACATAGAAAGATGAAATATTGAATTCATAAAATATCTTTGTCTTGAATACCTATATTTTTTTTTATCTTCAAATGAGTCCTTGATCTCGTTTAATACCTTCAAACTTAGTTGCAAAATAAGTTATAACTAAATTTAGTTAGTTATTAGTTTATTCTAACTAATTTAATTTTTAAAAGTTCAATTTATTATAAAATAATATTGGTAAAGGACATGTTTAATTAATATTTAAAATTCTTAATTGATCAAGTTATGTAAGTAGAGATCAAGGGTACTAATGTTAATGAGTGGGGACCCTTATCGATTAATAACATAATAGACTACATATTTAAATCATAAAACAAATAATTCAAAGGTCAATAATTTCTATTTATAAAAAATTCAAAATATATAAAAAAGCTAAAAATTAAAGTATCAATTAAGATGAATTATCAACTATAAGTGTAAAGTTTTGTCATGATAAACTTCAACATAAAACAAATTTTATCCCCTTGATAGCCAATAATCCTCCAAATATGAAAAACGTTTAATTATGGGTTTATCTTGTGAATTAAGACAAACATTATACTTGATTTTTGTTATAACAAATTACAACAATCATATTCTAGATTCAATCCTACTGTCATCAACCTCTAATTTGATTCTCTTAAACATTATGACCTCCATTAGAGTATATTGGTCTTATTGATTTCAACTCTCTTTTCTATAGCTC
This sequence comes from Torreya grandis, assembly GCA_037957365.1. Classification (NCBI taxonomy): domain Eukaryota; kingdom Viridiplantae; phylum Streptophyta; class Pinopsida; order Cupressales; family Taxaceae; genus Torreya; species Torreya grandis. The sequence goes on along the minus strand of JARHVA010006458.1, from coordinate 540,100 downwards.
TTTTATCTATAGTGGGAAGGGGAGTATCCATTATCTTTCTTCTACTAGCATAGCCTCATATTCTAAAATTCAATCTATCAAATCCCAAAATAGGCTCATTATAATAAGTACTCATACCTAATCCTTTAACTTTCATAATAGGCTCTCCATGAAAAAGTGAAGTTTCATTCAAAGGAATAGCTAAATTCTTATATTTTTAATCACAGACTATCTCAATTTCTAATTCTGTGGCCTAATTTATAGGAAGAGGATCAACAATTAGCTCAAATATTTCAACATTAAGAGGTTGAAGTCACAAGTGTTGAGGGTTACTATCCAAATAATGAGATGAACTATTTTGATAAGGAGTTCAGGCTCCAAACCTATATCCAAAGAGTAATCTGTTACGTTTATAACTTCTATTTAGAGGGTTGGCATGCAAATTACCTGATATATTATAGAATTTAGGATTCAAAGCATCAAAATTTATAATATAATATAATAATACTAATATTGGTTATTTTACAAATGAAAATTCCTTTCTAAAACTCAAATTCATATTATATATACCATATGAACCTAATCTATTCATATTACTAGAAACATGATTCTCAAAACCATTCCAAACTACTTCCTTTTTGAAAGTCTTACCAGAGTTCTTATAGCAAACCAATATAAAAAAATAAGACTCAAATCTTTGAGAGAATCTACTCATAACCCTCTATATATTGACCAATCTCAAAGAAAACAACAACAAAAACCATTACAACTCAATAACAATTATTGACACTGAAACAACACTGTCAACCCACAAAATGAAAACTAATAGAATAAATCAAGTATAAAAGTTCATAAAAGTTCAAAGGAACTTGATTTTTTTATAGTTTCAAAAACTTATATGTGTGTGACTAAATTTTCAAAATAAGAAAAATAAATGGACACAACATAACTATTTTATGCAAAAATATGTGAAACAATATATACCCAAGAGCCATTTATGCTATAGATTCTAACATATTCCTTTAAATACCAAGGAAATTTTGAGATAAAAAAATTATTTTTTATCTTGAGCACCTATTATTTTCAAAAATATTAACTCACAATAAAAATTATTGGATCATGTATCAAAAGAAACAACATGCATAAACTTTCAAAATTTTCAAGTATCATAAAAATCTCAACTGAAATGACATTTAGTAACATGTGTAATCTAAATATTTTAACAAAAATACCTTTAAGCCAAAACTATTCTCAAAATATACCATTGAACAAATAGGAACCCCTTTTTATGCATGCTAACAATAACAAAAAAGCATTGATTTTCATCCTTTCTAAAATTATTTCCAAACTTATACACAACTGATAACATTTCTAACATTTAGATAACAAATTTATTAAATATACTTAAGAAAATCATCCTTAACTCTTAAAACATCTTCATAAAATCATTTTTATAATATTTTCTCAATCCATAGCCTATATTTCTCATCAAACCATTCATAATTAATAAATTATAGTTTGATGAATGCCAATGTAGATTAAAAATACTCCATTCATACAACTAAATAAATAATATCTTTCACATTACTAAAATATTTTTTAGTATCACCATAAAATCTTCCAAATCTATTTGAAACATACATGGATATGCACCTTGAGATTTTTCATCCAATATGCTTCATCTAAAACTTATTTTGCAACTCAAAACTCAACTAGTCAGAACATTACTTCTATGGTTGGGGTTGAAAAAATGAACAAAAACTGAGAAAATGAAAACTTATATCCACCACCTCCTCACCATAACCAATTGAGAGAGGTTTTTAAATCTAATTATCTTACATTAAACTGAGCATACTCTAGCAATATTCATAATCTATTTTTTGACAAAACTAAACATAGTTATTGTTAATTCCTCTACCAAACCATCTAACAACTTCTATTATTTGAGGTGATCATTTTTTTACTAACTCACTACATCACCAAATCCTTGGCATATATTGAAGCTTCAAGACCATACCTTTGCATATAATGTTCATGCCAACTTACCTCACCATGGTGTCCATCATTTTCCAATCAATCAATAACTCATTATGCTAATGAAATCAATAACTATGCTTCACATTTGATCTAATGTCTTTTAAAACCATAGCTTATACTAAGCCAAAACTAAGATATTTCACAATGGACCTTATACCTTAGAAAATGTTAATGCCCTAGCATCATGACCAGAAGGGTCACAAATCATGTCATAATAAATAACCCTTAAAATATTTTGAAGATTTTAAGACAAGTGATATTAATCCTTTAAAAATATATGTGATGATTATCCTAAGAACACCTTATTTCATTGACATTTTATTTCAATAATAAGCTTGGGTCAACAACCAGCTCCTTAATTAAATAAATTTATATTCCCAATGAGATACAAAAGAATGTTATCATGCCTTGAGACCTATGTTCTCATTTTTGAATACTTTTCATGATCTTAGATTGATAATTATTTAGACTTACTAAATGAAATAGGACCTTAGAACAATGATCCTAAGATATGCATTCTAATAAATCAATCAAAAGATCATTATACAATAGAAAGATAACTTTGACTATATAAATTTGAAATTGGAATTTTGAGAACATCACCAAATCAACTTAAGTATATTAATGCTTCAAATTCACAATGTTTTTATAAGTATTAAACAAAATGATCTTTTAATTTGATCTTTATCCTGAGAATAGATTTGTAGATGCATTAATTTTTTAAATGTAGTGTTTTCAAAATGTAATAATCATCAATGTGTCACCACTATCTATTATGAATCATGAATCATATCATCAATGAAAAATAAGAGACATCATCAATCTATTGAAACTTTTAAAAATAAAAATCCACTATTAATTAAAATAGTATCTCAAAACTATCTTGATTAAAAACCTAAATAATTGGTCACATTCAAAAATATATATGCACATTTTATTCATTAGACCACCATGCTTTTCAAAACCACTTAGAAAAATAAATATGAATTCGTAAAATAACCATTATCATTTCATAATAAAAATATATATACCTAAATACACTATTAATTGATCAAGTCCCCGACATAATTTTCAATTCATGATAGGGTCATCTCTTGACAATAATTATTGATTTTTTTTAAATTTAGGTGTAGAAAATAGTCATAAAATTAGCGACCTTGATAGTTAGTTTTGTGAAATGAAATTGAGTAGTAAAAAATTGCCTATTATAAAAAAAATCTCTTGAGAGTGTGATCCAGAAAAATCATTTTTTAAGTAGATAAACATGAACACTTTAAATAATGAATTTCAGTAAGGGATAGATTGTTTGGCTAGTGTGGCATGAAGAAAAGGAATTGAATAAGAAGGAATTTTGGGTTGGATGCACAATCAAATACAAATTATCTAAGCACAAAATATGATAATGAATTAACACGTTAACAACTAAATACAACTTAGCACATATTATTTATTTATTATAAAAACTAAATTTGTAAGAGTAATTTCTAAAATGAATGATACTTACAAAAAAAATTCATCTTCCTTGTATTCTTCCTTTTTAATGTGACATTTCTCCATTTACAACCTTTCATTGATCATTACAATAACAAAGTATAACAAAGATAAACTAAAAACCAAAATGGAATAGTAAACTAAAAAAGAAAGAACAAAAAAATAATAAAAGGAAGTAGAAAACAAAACAAAACAAAAAATAAAGAAGAAAACAAACTAAAAAAACAAATCCAAAGATAACTAATAGTGGAATGATTTCAAGTGATGGCAATTAACTAAGTAATGTATTCAATTTACTTCAAGATCTTTAAGATGAAATGCATTATTTTCAAGAACTATGATAATTTTATAAGTTCTAAGTCATAATGAATCAAACTTATGATGTTTTTCAAGATCCTCATGAGCTTTATCCCAATATAAAACAAAATTACCAACATTAATTTTTTTGTTAGAAACTTTTGTATTGAAAAACTTTTTAATTTTTTCGTAGTTCTTTATAACTCAAGCAATGCTATTTATTTGGATTCATCAAGATCTACTAAGTCATGCAATCTTTGTTTAGTTATGTTTGTATCTTTAGCTATATATTGTAAAGTAGTCTTAGTTGAAGAAATTAACAATTTTATTGGCAAAGTAGCTTCAAACCCATATGTTAGCATGAAAGAAAAATAATCAATAGTCATTTTAATGATAGTCCTATCAACCTATAAAGCTTTATAAATTTTGAGATGTCAATTTATTTTGTTATCACAAACTAATTTTTTCATAATTGAAATCAAAATTTTATTCATGAAATCAATTTATACATTCCCCTGTGGATAATACTTAGATGAATGATTAACACAATAGAGTATTTTCTTAAAAAATTTAAAAAAATAGTTGAAATAAATTGAGGTCCATTATATAAAATAATCTCATATGGTACTCCAAATCTATTAAAAAAAAAATGATTTTCTAAGAAAGAGATTACTTCACTTATTACCAAAATTTTATGTGCATTAGCTTTAAGCCACTTAATGAAATAATTTGTGGCTATGAAAACATATATATGTCCTATAGATGAAGGTGGGTAAATATTTAAAATAAAGTCAATGTCCCATTTTTAAGGTATTTTAGGAATAAAAGGATTCAAAAGCATTGCTAGTAGTTTATCTCATCCAAAAAATAACTGACAAGGCATGAAAGAACAAACTAACTCATAAGCATATTGAAGTAAAGTAGACCAATAATAACCTACCCTCAAAATTTTATAAGAATTTTTTTGTAGCATAATGCACACCATTATTTCTTTCATGGTAGCCCTAAGAACCTTTTGAATTTGATTATGCATAAGATATCTCAACAAAACTCCATCTCTATTAAGATAAAATAGATAATTTTGTAACAAACTGAAATTTAGTGCTTTTAGTATTAAATAACATCTTTATTTCTTATCTAAGTTATTAGGATAGTGATAATTTTATGAATAATAAAAAAAGTCATGATACCAATCATATTTAGCTAATAAACATTCCCATTCATTAATTTCAAGACAAATTTAAAAAAAAATTACTAATGGTCATGGTCTTTAACTATAGTTTTACAGTTATGTTTTTATCAACTTAAAAGACTAAAACATTAATATCAGAAAAAATAATTTTAACTAAGTAGTTTGTCATTTCATTACCTTTAATTATTTTGGAAGTTTTGAATTCAAGATCAAACTTTTGAATATGTAAAATTCACATAACATGTCTTACCTGAATGGTTCGCTATTTTAAAAGATAAGACAAAATAGTTACATTAGATCACAAAAAAAACTTTTTTTTTTATATATAAATATCAAAACTTAATCAAAGAGGAAACTAATAAAAAATGAATTTCTCAATAAGGGGGTACCTATTTTTTACATCTTTTAAAACTTAGCTCATATAACTAATTAGTTTTTCTTTATTATTTTCAAATTCTTGAGTTATTATAGATCCAATAGATTTTTATGTGGCATTAACATAAAGAATAAATGATTTTTTTAAATCAGGTTTAGCAAGAATATGAGCACTTGAAATGACATTTTAAACATAATTAAAAGCTAATTCAGTATTCTCATCCCAATTAAATATTTTATCTTTCTTAAGAAGTCATTGTAATGGATTAGATTTATCAAAAAAATCTGAAATGAATTTTCTAACTAAGTTTATTTTACCAAAAAAATATATCAAAAAAGATTGATCCTTAGGAGGATGTAATTCTTTAATAGCCTTAACACTTTTAGGGTCACTTGATATACCATATTTTGAAATTATATGTCCTATCAACTTACCTTTAGTCATACCAAAAATTGATTTCTTTGGATTCAATGAAATTTCATATTTTTTGTATCTTATGAATATTTTACGAAGATATTATAAATGTTTTTAACTCTTTTTAGAATGCACTATGAAATCATATAAATAAACTTGAATAAAAATGTCAATCAAATAATCAAAATCAACATGCATAGCTCTCTAAAAATTATCTCCTACATTCATCAAATTGAAAAGTATTATATTATAAGCGAAAGCACCTCTATGAGTGGTAAAATTAGTTTTATGTCTATCTTCAAGATTCACAAAAAAATGATTATAATCTAAAAATCCATCCAATAAAGACATTTTTTTTGATCCTACAACATATTACAAAATATTATCTATACTTGGTAGAAGAAAATTGTCTTTAACACTATATTTATTCAGATCTTTAAAATCAAAATATAGTCTAGTGTCACCATTTTTACTTGTAATAGAAACTATATTAGCTACCCATTCTAAATATGTTACAGAAAAAATGACACCAGCATTAATCACCTTATCTAGCTTTTTGTAAATGATATATTCTAAAAAATGGTTGATTCTTCATATTTTTTGCCTAACAAGTGTAATAATAGGCTTAATAGAAATTCCATGTTTAATAATATTAGTATCATAACCTTTAATATCTTTGTATGATCAAATTAAAATACCAATGTATACTTTAAACAATAAAATGAATTTAACCTTCTCGATCATAGTTAATTGAATTCTTAAATATATAAATTTTGGATCTTCTTCAGTACTTAAATTAATAGAAATGGTCTCACCTATGATTCTCCTTGATGGTTATTTCATTCTAAATATTTTAGGATGATCATTAGGTGTAAACATGTATTCTAAACTCACCAAACTAGTAGGCAATTTGTTAGTACTTAATTACAAATAATCTTCATAATTTAATACATAGTCATCATGATAAAAATAATCAATTTTAATGAATGAATATATATCTTCATCACAACTAAAAATATACCAACTATCATTAAAATCAAGAATTTTAGAATAAAAAAATTTAGTAAAATAAAAAATTGTAGTAGGTTCAATCTCACTTAGAGTTAGATTAAAGGAATAAATAGTAAGCTTATCATCCCTAATGTTGAATTCTCTAATAAAAGGCATAATAATAAATCCCTAAAAATATTAAATTTAGGACCAAATATTTGGTGTGTAATGGTGTAGACAAGTTTGATTATTATTATAAATGTTACAAAATTGTCTAAGAACTAACTCTAAATATTCAAAAAAAAATTAGATGCTTAATTTTTAGTTCTATTGCCTTTTATAATCCCAAACATAATGTTTTAGATTTAATTGTATTATTAGTAATTTTATAAGATAATCTGAAGGCATAAAGAAAAAATTTACCTATAAGATAAATCATAAAAAATTTAGCACCATTACCTTGTTGAAATCAAACTCCATCAAAGGAAAGTGACCATAAATTTTATTTTCAAATATTTTTTCATGCTGATTTTTGGGTTCATCTAAATTCAAAAATTCATAAGTCTCAATTCCAATTTTGATGTAATAAATATTAAAAGAAAAATTTGATTCAATAGGTACACCAAAAAAAATCTTCCCTTTTAATAAATTCAATTTTATTACTAACAAAAACCCATATTATATCTTTTCTAACAAAATCTCTAGTTGCTTTAGACTAATCCCTTCTTAAGAGCATTGAATAATTATAAGGAATATCTAATATTTGAATATTAGTCATGCATCTAATCCATTCATCTTCCATAATTTTAATGACAACTCTTTGTTTGTCTAGCATCAAAATCAGTAAGCTTCCTACCATCTACTTCATAAGATATACTTAATTGGTCTACAATAGAATTAGGCATAATATTATTTTAGGCACTTGTATCTAAGATACAATTATGAATTATTATGTTATAAATCTTGATTATGACATAAAAAAAAGAGGAAAGCAATTAGTAGGGTCAAAATTTTGAGCACAAATATGTTCATAATTGTTTTCTTATAATATTAAATTATCTCTGAGATTTTTAACAGCCTCATTAATCTTATCAAGTTATTTAGGAAAACTAGCTACCTGTAGTAAATAAAATCTAGATTTAATTATTTATAAATCATCAATTATGTTAGAATTTTTAATATCAATTTGTCTAAAATTCATAGATTTATAGTGTTGGTATTGATTGTTATTAAAACTAGTTTTAAAAGGAACATTCTATGAGTATTATCATTCAAATTATTAGTATTATTTTGAGTTGGGTTTCTTTTATCTAGTTTCAGTTTATCATCATAATTTTTTTTATAATTTGTTATTGTATTGCTTTGAGATGAATTATAATCTTTATTCCTAGTATTTATAACATAAACATTCTCAATTTTTTAAGGATCATCAAGAGTAATTATAGTATATGTTACATCTTCAGTTATTTTATCCTTCCACTGAAGATATTTTTTAAACATTTGATCAAAAACACATGACTCTAAATAATTATTTAGCTCACATACATTATAGTAATACATAATGTTTATCTTTTTATATTCTTTACTATTTCTATTTGAGGAAGAAGTTTTATCATTAATTTGTCTCTTAACAATGACCAACACATTGAATAGACTTTGTATGGCATTTAAAAATGTTGAATTATTTAAGTTTATGCTTATGGAAGGCCTATCTTTAAAACTAATGTGTTTAAGCTTATTTCAATATTCAATATATAAACTTAAATTTTCACTATATTATGTAATGTCTTCATCTTCTAAAGCCATGTTATACTTTAAAGGTAAATCTTTGCAAAAATAAAGTCTAGATAAATGTTTATAAGGTCTAATATCACGTGGTATATTTTGATGCAACTTAGTGAAATTAAAAATAAAATGATAAATGGTCTCACCTAGATAAATATAAAAATTCGCAAGGTCATTGACTATATCAAAATGTACTTTAACTTTTCCAAAGGAGATCTCTAGCCAATATTCAACATCTTTTCAAGTGTAGATAACCTTAAAAAGTACACTAACAAATTTGTGATAAGCTTTTCCTTTTATTTTTTAGAAAATAAATTGTTCATTAGTTATTCTAAGAGTACCATAAACTAATCTAAAAGGTTATAAGTGATCTTCACAAGATTCTCTACTAATATTAATTTTTTTTGGTATATTCAATCCCTTAAGAGAAGGTAACTTACTAGGATGATTACCAACATTAATTACATTAGAATAAATCCATGATGCTACATCTATTTGACACTCTTCTTGATGATTCTACTTCATCTTCACCTTTAGTAAGATAATCTTATTTTCTATTATTTTGTAAGCTATGAATTATATCTTTTAGTCTCTATTCTACTGCCAGTTGTTCTCCCACTAGTTGATCTCTCATTATAATCTTGAATAGTTTCTATCTAAATAGATTATTTATCATAGACCTGATATTGTTGATCTAATTGAAAATTTGTGACAAGAGTTTCAAGATGCAAAACAAAATCATCAAAAGAAAAAGAATTATAAATAAAATAAATTTAGGGCCTAGGATCAGTGGCTAAAAATATTGTTCTATGTTCCTAAATTCTTCTATTTGATTTCAAAATGTCTCATTGAGCCTCACATGTAAGATTTGAATACCAATCAAATTCAAATTCTATAATTTTTAATTATTTGTTTATAATTTGAGAAACTTGTTGAAGTCTTTCTAGATGATTATACCATGCATAACATATTAGATTAAACATGAAATTTATCATCAACAAAATTAATTATAGGTTGGATAATAGGAAGTTGTTGTCCTCTAAGTACCATGAGCCAGAAGAAAAAAAACATAAAATAGATCAAATTTTTAAACAAATGTCCCCATCAGAGTCACCCAATTTGTTTACGATAGAAATTATATAGGCAAATAAACCTTTTTTAACTATAATGAAGGTTAGAGTGGAATTAGACGAGTGTAATCATGGGGTTCTAAAGGTTCAACTATGATCCTAAAGATGCAAGGGTTTTTTTATAAGTTATAAAAAATAATCAATGGGTTATCGAATACAACATATTACATTATAACAATTAAAATTTGACTTTATCAAATCATGAATTAGTTATGATAATAATTTGTAATCTATTTTATCTAATAGATAAAAACTATGAGTTAGATAATCTCTTGAAGAATAGAAATTTGATTAATTAAATATTTGTATATTCAAATAATATCTTGATTCTCATTGAACATTTTCCAAGTTAACCGCGAAAGATAACCAAAAACATAAATAAATAGATAAGAGAAGAGATAATATATTCAAACACATAATAAATAAAAGAGAGACACAATAACAAACTAACTAAAGACAACCAAACAACTAAAGTAAGGAAAGAATAATAAACTAGTCTAAATAAATTAAAACTAAAATAAAGTAACTTAGTATAACCAAAATAATACTTAAATTAAGATAAATCGAAGTACTAAAAGTATCAAATAATCTATGGCTAAACAGAAATAAAAACTAATATAATAAACTATGAAACAAATATAAAATAACAAGTCTAAATTAAATTAAACAGAAAAGACTAATAATTAGAAAACCTAAACAGATTTATAAACGAATTAAAATTAAAATTAAACACTAAAGATCTTAAAATCTAAAAACATAAATAAAATAAATAACTGATAAAAAAAAGGATTTATTACAATCTTAAAAAAATCCAAAAATAAAGTAACTAATAAACTCTAAAACGAGACTAAAACTAAAAATAATCTAAAAGAAAAACTAAGAAATAAAAATACAAATAGTTTTAAGAAAATATAAAAGATAAAATTATATTAAAGTTAGAGTCAAAATAGATTAAAATAAATCATGTGATTCTCAAAGGAGAGTGATCTAAGTAGAAAAAGATAACTTCATTGAGAAAACCAACATTCTTCCTTTACAATAACTTGAGTGACAACTTCACAATAAAAATATATCGATGAATTGTCATAAAAGAGTGAAGTGTTCATCATTTTTTAGGTTGAATACTTTGAATCTATGCATAATATTGTGAATAACAATCATTAAAAGATATTAAATATATAAAACTTTAGATAATCATTATTAAATAATAATCAAAAGTTGTATATACCTGTGTTGCATAAGAAACTACTCAATTGTGAGATAAAATACCATTGGATCTATTTGTAAGAATTGTAATATCTAAGAGACGATTCATATAAATAATAAATATGAATTATTGACTTAATAAAATATCCAAGTCTTCGATACATGTTGTTATTCTATTTTAAATTAGTCTTTGATCTCTTTTAATACCTTCAAACTTAGTTACAAAATATGTTATAACTAGCTTTAATAAGTTATTAGTTTACGCTAACTAATTGACTTTTTAAACATTTAATTAACTATAAATAAATATTGTTTAAAGACATATTTAATTAAGACTCAAAAGTCTTAATTGATCAAGTTTTTTAAGTAGAGACTAGGGGTACTAATCTTAATTGGTGGGGACCGTCATCGATTTATAATATAATAGAATACATATTTAAATCATAAAATAAATAAGTCAATGGTAAATAAATCTTATTTATATTGAGCCATAATGCATGTCAAAATAATTTAAACATATATATATATATATATATATATATATATATATATCAAAAATTTGGATATTAAAGTATCAACTGAGATGAAGTATCAACTTAAAGTGTAAAGTTATATCATAAAAAATTTCAACATACAATAGAGTTTTATCCCCTATATAGCTAATAATCCTCCAAATCAGATAACACTTCAATTGTGGGTTTATCTTGTGCATTAAGATAAATATTATACTCAATTTTTATTGTAGTGAATTACACTTATATTTTTTTAGATTTAGTCATACTGTCATCAACCTCTAATTTGATTCTCTTCAACATTCTAACCTCCATTGGAGTATCTGGCTCTAATCGAATTTCAACTCTCCATTCTTTATCCCTTTTTTCAATAGTGGGAAGGGTAGTATCCATTGTCTTTCTTCTACCAACATAGCCTTGTATTCCCAAATTCAATCTCTCATATCCTAAGATAGGCTCACCATGGAAAGTAGTCATACCTAACCCTTTACCTTTCATAATAGGGTCTTGATGAGAATGTGAAGGTTCACCTGAAGGAATAGCTAAATTATAATAATTTTTAGCATGGACTATCTCAATTTCCAATTGTGTGGTTTGATTCAAAGGAAGAAGATCAATAGTTGACTCAAATATTCTAACATTAAGAGGTTGAAGTGGTAAGTGCTAAGGGTTACTATCCAAATGGTTAGATGAACTACTTTGATAAGGAGTTCGGGCTCCAAACCTAAGGCTAAAGAGACCTATGTTACCTCTATAACCTCTATTTATAGGTTTCACATAAAAATTAGGTAAGATATCCCAATATTCAAGATTCGAGGAGGCAAAATGTATAAACATACTTGCTCCCCCTATGGAATCTAGAACCAAAATTTCTTGCATAGAAACCACCTCTAAGATTTTTTTTTTTGGGATTAGGATGATTAGCATAAATATTATAATTTTATCTCCATCTCCTACTGTCATTAATTATGGTTTAACCCACTTGGTCCCACCCAAACATTATGAACAAATATGAATATGAAAAATAAATAAAGATTGGGAATCAATAAATGCCCAAAAAGAAACAAGATTTAATATATGATATACCATCAATTCTCATAAACTAAACTAAATTGATTCCACATAATAAAAATAATCTAATTATGTCAATTTCTAACTAATTTTTCAATTAATAATGAAATGATTTTATCCTTGAATATCTTAATGAAATTCTAATTTTCAAATAAACTATGAACTGAACTATCCCAGTTTTGATGACACAAAATTTCCAACATGAGATCATCAAATACTATATAAAACCATCATAACTTATTCCAATATAATGTCTTCATATAATTCCAAACAAGAATTATAAAGGAACTCTTACTTCTATGTCCATTTTTAAAATAAAACCTAAAACTTCAATATTGAGATAAAATTTTAATAGAAATCTCATTTTAATTGAATCCTTAAAATCACACTTGGAACTATAAAATAGTAGGTAGACTCATAAATTCAAGATTTTTCCATATATATCTATTGATTATTTTATAGCATATTACTTATAAAATGGCTAACTAAATCCATTCAAATTCCCTTATATATAATCATCCAAATCTCATAAATTGTCCATATAGAAACTATTTATATTGAAATCAAAACATCCTTAGACTATTCTACGTTAATGTCAATATACCAAAACCACAATAAATAATCAAATAGAAACTAACACTTAAAAATTCAAAAACTTAGATATTTCCAATCTATAAAAATACACATGCACCATAATTCATAATGCAAAATCATCAACTTTTCAATGCACATGTAGATTGTCACCTTATTTTATATCAAATAACACTGATATTGGTTAATTTAATCATGAAAATTCCTTTTTGAAACTCAAATTCATAGTATATATATCATATGAGTAGAATATATTCATATCATTGAAAACATGATTCTCATAATCGTTCTAGACTGCTCACTTTTTGAAAGTCTTAATAGAGTTCTTATATCAAACCAATAGAAAAACTAAGACTTAAATATTTGAGACAATATATTCATAACCTTCCAGATTTTAACCAATCTCAAAGAAAACAATAATAGAAACCCTTACCAGTTAATATCAAATATTCACATTGAAACAACACTATCAATATCAACCCATAAAATGAGAACTAATAGAATAAATCAAGTCTAAAAATTCACACAAAGTTTATTAGAACCCACTTTCTTTCAATTTTCACAAACTTATATGCATGTGCCTTCTTTGACAAAATAAGAAAAATAAATGCACACAACATAACTATATTGTCTAAAAGTCTATGAAATGAAATATACCCAAGAGCTTTTTATGCCATATATTCCAACACATTTCTTTAAATACCTAAAATAAATCAAGACATAAAGTTTATTTTGAATGTTCAAAACCTATTATTTCAAAAAATATTAATGCACATGAAAAATTGTTGGATCACGTGTCAAAAGAAACAACATGCAGAACCTTTCAAAAATTTCAATTATCTTAAAACTCTTAAATGAAATGACCTGTAGTAGTGCATGTGTAAACTGAATCTTTCAACAAAAATCCCTTTAAGCCAAAACTATTCTCAAAATATGCCATTGAACAAACAAGAACCCCTTTGTATGTATGATAACAATAACTTAAAAACCTTGAATTTCATCATTTACAAAATTATTTTGAAACTTATGCACAACCAAAAACATTTCCAACATTCAGATAATAGATTTATTAAATATACTTAGGAAAATCATCATTAAATCTTAAAACATCTTAGTGTAATTAGTATTTTTAAGATTTTGTCAATCCACAGCTTATATTTCTAATAAAATATTTTAAAAAAATAAATCAAAGTCTTATGAATGCCCATGTAGACTAAAAATACTCCATTCATGTAACTAAAGAAATAATCTCTTTCACATTACTATAAATTTGTTAACAATCACCAAAAAAGATTCTAAATCTATTTGAAACATACATGGATATGCACCTTAAGATTTTTCATCGAATATCATTCACTAAGAATTTCCTCTATAAATCAAAACTCAAATATCCAGAGCTTTGCTTCCATAGCTGAGCTTGTAAAAATGGACAAAAAATTAGAAACTTGAAATTTATATCCACCATCTCCTCACCATAACCAACTAAGTGAGGTGTTTAGATCTTATTTCCTCATATTAAATTGAGCATACTCCAGCAATCTTGCTAATGTATTTCTTAGAAAAACTAAACTTACTTATTGATATTTCCTCTACCAAACCATCCACCAAATTCCATTATTTGAGGTTATAAATTTTATATTAACACATTATACTACGAAATCCTTGGCATATCTTGATGCTTTAAGATGATACCTTTGCACTTAATGTTCATGGAAACTCACCTCACCATGGTGTCCATCATTTTCCAATCAATATCCATCTCATTAAGCTAACAAACTAAATAATACACTTCATATTCAATCTAAAGTCTTCTTAAACCTTAAATATACTTAGGCAAAAACAACATATTTCACAATGGACCTTATACCTTATCAAATTTTAATAACTTAGAATTATGACTCGAAGGGTCATAAATCATGTTATAAGATATGCCCCTTGAACAATTTCAAATATCTCAAGACAAGCAATATGAATCCATTGAAAATAAATGTGAGGATTATCCTAAGAACATCTTATGTCATTGACATTTTATTTCAAGAATAAACCTAGGTCAACAAATAGCTCCTTAATTAAATAAATTTGTATTCCTAATGAGACACAAAATAACACTATCATGCCTTAAGACTAATGTGGTCTTTTTGAATAATTGTTCTGATCTTGGATTGATATTGATTTAGACTTAGGAAATCAAATAGGACCTACGAATAATGATCTTAAGATATGTATTATGATAAATTAGTTAGAAGATCATTATACAATAAAAATAAACCTTTAAATATACAAAACTAAACCTAAAATTTTGTCAACATCACCGAATCAAAATAAGTACATTAATGCCTCAAATGCACAATGTTTTTACAAGTAGTAAAAAAAACTGATCTTTGAATTCGATCTGTATCTTGAGAATATCTTTTCATATGCATTAATTTTTCAAATGTAGTGTTTTAAAAATTTAATATTCATCAATGGATCACCATTATCTATTATGAACCATTAATCATATCATGTATGAAAAAATGAGACATCATCGATCTATTGAAACTATCAAAACTAAAAATCCACTACTACTTGAAATACTATCTCAAAAATTCCTTGACTAAAAATTAAAATAGTTAATCACATTAAGAAATTTATATGAACATTTTATTCATTGAACCCCCATGATTTTTCAAAAC
Source organism: Torreya grandis (assembly GCA_037957365.1). Lineage (NCBI taxonomy): Eukaryota > Viridiplantae > Streptophyta > Pinopsida > Cupressales > Taxaceae > Torreya > Torreya grandis. Next base: position 524,354 of record JARHVA010006458.1, on the reverse strand, counting down.
CACTTATAAACATAAATATGAATTCATCAACTAATCATTATCATTTTATAATAAAAAATATGCATCTAAATATACTATTAATTGATTGGGTCCCCAACCCAGTTTTATATTTCATGATAGGTTCATCTCTATGGCAACAAGTATTGATTTTTGAATAAAATTAGGGGGTGTATAAAATAAGCATAAAAATAGCCATCTCAGAAACTTGAGAGTGAGCCACCTTAAGAATTTTACCCACTTTTTATCTTCTTTGCTGAGAATTTTTGAAGCATCTCCAGTAGGCCAGTTAGGATCACAAATTGGTGAAACTATAGATAGCTATTATTTTACCTCTTTCCACCACGAAGACTGCACTTTTCACTTAGAATTTTTATAAGAAGTAGAAACATGACTAATTTGATAACATTTCCAACAACTGAAGAGAAGCCCCTCATAATGTAGGGTTTGTAACCAACATTTGCCATTAACATTCAACTCAATATTTTTTAAAAGATCCTAAGAAATATCCATGTAAATAAGAACCTTGGAAAAATTCATCCATAAGAAATTGAAATAAGATACATTGATTTCCATCATCTCACCTAGAGAACCCTAAATAGTTGGCAAACTAGTTTTTAACCTAAATTGGAGAGGAAGATATGGAAGCCACACCAAAATAGGTTTGAGAGAGATTGTCAGTTAGAGGACTAAAATTTGAAAACCAAGGCTTTAGACAAAGAAGATGATTATTAAAATTCTAAGATTTATCCTATAAATTTTTATTATGATCAACAATGTTGTAAAAAACCACAATGAAAAAACCTATGGCATATGGATAAATTTCTAATGATCAATACAAAATAGGATGCTAGGAGTCTAAAATCCATTAAATAATCATAGTAAATGAAGGCCAAAACTATCAAAATGGAAAAATAAAACCCTTTCTACATGTCATTCCTCACCTTCCAACACTCCCTCTAGATTCTTCTCAAATTTTACAATTAAAAAATCTTTAGCTGCTCTCAGAACCCTAAGCTACTCTTTTTGGGAGTCTAAATTATTAATAGAAGACCTCTTTGCATAAAATTGCTAATTTATAGGTATGGATGTCTGCCTCACCACCCTTACTCTCATTTTCCCCACGCTTGAGTCTATGGAGGTCTATGAACAATCAACATTATTCAATATCTTCTCATTGAGATGAAATTGAAACACCCTACCCATTTCAAACTTAATTATCTCTGATCACCATAGTTGATTTGACATAAGCTAAATGTCTCCTTCCCATTTTGATACTTCTTTCCAGACTATCTAGTAGAATCCCTATCCATAAGAGAGTGTGACTTTAGCAGTGATGGTAGTCTAGATTAATTTTTCTCACTCATTATATTTTTATTATTATTCATGACTCATTTAGTATTATTCCTCAAAGAATATTATAAATTTAATCACAAATTTTTGTGTGTGAGAGTGTGTATGTGTATGCACATACATGCATATATGTATGTATATACATGCACACACATGTGCATGTGTGTGCACATAAGTGTTCACACGTGTATGTGTGTTTGTTTTTATTTAATTAATTATGTATGTACATGATCTAAGAAACATTTTAGGTGATAATTCAGGTGATGATTCTACCCTAATTGGTGGTAGAACTTTTAGGAGCCATAACTTTTGCACCATAGCTTTGTTTGACTCCCTGTTTGAACCATTGGAAAGATAATAATGAGAGAAATGTCATGAGATGACATTAATATTTTCTCAATGAGTTTTAACCATTTAAAAACAAATGGAAGTGCCCTAAATTTTAATTTTAGTAGTGTAGTCTAAAAATAGTAAGTTTCTAAAAATAGTAATTCCTCAAATTTTGTATTATTATAAATCATAGAATTTGAACCACTTAATATTCCTTGATATTGGCGACCTTTAAAATCATCCTCATACCTAAAAAACATGTATAAATTAATATGTAGTCCAAACTGGAAATCATACATCTCTTCTCAGAGATAGGCATATGTTTGGGTCTGTAAATTTGATGAATAAAACATCTCTTTTCAGAGATAGTATTAGCATTATTGTGTTGTTATTGTTTCTTGAATTATCTTAAAACCAAAGCTTTTGATTTTTGGATCAGTACATATGTATGTTTGTGTGTGTGTGTGTGTGTGTGTGTGTGTGTGTGTGTGTGTGTGTGTGTGTGTGTGTGTGTGTGTGTGTGTGTGTGTGTGTGTATGAATGCATGCATGAATGTATGTATGTATGTATGTATTTACGTATTTATGTATGTATGTATGTATGTATGTATATATGTATGTAGTATGTTTCAATGTCCTGAATAGCCTTGCCTTTGCTTAAGGACAAGGTCAAGTATAAATTGGGGTTAGACCCAATGACAAGTAATATATTCATGCTTATTATCATTATGCATCCTATATATCCTTTTACAAAATTATAAAGGATACTATAAGAGGATATATCTATTATTACTATAATAAATAATAATTTTATTAGTATGATTTTAATTATCTCTTCATACCATATAGGTAGGGTGATGAATTTGGTGTATGTGTAGGAGATAGGAATTTTTGAATGGGTCCTAATTTTATATACTCATTATGAGATGATTTAGCTGGGTTTGAATTTTGTGCATTGATGCTTCATTTGAGTCATCAAAACACAAAAAGGATCTTATGTGATAGACAATAATAAAAATCATAATCAAGGTCATGGATTTAATATAAGGTTCACCTTGTGTATAACTAATTGAACATCACGTTAGGTGACATAGATTATACCTTTGGTCTATGTAACATAAACATAATATTTTATTATTTATTTATTATTATTGTATCCATGTTTTCATTGAGATGAGTAATTTAAAACAAAATACAATATATTCAAAGTATAAATGTATAATGTAATTATTAATTGTAATTTATATTCTATCAATAGCCATGATTAATGCCACACTAGTTGGAAATTATTTTGTTCTATTTTTATCATTTATTTTGATGATGAGATGCCCAAGAAAACTAAAATAATTTTTTGAAAACATAAAATTTTCTATTTTAACATATAATTTGTGTTCCATTAGTAACTGAAACACTTTTGCTAGGTGAAACATGTTGTTGGGTAATTCATAATATATTTGATTAACACTATATGTGGTAATAATAGTTGATTGCCTATTCCCAATTTAAATAATGAGTTTTCACTCATCAAGGTATTTTGTGACTTATAGTTATTCATTGAATTGCATCCATATTAGGATAATATACATTGACATACCAAATAGAGTGCCTCAAATAGTCATCCAATATTACCTTTATTTTCTCTATCTATACATTGATCTCTAGGAGATGACTTGTGCTTATGAAAAAATTGTTCTTATAAACCTAAATAATTCCAACAAAAAATTACTAATGGAATGATCATCCATGTTTCAAATGATGGTCAAATTAACACCCACATAATTTAAAACATGTTGAAATAAGTATTTAGTTGCATCTTCTCACCTGCACAGATCTTGGCATGAAATAAAAGTAGCATACTTAGATATCCTATCAACAACAGCCATGGTACTTGAAATGCCATTAGGATTAATAAATTGAGCTATAAAATCCATGTTCACACTTTCTCATGGAATAATTAGAAATATAATAGGTTGAGTATTTCTAGCTATTAATTTGATCATATACATTTTCAACTAAAAAATGAGGCAACTATCGATGTACTTATTAGTGTCATCCATCATTTTAGGCTAATAAAACCATATTAAAAATAGTATTAATGTTCTATTTTTTGATATATGTAATACATATAAAGACTCATGGCATGCATGTATTAAATTCCTTTTAAATTCTTTAACTAAGGAACATATATTTGATCTTGAGCAAAAACCAAAAAAAAATCTCATATAGTGAATTTTTATGTTGTGCCTACTCAGATCTGCCTTATCAATTCCATTACTTATGATTCTAGGTTAATATATTTTTTATGTGATTAAACATCACTTCTAATATCATAACTATAATCTCACCATAAATAGATGTGGGGCTCTTTAACCTTATTATGAGCTGAGGCTTCTTGGTAAGTGCATCTATAAAGACATTATTGTTACATGGGTTTTAAACAATGTCTATATCAAACTCAACTAATAAATCCTACCATATGATTCTTTAGTGATAATATTGATTTATTTAAAAAGTATTTATATGAGATTTTGCCTATTATATTCCAAATAAAAGGCCCCCAATAAGTCTTACCTCGAAATTATCAAACAATGTACTATGGCTATCATCTCTTTCTTTGTATGTGATAGTTTTGTTCCCTATTCATAAATTACTTAACTCATAATATCTAGGGTAAATAATGATGAAATAATATACATTAATTTTCACCTCAAATGGATTACTAAAATCTATCAACATAATGAATTAATATAATATGAGTGTCTCCCTGGGAGCCACAAACATATTCTAAGTTTTATTTGCCCAATTTCACCTTTTATCTTTCTTCAATATGAGTGTTAGTGCGGAAACCAAATTTTAATATCTCTCCATAAAAAAAATTTGGTAATTGTCCTGACCAAATAATTGTATCACCTTCTTGAATCACTTAGGATTCACAGTCTACTACAGATTTTAACTATTATAGCTATAGTTTAATCATTTCTTTTGAGGATGACATCTAAAATAAAATGAATATATATTTTGACAACAAACACTATACCATTTTCACATACAATTTGTGAAATTTTTTATTAAATAAAACACATCTACTAGGAAAAATATATGCCCCTCCATTTTCTTATTTTACACTTATATGTCATTCAAATACAACAAGAAAAAGTTATACAAAATGGATGACACATATCAATCATTAGAATGATATAGGTGTCTAGTGAATTTCAGAAATCTTCATCACCATAAGCTCATAGAACCTAAATATTATGACATAAACTATCTTATCTTCATCCCAAAGAATGATGCAAAAATTATAACAAACTTGCCTGAAATCCAATTTTGAAATGTATTTTTCCCTTGCTAGGTGATCAAAATAATAAATGATAAATGGTAATTTATACCTTGTTGTCAATGGTCAATTTATTAATAGTTATGTATTTAACACACAAACAACCCACTTAATCCTTTTTGTTTTATAATAACAATGGTTCATAATAAGAGATATTGATGGCTTGAGATATCCATATTATAGTAACTCATCAAGTTAATTTTTGAATTCAACCATATCATACCATGAAATTCTATATTGATCAGAATAAGTAGAATAATCCCATGTCTTTAACTTAATAATGTCATCAATGGTCCTTTTTTGTGGTATTGTAGTTGTTAAGTATTTAGGCGTTTGGTCTTGGAACTCATTAATAAAACCCTTAGTTATGGGTGGTTTGGGGGTGTGTTTGTACTCAACTTCATCCCAATATCCCAAGAGTCTAGCTAATAATATGGGATATTTTATATTTTTCTTGGTGGCCTTGCTCATGCTCAAATCTATATATGTATATGTGCATATATATATATATATATATATATATATATATATATATATATATATATATATATATATATATATATATATGATAACTAAAATGTTTTCCTTAGGTTAACACTTAAATATAAAGATATATCTAAATAAAAGGTAAGTCTACCTCTTTGCCCCATGTAGTCTGGGCTTCATAGCTACAACTGGCCACAATCAAGGCTTCCTCTACCAAGAAAAAAAGAGAAGAATGGATTTAGAAATTTAGTGTCTCTAATAATGGTATTAGCAGATGCTTTAATAACAGAAGATTCATTGAATATACTTCTTAAATCCTCCTTAGAGCAAGAGGATGAAAATTGGTGAGAGTCTGCTAAAAGGCAATAAAAATATGTGTTTTTATTATGTATATCTCAGTTCAAACTAATTGAAATAATCCCAAATTAAGTATATCATTTCCATTCCATTCTCTATTTTTTTTGTTTGTGGTAGGTGGTACTCCATATAATACTTTCCTTCTATGGATGCAACTTGTTCCAAAATACAAGGAACCTTAGATTCCATTTATTCCTTTGGTTGTTGTCTGCACACAATTTAAAAATTTACTTGAGAATCCTCTTGAGTACCAATATAATTACATTACACATTAATCAAATATAAACCATAAGCAATATGGTCCCACACATATATTATTAACTTGTAATATACCTAATTTCAAGAGCACTTTCTACTGATCTCAAAATGGGTCATCCTTAAGACCTGCATAAAATAACTATAGAAATTATATAGAGCTATATTCTCTTTCAAATGGACAGTTAAGGAAAAACACATAGCTTGTTATATGTCTTTTGGATTGCTTACATGCATATCATAGTCCAAATTAAGAATATGAGGAGCATTTTTCATTACTCCAAATATCCTTGCCTAAAATTACAATAAATAATGTTAATATTATAACTTATGAGTTTCAATACAAAATATTTACTTTAACAACTAAAAAAATACTATTCATAAACTATTTGAATTACCATTGCAAGGAGGAGTTTATACACCAATTCAAGGTTAATGTACAACTTGGAAGCACCAGATGGTTATGGCATGTGAATTATATAGTGTAGATTACATTTTCTATGGGGATGGTTGAAAAAATTATCCCTATATATTAATAAAACATTATGTAAGGTATTTTTACCCAAAAAATTTCAATGGATAAATCACACTCTATGGTAAATACATTAGTCAAAGTCAAGAAACAACAAACTATCTAGCTAAAAAAGTTTTTCAACCTAAAAATATGAAAATATTGTTAACAAGGGTCATATAAAGGTAACAAAAAATAAAAAAATTAAGTAATTAGAATAATAAGC
>JARHVA010006458.1:490000-510000 GCA_037957365.1 Torreya grandis | reverse complement strand
TTATAAAATATAGACAAAAATAATCTTTTAAAGGTAGTTATAATGTTAACAAGATATGGAAAGATAGTGTGATTTCAAGCACATTTTAGTATGAATAATTTATTTGGGAATGAGATGTAAATAAATTTGGCAATCATAAGCATCTATACTAGATGAAATGGAAAAATTATATCTTATAGTGTCACAAATAAGAAAATTTTATCCCTGGGCTTAATTAATCTAGAATTCATTTGACCTAGAGAATAAAAGAATAGACTGAGAAATAAGATAGAAAGAAATAATTTACGTTAATTTCCATGAATTCAAAATATAATAAGTATGACAGCTAAAAATAATTCCTATTCTTACCTCTCCATGTTAATTGCATTCTTTCAAGAAATCCAATAATTAATGCATGACTTCTTTATCATAACCAAGTTGTGAAGCAACATGACTACTTAGAAATTGAATCCATTTCCAATTGATGAGGACCTTTTCATATGATGAAATTATGTATGTGCTCAAAATATAATTCTAATTCATAGTCATCCTTGTCCCTAAACATGAAATCATGCATGGTACTGTATGAAGATCAAAATGCAATAAAACAAGAGAAATAAGACTAGATAAGGAATATTTCATATGCCCTATGCATCATTATTTTCATATTTCAAAATATTTAACCTAAAAAATGTTTTCTCATCATGTATCCAAAACATTGACTTTGATTTTGAGCTTATGAGGCTTAGGGCTCAAACATTGAACCCTCACTTATCAGGACACCCAAATTCAAAGATCATGATAAAATATTCAAGAGGAGATATACAATACCTAAAGCTAGGCCATCCTAGTCACTGAATGAATGTTTTTGAAATACTTATCTTGATAAATCTAATTATGTATGTTTTTTATTGTCATGTGCCAATATTTACTAGCTTTAGTGTACAGAACATACCTTTTTTACAAAATAATAAAAGGAATATTTTTTAAATTTTCCCTTATTTTATCATGACTTATATGATGGATTTATCTCTTATAGAAATTATTAAGAACCTCTAATTATCTACTTATTTTACACTTATTTCTCTACATTATACTTACATCAATAATAATCCTACATTTGTCATGAGAGCATAGAGCTTCCTCCTGATTTTGTCAATGGACTTATTTTAATCGATCACTTCTGGGTATGCCATCAGCATGATTATTTTTCTATATTCACCTGAAAAAAAATAATCAAGCAAAACCATTTAAACCCCTTAACATCAGAACATCAATGTCTTGAGAATCATTAGAACATTGTGTGTATTGATTAATTTTTTTGGGTATTGGATAAAATATGTCAATAATTAAAATTTATTATTACTCCAATCAATTTCAACACATCTAAATCTAATCAAAACTATGTAAACCCCTATGTTATATAATAAAAACACTTGAAAGTAATATAAGACTTTACATATATAGCATTTGGTAAATTTCAGCATACATAAAAATGAACTTAAGGACTAATTTACCTCCTCAACCTTCTTCCAACAAGCTTAACATAACTCACAGCTTATATACAGCCTAAGGTTTTTGCCACAAATATATCTAAAAAAATAAGATAAATATGTCATGAAATATAGGTAATGAGTTTTGATCCCTCCACTAACAATTTTTTACACTTGCAGATCTACCAAAATGAGATAATCAAGGCATGAGACAGAGGTGACAAGTTTTGATCCCTTGACTTCAGATCTTATATCCTTTCTTAGGTAAATATGGAGTATCATATGACAACAAGGGCACATAAACAACTTATTTAAGGGTTCACAAAAACATGGATATGATATGATTTTAATGATACTTACAATAGTTGGACCATAATAAGAACATATTTATTCAATAAATTAGACCACAGAGCTTCCTCTTATATTTTTCAATGGCCTTCTTTTACTCAATCACTTCAGGGTATGCCTTCAATATGATTATTTTCCTATATTCTTCTAAAAAATAATAAATCAAGCAAAACCATGTAAACCCCTTAACATCAGATCATCAATGTCTTCAGTATCATCAGAACATTATGTGTATTGACTAAATTTTTTGGGTATTAGATATAATTTATGGGTATTTAAAAATTATTATTACTTCAATTAATTTCAACACATCTAATGAAAACTATGTAAACACCTATGTTAGATAAGAAAAAACCCTAAAAATAATAGAAGACTTTGCTATATATAGGATTTGGTAGATTTTAGCATACTTAAAAATAAACTTAAGCAAAAACTTACCTCCTCAACCTTATACCAACAAGATTAACATAATTTTAAGTGTATATACTCCCTAATGTTTTTTCCATATGTAGATCTAACAAAACAAGATAAATAGGTCATGAAATAGAGGCAATGAGTTTTAATCCCTCTAGTCTGATATTTTTTCCACTAGTAGATCTACCAAAATGACATTATTAGGGCATGAAATAGAAGTGGTAGGTTTTGATCCCTTGACCTCAAAGCTCATATCCTTGCTTATGTTAATATGGAGCATCATGACCCTTCCTTCACTCCCTAATTTGGGAAAATAAAATAAGTACATATTCTAATGGGATATTTTAGCAAACAAATGGAAGTCAAATATAATATTAAAAAAGATAAAATGATGGAATTTAGAGAATAAAGTGGAATTTAGAGAGAAATTACACTATCATCTCTAATAAATGTCTCAAATGACTACATTTTGTAGTAGTGGATTAGTGGTTATGCCAAGCCCATGTGGCACCAAGTCAATTTTTTACCCAACTCACTCATAAGGATCTAATTACTCAAAAAGCCTAGGTTATGCCTTACATCAATGAATGAGTTAACCATGCATAAGTGATAGATCACAACATAATATATATGTACTCAAATAATTGAAAGCAAATATTAAAAAACATTCACACATTAAAAATTGATGCAAGAGTTGGGGAGAAATAATGCATTCCTTATCTTGATTGACAAAACATCACAATCTAATTACAATATAGATATTAAGGGTTCACCACCCGATTTTCATAATCCCATGAAAATCAATTTTCATTGTGATTATACTAATAATTTTTAGACTAATTATAAAATAATTCCCTTTACCCCTAGTTTACAACTACTCTTTGATTATTGTGTCACACACCACTTTGCATACAAATCCAGCCCACTTTAACCAAGCAAGCTAACCAAAATTAACCAAACTCCATAACTTACTATGTCAAGCTCCTCACTAATTATGTCAAACCTTTATGTCACTTCCAAACCCATTCAGGTGCAAATCTTTTCTCCTTGGATGAAAATCTTTTTTTTGGTAACTAGCTCAATGCTATCGTAAAAGCATGGCTGAAGGTCTTCTCAAGACCTCAATTCAATTGACCAAAGCTTTCTCTTAATAGAATTCTCTTGTATAAGCTTGCACCCTTTTGTCACAATATCAATGGTTTTTTATCCCACACAATCTCACAATTTTTTTAGCCTACCTTCCTCAATTATGCGAAGCTATAAATTTCCACTTTTCTAACTCATAATGTCCCCAAGTTTTGTCTTGCATTAAGATAGCCTACCATGCTCTAAAAATAAATCAAATATCCATCCAAATGGAAAGTAACTCATTTTGAAAATTTTAATTATGTAAACAACTTAGTAATAAGACTTAATTTGCTTGGAAGAATAAAATGGAATGCTCTAGTGCACTCATTGTCTTCCCTACTCAGAATTGGTGTTGCTCTCGATGTTGGTAAAACCTATTTAACCATGTATCAGGGTACTCCTTTATCCATTTGTAGTAAGTATAAAATATTAGGGATCCTCCCAAGGAACTACTATATCTTTCCTTTGTCACTCCACAATGTTTCTCCTCATTCCTAAGTGTCTTCATATGAATGTTGATCCTTCAAACATACAAGAAAATCATGTCTTACCAAGCTATCAAAATGTACTTTGAGAATATTTAGGATCTTGTTGACCTCTATACCAATTTTTTGTAAGAACTTTCTAGATTTCTATTTGGTTTATTAATGGATGCATCCATGTTTACCTTATAGTATGGGTGTAACTGGCTTGATGGAACCCACCCTCTTGTAGGCACTGAAAAACCCACAAAATACATCAAATAAGTGGAAAAGGAGGGGTTGTGTTGCTGTAAACAACCTCAAACAACCTTCACAAATGTTTTCACATCTTTTTAGGTCCCCTAAATAGATTTAGATGAAGAACAAACATCTACAAAGACATACCTATGTTTCTGCCAAAAATAAGTTGTTTCTACGAGTACCTATAGTAGTGGTTATAGGTTACTACATGCACCTCCAACAATGGTTTTAGGTTGCTACATGAACTTTTATCAATGGTTTTGGGTTTTATGAGCACTTGTAGTAATGAATGTAGTTTGCTATGTGTAGTTGTAGCAATGGTTTTAGGTTGCTGTGGGCACGCTACAGTAATGGTTGTAGGTGGTTGTTAGAAAACTTTAGCAACCTAAGGGCTTTAAAATTGTAAACTAAATATTCAAATTTTAGAACAAAAATTTACACATGATTAACACTCATAAACATATAAAAAGAGGCAATCAGATATCAAGACAATATTATTATATTATATTTATAAAATAGTGGTTTATACTCTCTTACATATAGTTACAAAAAATATTTACATAACAAAGCTTCCTCTATTATTCCACTTCTTTCCTCCTTATCTTCTACATGTATAAAACTATTATCTATGTCTTTTTCTTTAGCTATTCCTTTTTTCTTCCTCTATCTCTCTTGTCTTTGTATGCTTGTGTTTGTTTTAAACTTTCTTCTGTGGTTTGTCTTATTTTATTCTAGACCTTCCTCTACCCCTGTTCTATTATGCTCTTCTCTTCTTTTTTTTTACACTCTCTTCTTCTCTTAAAAACTACCAAAAATCTATAACTTTTCCCCCAAAATCCAACCTGAATCTACTGCAACATTCAAAACCTTCATAAATTCTTCCACCTACAACTTTTTGAGTTCAAAAACTCCTATTTAGATTACCCAATTTTTATTTCTTTAATTATGTTTCTCATTAAATGAGTGATGGTTAGGTGGTTGGCTACCCCAAAAATACAAGAATAATAAATTTTAAAATACAACTCCTTAAGCTCCTTCATGTGGTATTAGCTGGCAATAAAATAAAAATATTTAAAACAAAATGATTCCCCTACATCAAACTATCAAGCTAAAAAAATTAGTCAGGCCCTGCTCACTGTGTAAAGCTCTCTATTGCTATGTGTTAAGGGTCAAGTTGCTATAGGTTAACAATTCCATCATCTTGTGATAAGTGAAGTGATTCTAGCTCCATTGGGCTTAACCATGTTGCATCCTCGACATATCTACCCTTCCACTACACTAAATATTCATGGTACTATTTGCCCCTTGTCTTCTTAATTACTCTTAAATACAAAATATCTTCAATCTTCTCTTATGCTTTCTTACGTAGCTACTCCTTCCATTTTTCTAGTAATGTCTTCTCTTGTTCTTGCAATTTTGATGTCTCTCCCTCATGATAGCTATATAAATCATAAACATAAAAAATTGGAGAGATTTCCAAACCTTCAAGTAGCTCCAACTCATAAGCATTTGATGAAAACTTCTTGATGACCTTACATGGTCCAATCTTCTTCCACTTGAGTTTGTTGTGGGTATGGCTAGGAAATATTTCCTTTCATACATGTGCCAATACCAGATCTCCCACTTCAAAATTATTTTCTCTCCTCTTGAAATTAGCTTTCCTTTACATTGGTTGCTGCTCCAATAAAGTTTTTTCTCTCAGTTACTAATGAAAATATTGCATATATTTGACAAAATCCTCTCCTTCAACACTTCTCTTAAATCCCTCAGTATTTAAAAGATCCCTTAATTATGAAATACCCCTAGGGCTATGCATGTAAATAATCTAAAATAAAGTCTTACCTATGCTTTTATTGACTGAGTCATTATATGCAAACTCAACTTGAGGAAATATCAAATCCCATTGGTTAGGCTTGTCACCGACTAAGTATCTTAGCAAATTTTCCAAGCTACAGTTAACAACTTAAGTCTATCCATCCATTTTAGGATGATATGCAAAATGAAACTTTAAATCAGTCCCTAATTTCTTTGAAAGTGTCCTAAAAAAATGCCATACAAATGTGGTATCACAGTCTGAAACTATGCTTCTTGGTAAACCATGGAAACTTTTAACATCATGTACAATTCTAGGTGTTAACCATTTAATGATAGCACGTACTATTTTTGTATCCATTTTCATCCCTTGTTGAGATATAACATATCCCAAATAAGTTAATTTATCTTTCATAAAACTACAATTTTTCAAATTCAACAATAACCTTTATTCCTTGATCCTTTTTAAGACTTGTCTAATATGTAATAAATGATCTTCTTTGATGATACTAAAGGTCAAATTATCATCAAGATAAACAATCATAAAATTCCTCTAAATGGTTTCATCACTTCACTCATTAACCTCATAAATGTACTGGGTGCATTTTTTAACCCAAAGGGGATTACTAACCACTCATATAGCCACTCTTCAGTCTTAAAATCAGTCTTCTACTCATCACCCTCTCTTATCCTAATTTGGTGATATCCACTCTTTAAATCAAATTTTGTAAAATATCTAGCCATTCCTAAATACTCCATGAGATCATCCATTCTTGGTAAATGAAAATGATACCTTATGGTTATTTTGTTGATGGCTCTTGAGTCTATGCACATCCTCCATTCAGCATCCTTATTTTGTGCTAATACAACTAATACTATGGATGGGCTAAGGCTTTATCTAATCAGTCCTCTTTCCAATAGTTGTTCTACTTGTTTTTTCACTTCTTCATTTTCTACTAGTGTTAACCTATATGGTGCCTTGTCGGGTAAACTTGCCCTAATATCAAATCAATATGATGGTTGATGCTCCTCATAGGTGGCACTCCTTCTAGTAAATCCTTGGACACAATTTCATCAAACTCTTCAAGCAACTCCTTTACTTCTAAAGGCATGTCACTATTGTTCTTTGTTGCATCTACTTGTAGCTCCTTAGGAACTATTACAAAACGTAATTCTTCCTTTTTAATCTCTTTTAAAAATTGCTTCCATGCCACTAAAAGCATTTTTGGACCACCTTCCACCTTTTCTTCCTTGGTTGCCAATGGTGTGAGAGTATGTTTTCTTCCATTTTCTCCAATGTGTATGTGGTTCCTCTTACATTATGGATTGACTTCCTATCAAACTACAATGACCTCTTCAAGAGTAAATGGCATACATCCATGGGCATGATATCACCCTACACCTCATCTTCATATGTGCCTATTCAAATATTCACAAGGTATTGCTGATCAAACAAGACTTGGTGCCCTTTTTGAGGTCATGACACCTTGTAAGGGGTAGGGTAAGCTATCCTTTTTAACCGCAACATATCCACCATTTCAATTGAAACTATGTTATTAGTGCTACAACTATCTACTATGACTTTGGAAAACTTCCCACCTAATTTACATATTGTTCTAAATAAATTTTTCCTTTGGATAGGTTCATTTTCTTCCTTGATTGGCTTCAATAATGTACTCTTCATCATAAGTGTATCTCCTTTGTCAAGTTCACATGGTTGACTAACAGAACCTATAGATTCACTATCCCCAATTTCTACATATGCACTTGATTCTCTTGTTCTCTTAGATCCTTATGATCTACATTATGGGCATTCATAAAATCTATGGCCTGACTATCCATAATTAAAACATGTGCCTTGGAAGCCTCTACGTTGGCCTCTTCCATATCCACCTCTACCTCTAATGGGGTATGGTCTTGACCTAGTTTATTCTTTTTCCTTTTGATTTTTTAATGGGCTAGCCTCCTTACCATGGTTATAGTTTTTCTATTGTTACACTTTACCTTTGTTGAATCCACCTCTACTTTTCTTTGTTCCTTGCTTCCTTGCCAATTTATCTTTAGCCTTTAAAGCATACTTGTATGCTTCTTCCACATTTCATAGCCTTATCATACATAGTTCATCTTGAATGTTCAATATCAATCCATTATTATACCTTTATACTTTTTCATGGTCTAACTCATTATGATTAGATCTAACATAGATCTTATAAAACTCTTCTGTATAGGCCTTCACACTTAACTCCCTTTGCTTTAAATTATGTGATTTCTTGAGAAGTTCAAGTTGTAATCACTACGTATGAATTTATCCTTCATCTTGCTCACCATTTGATCCTACTAAGTTATCTTATCTCTGACATTTATTCTTCTCTCAGCTTAAACCTCTTTCCACCAGAGTGTTGCATGACCTTTCAACCATGTTTGATCAACCTTCACTCTTTTTGTGTCCTCTAATTAATTATACTCAAAGTATTCATCCATTTTTGTTATCCAGTCAATTAGTTCATTTGTTTCTAAACCTCCTAAGAAGCTTGGTAGATATACCCTTGTTCCTTTTCCAATGTTGGAAATAGCTCTTATAAGCCTTCTTTCACCTGCATCTTCACCTTCTTGTCTAGCCATCTTTGCTTCCCCTTCATCATCTTCACTATATCTTTATTCATATTCTCTACCTCTTCTCATTCCACCTTCTAATGTATTCATTCTATCTTGAATTTTGTTTTAGTTTCCCAACACCTCATTTATTCTTCCTAGTGTTTCTATAGCTGCAACCTCTACCATCCTTCTCCTTGGTGGCATCTTACTGCTCTAACTCACCTTGTTTTCCTTTTACTTCTTACTATAGTCTTCTAGCTACACTATCTTTTGCTAGAGGGACACACCCATAGTTCCCCTCACATGGATTCTTCCAACCCCAATCTCAAGTCACTTTCCTTCTCCCCAAAGTTGTAGCTATGCTCTGATACCATGATGATGGCACCCACCCTCTTATAGGCACCTAAAAACCCACAAAATAAAGAAAATATGTGGAAATGGAGGGATTGTGTTTTTTTTTAAAAACCTCACACAACCTTCATAGAGGTATACACATATGCTACAAGACCTATAAATGGCTTTAGAGGAACAACAAATAGTTGCAGAGACATACCTATGTTACTTTCAAAAATAGGTTATTGTAATGGGTACCTACAATAGTGGTTATAGGTTACTACAGGCACCTATAACAATGGCTATAGGTTGCTATGATCACTTTCAATAATGGTTTTAGGTTCTATGATCACTTGTAATAATAACAATAGGTTGTTACAAGCCCTTACAATAATGGTTGTAGATTGTTATGGGTACTTGCAGTAATGCTTGTGTATTGTTACGGGCACTTGCAGTAATGGTTGTAGGTGGTTGTCTATAAAATTTAGCAACCTAAGGGCTTTAAACTTGAAAATCAAAGCTTCAAATTTTAGAATAAAAATTTACACATGATTAACACTCACAAGCATAGACAAAGAGACAATTAGCTATCAAGACAATAATATTATATTATATTTTATAAATAGTGGTTTACACTCTCTTACATACAGTTGCAAAAAATATTTGTAGAACATAGCTTCCTCTGTTATTCTGCTTCTTTCCTCCTTATATTCTATGGTATAACACTATCCTTTATGTCTCTTACTTTAGCTGCTCTTTCTTTCTTCCTCTATCTCTCTCATATTTGTATGCTTATTATTGTTTTAAACCTTCTTCTTTGGTCTCTCCTATTTTTTTCTAGAATGTCCTCTACCCCTATTTTGTTATGCTCTTTTATTTTTTTTTGGTTTTCTCTTCTTCTCTTAAAAACTACAAAAAAGCAATAACTTTTCCCCAAAAATCTCACCTATATCTACTACAACATTCAAAACCTTCATAAATTCCTCCACCTTCCACTTTTTGAGTTAAAAAACCCCTACTCAAATTTCCTCTTTTTGATTTCTTTCATTATGTTTCTCATTAAATGAGCAATGGTTAGGTGGCTAGCTACCCCAAAAATACAAAAAAAATAAATTAAAATACAACTCCTTAAGCTCCTACATGTGGCATTAGCTAGCTATAAAATAAAAAATATTTAAAAACAAATGATGCCCCTACATCATGGCTCATGTGGAATATGAGATGGACATGCATATGATGGGGAAATGTCAGATAGTAGGTGACTTTGTTGACACAATCTATAATCTCATAAACCTCATCCCTTCAATGCGTGAGTGTAGAACTAATGCCCTTTGCAGGATTAAATTATTTTGGCTCCATCCTCAAGAACATGTTTTCACAAAATTTATATTCATACTTTTTCAGATTACACTCTCCTTTATTTTTCATTCTTTATGTTACCTCAATAAAAATGTCCCTAGCTAAGTCCACTCTATCTTGTCAATCTCTTATGTACTTGATACTTGTTGGGTAGTTCCTAAGATAACTGATAAACACTATATGTTGTGACAATGGTTAATCACCTATTCCTAATTGAAATAATGAGTTCCCACACATCATGGTATTTTGTGACTTGTAGTTAAACTAAGGTTCATCCAAAAACTTAGGCCAATTTACTTGGTTAGATTGCATATACTACCTCAGATAGTATTATAATATTGCATGTATTCTCTCTATCTAGCCATTAATCTTTTAGAGATGACTTGTGCTCATCAAAAACTTTATTCTTATTAAGCTTAATAATTCTAAATAAATTACTTTTACAACAAGAATCCATGTTT
Source organism: Torreya grandis (assembly GCA_037957365.1). NCBI lineage: Eukaryota > Viridiplantae > Streptophyta > Pinopsida > Cupressales > Taxaceae > Torreya > Torreya grandis. The sequence continues at coordinate 499,356 of JARHVA010006458.1, read as the reverse complement.
CAATGATGGTTAAAGGAATAACCCCATACTTGAAAACATGGTGAAATAAGTACTTTGTTGCATCTTCTCACCTGCATAGAGCTTGGCATGTAATAAAAGTGGCATAATTAGATAACCTATCAACAACTAGCATGGTTATTAACATGTCATCAATATTAGGAAATTAAGTTATATAAATCCATGTTCACACTTTCCTGTGGCTTCATTAGAACTAGAAGAGGTTGAAGATGTCTAGTCAGTGAGTTGGTCAAAGAGTTTTTCAATTGAAAAATGACATAACTAATGATGTACATATCAATGCCATCACTCATTTTAGGCCAATAGAACCATATTTCCAACATTATTAATGTTCTCTTTTTTAATACATGTATTACACACCAAGAGTCATGGAATGCATGTAATAACTTAATTTGAGGTTCTTCCACCAAGGAAAATATATTCAATCTTGAGTAAAATTAAAAAATTATTATCAAATATCGAATTTCCATGTTTTCCATACTTAGATTTCCCTTTTCAACTATACTCTCATAATGCATAGAAGTGGGGATCTCTACCAATATTATTAGTTGAGGTTTCCTTCTAGGTGGAACTGTAAAGACATTCTTCTTACATGGAATTTTAAAAATATCCATATCAAACTCAAAGAGGAACTCCTACCATGTACCTCCTTAGTGATAATCATTACTTGATTCATAAATTAGGTTGATGATATGTCTTTTTTATTCAAACAAAATGCTCACAACAAATTTTACCTATAAATTATCAAACAATGCATAATGGCTATAATATCATTTTTGTCCATGGGATAGTTATGTTACCTATTGCGTAAATTACATAACTCATAGGCTATAGGATTTCCATCAAGCATGAGGATAGAAAAAGTGATGAAATCATATATAATTTTTACAACTTGAATGGCTTACCAAAATCTATCAATGCAAATACAGGCAATAATATGAGTCTCTCCCTGAGGGCCACAAACACATTCTAAGTTTTATTTGTCCAATGCTACCTTTTATCCTCCTTCAATAGGTGTGTTAGTAATTGTCCAGACCAAATAATTGTATCACCATCTTGACATCACTTGGGGTTTGTAGTGTTCTATGGATTTTAACTTTTATAATTCTAGTTCAATCTCTTCTTTTGATGAGGACATGCACAAGAAAATGAATATCTTTTTGTTTAAATAAACACTTTCCATTTCCACATATAATTTTTTCCCCTTACTAAATCAAACACTTCTACTAGGTGAAATATGTGCTCCTCCATAATCTTATTGTACACTTGGGATGCCATTGAAATATAACACTAAAAATGTTTCCAAAATGGATGAAACACATCAATCATTAGAGTGATATAGGTGTTGGGTTAATTTCACAAATCAAAATGCATCACAGTAAACTCATATAACCTATATATTGTCACAAAAATGGTCTGATCTTCATCTTCAACAACTATGGAAACATGATAGTCACCTTGCTTGATATCCAATTTGGAAGTGTAATTTTATCCTACTAGGTGATCAAAATAATACACAATCAATGGTAATTAATACTTATTATGAATTTTCAACTTATTTAGATCTCTATAATTAACACATAAACAACACTCTACATCTTTTTTATTTTAAAACAACACCCATGTCTAATTAGTAGATCTTGATGGCTTGAAGTACCTAACTTCTAGTAGCTCATTGAGTTGCTTTTTCAATTCAACCATATCATGCCATGACATTATGTATGGATCTGAATACAAATATTATCCCCATCCTCTAACTTAATCTTGTGGTCTATGATCCTTCTCTGCAGCAGCTCATTTGGTAAGTATTTGGGTGTGTGGTCTTGGAACTCATTAATGACATTCTTCATTTTGGTTGGTATGGGGTTTTGTTTCCTCTCATATTCATCTAAATGGCCCAAGAGTGTATCTAATATCGTGTGATATTTTACACTCTTCATGGTGGCCTTTCTCATGATCAATGTTAATGCAAGTAATGCATGCTATACTTTTTTTACTACCTTTTTTTCACTACCTTCACCATGCACTAATATTTTCTAGTCATCATGAGAAAATGGTCTAAATATGGAACAACTGGTTTTACTTGTCTTATAAATACTTAACCTAAAATCATATCAAATATATCCATTTCAATGATGTGTATGTCCAAATTTTCATTCCATTTTCTAAATTTCATAGGAACTTGTAGAGCTACCTTGAAAACTTTCTTAGATAATGAGTGTATTGTCTTGAGAAAAATCTAGCTATATTTTTGTTGAAACTCAGTTTATTTGATATATTTGGAAAAACATAGTTATGCATGGACCCAATGTTGACCAACACTATTTTTATCCTTCTACTATGTTGGCTTCCACAAATATCAGCTTTTTATCACTCACAATGGTTGCTAGCATCTCCTCAACTTCATGTAATGTACTAAGGAATATACTAGTTCAAAAATATTGATGAGTTGTAGAATGACTCAAGGATTGATCACTAGCTAAGCCTAATCACTTCTATTTAGGAAAATTTTGAGCTTTGGGATCTGTACTAAAAACATACGAGATGATAGGTTTGAAATAATGTATTTGTGATAGAATCCTCCATTGGCCTCTACACTGAGCTATGCAAATTCACAGTCTATTTTCATCTCATCAATCGAATTGACCCTTCTCTATCATTTATATACCTTAAAAATTTCCTTAAAGCTAATATAAACTTATTCTATGTCTACCATGGTCTAATTATTTATATGATTTTATACATTACCAACCTTACTAAATGATTTTGAATTATATTCTATCAAGTGATAATCAGCTAACATGGCAGTAGATAGTGTTAAATAATTATTTTATATTATTTTTCTTAAGACTACTACTAGATGCCATTGATTAACTATAATAGTCTATCTACATCTAACATATCCTTTATCTGAACCATCAAATCTCAAAAGTAATTGATGTAATCTCCTATTTTCCCCATTTGTTTCAAGCACATAAGTTTTAACCTTGTCATCCACGTTGAATTTCTTAGATGGAATTGATCTCTCAACATAGTTTTCATCTCTTCCAATCATATATTTCAATGACACTTTGACCTCTCTTTTGATCCTCTACACAGGTCAACCATAATAGTTTAACACTACCAGCAAGTTAGATTATTTTTGTCCCCTATTTTGCTTCCTCTTCAAGGCCTATCAAACTTAAAAATTATACTTCCATATCCCATAAGTAATTCTGAATAATATTATGGTCTCTCTATCCATTATAATGCTCTAATTATTTGACAGTGTGTTTTTCATTGATTCCTCTAATTTTTAGGATGCTCTTCACTACTGAAAGTTCATAAATCATCTATAATGGCTAATCACTTTATTTTTGGTCTGATATCTTGATTCTTTAATCTTAACTTACAAAGTGTCATTTCTTAACTAGAAAGCTATAACCTCTAATTCAACAATTTAAGTACCTAGATCTACATCCTCCATGGAAGAATTTGTCAGTTTTAGACTTACGAGCCAATGTTGAGAGAAATTTTTCCTTTCGTGGTCTCTTGACACCCTTTCACCTCTTTTTTGACTCTTCCCTTTTAGATATTCAACACATTCATACACTTAGTTATTATATATGGGCTGTCTCTTTTGGATAGCCATGATGGGTAGGGTGGACTTGATAATCATTAAAAAGTTTCATTGGTGATGACACAATACATAATGCAATTTGTAGGATGGTGTAAAAACAAATATTCTAACTTATAGCATAATATAGCATGTGATCACACACCAACTATCAATATCTAAATGTTTCATCCTATCCCATATGATACTAAGTAACTTGTTTATCAAACTTGATTTTGAGGATCAAGTTACTCAAGAAGATGTTGGCTATGCCTTAAATCAATGCATGAGTTAGATGTTAATAGATATGTGTGTGTGTGTGTGTGTGTGTGTGTGTGTGTGTGTGTGTGTGTGTGTGTGTGTGTGTGTGTGTGTGTGTGTGTGTGTGTGTGTGTAATTATATATTTGAAAAAATACATAAACACAAACAATAAAACAATATCTAGGAAGAAATAATACATTCATTATTTTGATTAATAAAATATTCAAAATATAATTACATTGTAAACATTAAGTCTTTACAAGATGATTTACACAATGCCATGAGAATTAAGTTAGACTATGCCAATAATAATTGGAGTCAATTTAAAGAGACTTGCATTCCTCCTAGTTCATAGAAACACTTTAATTCTTATAGGAAACCCATTCTCAAAGAAATCCAAACCACTCTTTCTAAGCTCCCTTGTTAATTCTATCAAACATTCACATCACTTCCAAACCAACCCAAATGTAAATATTTGGTTCCAATGTTAAAATATGTATGTAGCCTTGGGAAGAGTTATAGGTGAACAAAGGTATGCCCATGCATATTATACTTCATGTGAAGTTAATATCAATCAATCCAAGGTTTAATAAGTGTGATATAAAACATAAGACTAACTACAACACATGACAATGTTGACAACACACCAAGATAACATGCAGAGGCATATCTAAACCAAGATACACTAATCATCACCAAATTAGAGCATGCATATATTGTTATTAATAAATGGAAAGACTATTTGATTTATTCAAATCCAATTTATGATTAAATAACATCATATTATAGTTACACATAAAAAAGTTTATATTAGGCAGTCTGTACTTGCACAAAATAACTATTTCAACTACTTACAACAAAGGAACAATGAGACCTCATTTATATAATGTTTGCAATATGTGAACAAAGGTATCAAAGATCACTCAGAGATTATATCATGTTCCTAGGATTGGAAACATTAGATCATTTTATTATAAAATAACTTTCCTACCTCTTCTATCTATTCTCTTCTAGTTGCTACATATATGGATGAAATAATCTTTTTTGTCTGGATCTTACATTTAGTATTTTTAGGTCTTCATAGTATTCCTTAATTTGTATGATTATTGTGCCACACTTTTAAAATTCCCTCTTATCTATGTTCTTTTTTAAATTTCACGCCTAAAGCATAGGGTTAATAATTACCAAAAATATATAAAAATATTGAAAATTATAATTTTGAATTGGAAATTACTTGAAATAAAAGCACGGGAATGGTAGGAAATTTTAAAAAATTGTCAACCCAAAATATTAAATAATAGCAAAATCAAAACTAAATTAAATACTAGTTTTTAAGTCTCATGGTGCTTGTGCATCAGGTCTGTGGGGTTAATTGAAATGTGAGCCCAGACTCAGATATATGTTAAAATGTTGCAATTTGAATCCCAACTGGTTAATCCTAGATGGGATCAATAGGATGTATATCTAATAGGTCTATTATTTCATTTGAGGAGGTATTATTTGTATTTTTACCTATGGTTTTCTTAACCACTATTGAGTCCAAAGCCTCCTCAATTTCAACCCTATCTTTCTTAGTTAGATATTATTTCCATATTTATATATCTATTTAATTTTCTTCACCTTATTGTGTTATAGATATTCCATGATATACATACAAGTCTTAAACATTGAATATTATAAAGATATCAAATTCAAGTGGTTACTATATTTCATATATATTTTGAAAAAACTTCTTCATGATCTTTCAAATCCCAATATTCTTCCACTTGAGTTTGTTGTACATCTAGCTTGGGAATCTCTCTTTTCTAATTTGAGCAAGGACCAGGTCACCAAATTCAAATTTCTTATCTCTTTTGTTAATATTAGCATATTTTTTGTATACTAGGTTGTATTACTGAAGCATTTCCTTTACTTACTTGTGCAAGTCTTTCATTTATTCAAAAAAATCTTCACCCTCAGTACTCTTATAGTGTCCTTTAAGATCAACAAGATCCCTCAATTCTAAAATACCTATCGAGTTGTGACTATACACAAATTTTAATGGTGTTTTACATATGCTTCTATTGATAGAGTTATTATATTAAAATTATGCTTATGTCAACATAAAATGTTATTACTTGGGACTTCACAAACCAAAATTGTAGTCTACCCATTGACCTTTAGGTGATACATAGATATTAACTTCAATTTTGTATTCATTTTTTTCTAAAAAGTCCTCTAAAATTGGCTTATAAACTTGGTGTCTCTATTTGAAACTATGCTTTAGGAATTCCATGCAACCTAAAAACCTCCTTGAGAAACAAAATATCAACTTTTTTAGAATCATTGGTCCTTTTAAAATATATGAAATGTGCCATTTTAGAGAATCTATTAACAATAACAATGATTAAATCATTAAATTTTTTACTGTTAGGTAATTGTAGCACAAAATCCATCTTTATGTCATGCCATGACCTCTCAAGTATCAATAATGAATGACAAAGTCCCAGTCTTTGACTTCTTCCTTTGGCATACTAATAAATTCTTTAGTTATGAAAAAAAATTGTCTTCACTTCCCATGATCCACACCATGGGATGTAGAACCAAACATGCTAGGGATAACCAAGTTTTAGTTGTGTAGAGAGAATGGGAAAAGCTATTATATAAATAATTAATTAAATACATTCAATGGAGTGGAAGTATTATTTGTATAAAATAAAACATCTATCCATTAAAAATAATAAATAAAATTGGTACAATGTATTATAGTTCATGTTTTGCATAGTAGATATGTGGAGCATGTTATTATGTTATTCTTATTTAGAGAATCAACCATTAGCTAGATGTGTATATTGCATACTAATATAGTTAGAATATAAGAGTGGTTACATCTATTGTCAATTATCAATAATAATTTTGTGTCAATTCATTCTCCAAGCTAGATTATGGTTAATAATCCCCTTGAAGCATTTGGCCGAAGTAGGATGACATGTGGATATGATATGGAATTCAATATTCAACTAGTTACATAGTGATATAAGCTATGGTATAGGATGGTGGTTTTTAACGAGCATAATATTTGGTGAGCTAGCATAGAACTAATTTTGTGCATGAGTCTATGATCTATGGTGTGAAATTTCAAAGTGGACTACATTTCAAGCATGAAGGGAAAAAAAGGTTGGTTTCAGTAATGAGTGCATAGTGTGGGGTACATAAGGGTTATTGTGTAGATGTTTGTGATGTGGTGAAGGAATTTTGCATATGACTTGAACAAAATTCTAGAAAGGAGTGTGAAAGATTGGGTGAGCAGTGTGCACCTTGTGTGGTAGAGAGAATTAGAAGTAATGTCAGCTATGTGAGACTTGTGCACAAATAATTTTCCCTTTATTGAGGAAAAAAGGTATCCATTATGTTAGTGCTTAGTTTTGTAAAATGTGTACTTGAATTTGTGATGAGAACAACTTAGCTTGATCAGCATATTGTCCAACCTTGACCACTTATAAAATTACATGTGTGCCATCACATGTATGTGTGTTTATCACTCAGATGATCTAGTTCTTCCCTATGGGACACAAGTTCTCAAGATCCAAATCAAAATATTTTATCTCACTATGGGATTAACAAGTAATGAGGTGTAAAACTTGAGAAGTTCCATGTTAAAGAATAGGTGCATTCGCAAGTACTAAGGTAGATCAATAATTAAGGCATTCTCACCAATTACATGTAAAATGGTGTAATTACCATAGTGAAGAGGCATGATCTTCCATTATGGACCTTTAAACTACTCCTTTTAAATTTGAACTAGACTTTATCACCAACTCAAAATGCATGATTTGTGTGATATGCATCTTGGCACTCCTTGTATTTACCTTGAGTGTGAGAGATAATCTATTAAACTTGTTATTAAATAGATAGGATGTGGCACAAAAACTTCTTAGGTTTGTATGTTTCCCATTCTTGTTCATGCAACTTGTTTCTATATGGTACATTATAAGAGGATGATAGGTGCTCAAGGTTAAAACCAAGACATGTCTAGAATGGATTATGTCTAGTAGAGTTGTGAAGATCCCTATTATAGACATATCGAATGTATAAGAGATTATCACAAAGTGCAAGAATGTAAATAGTTATACATTCATATAAGATGAACATGTGTTCCATCCATATATGTACCCATGAATTCTCATAATTCTTTCCAAAAATGACTCACAAAGCATAGATCAAAATTGGAGATCATGTATGTAGGTAACCCAAATTGAAGCCAAACTAATGATGACCATCTTATAAAATTAATCAATTAAAAATAACCACTATGTCAATGTGTTTTCTATATGTGACCATGATAACCATCTTGGAAAACAAATCTAATATAAAGAAGAAAGTGTCATGTTATCTTCTGATCATAGGTAAACCACTCATGAAATCCATGCTAATAGATTCACATGGTCCAGATGGAACAATTAAAGGTTTGTAAAGTCCCAACCTCCTATTCATAGGTTAGATATAAAATAAAGAATTTAAGACTTAATGTGTCCCTCCATGTATGTGTGATTGTGAAACTAGTATAATTATGAATACAATGCAATTAGAGACATTATCATTGTAAAGTATCTTGAGGTCATGGCATAGTGAACCTCTTAGATGAGTCATTGATGAGGTGTGCCATAGGGAAAATAGATATGTCCAAGATTTTAGAGAAGGTGGACAAACAAGTGCAACTCTTGAACTTATGTACTATGGATGAGGCTAGTATAAGTTACTAAGAAGTCTCAATCAGCTGAGTAGAGAGGAACCTAATTTATGAAGTTATGGTTTCAAGTATCAATCACTATGATGAGAATGTGAATTGGTTGTTAGATAAGGTAATATTCATCCTTGTTTTCCTTTTCCCTTTTGTGCTTAATCATGAGATGTAACTGCTATAGGTTAGTCATGCACTTTATATGGCACATATGTTAAATCTTGTGTTGTGATTGTAAGAACTAAAGTGGTTTATGTTCCAAATGAATAATCATCTCATTCCTAAAAATGTAATTTTTACAATACTTATTTGCTTGTATAATAATATATAATTCCTTCTCAGAGGTGGAATAACTTTGTACAATGTCACTAAATGTATCAAAGTGGAATGTGACTAGATGTCCACATTACATGAGCATTGTATTAAGTGTGTAGGCAGATACACCAGTGTGTATTTTGAAGGTTTACATAATGTTGAACATTTCAAGAATAGGAATTTCATATAGTTATTTCTTAAGTGCCTCAAAATTGTGTTATTGCACATATATCTAGTCAAACTTCACTTTGACATGTCTGAGTTAGCTAAGAGCCCATGAGATGTGCAAGAAACTAATGATGAACCTATAATAGAAGTTATAAAGTACAAAACTCCTTAATTTTGTGATATTACATTGAGTAGGACATATTGGATTACTTTGATCTTATTTGGATCTGCTTTGATGCTAGTGTGATCAATGGTATAGCCCAAGTATTGGATTTATG
>JARHVA010006458.1:472500-485000 GCA_037957365.1 Torreya grandis | reverse complement strand
AGTTGGGTTCAAAACATTGTGTTCAATGTTGGTAAGTTTAGCATCTAATGTTTTAGTAACTTAGAGAAGATTTTGCATGTTAGACACATTGGGATTAATATTTCATATCTAGAAAGCCATGAAAGGGGAGAAAAACACCACTTGTGTTGATGTAGGAATTGCAAGTGGTATTTGAGAAGACATATTAATTATTCCCATGGAGGATATGACAACAACTAGTCAATCTAAGTGTTCACCATTATTAGATGTGTATTCACTAGCTTTAGCATTGTTATTGATTTATTTTTCTGTAACATATAAGAATGCATTTATCAATAATTTATTTAAATGTAAATGGTTAACAAAATATTATTTATATTGAATTTCAAACTAATCTTTGTTAGAATATTATATATTGGATTAATAAAAAAATATAGTTACTAAAGGAAATTGAAAAACTCAATTATTTTGATTACTAAAATAAAAATACCTGGAGAAAACTAGGAATGGCATGTAAAGACATAGTGGTCAATTTCACCAAATATTTAACCTCAAATTTATAATTGTGTATACAGGGTTAGTAATATATTAGTATCTTAAGCCAAAGGGTGATAAACTAATCTATGGTAGACCAATTAGTTTAATATTAAGATAAATTTAATATTGTGAATTATAAAATTGAGACATGTTAAATATGAAAAGTATAAAATTTGAAAGATTTTCAATTGTTTAAAATATAAAAGAGATATTATACTTGGGAACGAAAGGACAAGGAACAAATTATACCAATAATTAATGAGATTTCTATTCCTAGAATGGTTCTAAATTTATATTAAAATTAGTTAGAGAATCTATAGTCTATTTTTGTTCTCTTGGGATTGATTTGATAGGAAGGCTTGAAATGATTTGATCAAATAATAAGATGCTTATTTAATATGAAAATTTAAATTTTTATCATCTCTTAACTTGGTTAATAACAATTTCTGATTCTCCAATAATCAACAATCATTTGACATTATGTTTTCATGTGAATTTTAAACCTAAACAATTATATGACATTATTTAAGAAGTTGTGAGTCTCCTTCATTTTCTTAATGTTGTGTATAAACACAGTTGCACTCTCTACCAAATTTATATTAATTATCTTAAATTTTATGCCTACATTTTCAATATTATGTTAGTTTACACACTATCATCATGCCTGTTTACTTTACTAGAAGATAAATATTTCTCACAATTCACCAAATCATCTAGGTGATTTCTTCTTCTTGTGATCTCTTTGGTGTTTGCATCCTTTGCATCTTATGAAAGCCTCTTGTATTAGTCTTCATCCCTTTCAAGTTTTATCAAGTGGAGATCCATTCACTCCTCCCATTTTTTAATTATTAGAATAATCTTCAACTCCTTGGAAAAAGTTTGTTCCCATCTTCCTTCCTTCTTCACCTTCTTATTTTTTCCCTTCTTTATGAAATGCTCTCCTCACACATGTCATGAATTCACATCTTCAATATTTTCTTCTTCCATTATTTCTCCCTTTCAATTTTTCCTAAATCACTTATTTAATTTCTCATGCATTTTTCCTTCATATCTTTCTTTTGTTGATTCATGTTGGTCTTCTCTAACACTTTTCATTATTTAATCCTCTTGCACTGTTTTTCTTCTTGGTGCATATTCCCCATTATAATATTTGAATTATTTTATTATGTGGTCTAATTATAGGTTGAAAACATCTTCACCTTCTTTGGGACTTTAACTGATACACCACTTAATTATACCCTTTTGTAATTCCTTTCCTCATCTTTATTCCTTGCACTAGGCATACCTCATCTACTCATTTTTGTAATTGCACCCCATTTCCACACATTCCATAATCAACTGGTGATAATGTTAAAATCTCTTTCTTATCTATGCATCTCTATAATTTTAAATTTCTACTAGCTACCTCGTAACTAGTGCTCTTCCATATTCCTATTGCTTTCCTTGTAACTCCTCTTATTTAAGCTCTAGTCTTGGATAGTTTAAAATATTTGTACTATTTATTATATACCTTCTACTAGCTTCTAGTTTCCCTTAGAGAAAACATTATCTACTTACCTTAGTGTATCCTCAAACTTGTGATTCTACTAGATACCTCATTTTCTCTCTCTACTAGTCTTAGTTTATCAAAACATAAATATAATTCTTTGTGTATCTTTTATTAGTACCATCATACTTGACACTATACTAACCTTTAGGTGTCTAACATCAAATTTGCCTCTTCACTAATGACTTGATTATTACACCATTATGATATCTACCTTAATGCTTAAAAATTTACTAGCATCAACTACGCATTTATGACTTTGGTTTTCATTCTTTAGCACCTCCTAATGATTCCATCACTATGTTAATGTCATGAACCAGTCTTGTGGCCCCTTATAGATATATGATTATAACTCATTATAACATATTTTGATAGCATTGGTCTAATGACTATTGATTTTGGTCCTATTTTAGATGGATTAAATGTAAGATATCTTAGGTAGTTATAGTGATTATGCTATATCACAATTTAAGTTCACACTATATTCATTTTATCCTGATAGATAAACTATTTGCATTAGATTCATTTTGTCTAATATATATATGTTGCTGTGGTTTAGTTATGTTCTTATATTTTATTGATTTAGAATGTTTCACTAATTTGGATTGACATTGGTTACTCTTAGAGTTGTTTATGTTCACAAGGCATGCTTAGGGTCATGATTATCAAGACTAACTCTGGTTCCTTTTATAGCTATAGATGATTATGCTTAACTTATTACTCATGTGTAATGATTCATTCTAAATTATTATTATTATACCAACATCATGCAAGTACTATAAATGTTTTATTTGGTGGATGCAAGAAGCAGGCCATGAGCTAGGCTCGATAGAGAGTTTTCAGTATACTCGAGGGGTGATTGAGTAGTCAAAAGTCACTCTAATACGTATAGCATGTATGTTATGGTATTGAGACACCATTATTTTTAAATCTTTATATTATTATATCTTTTTTACTTTAATTGGTCTCACTTTATTTGGTGCATGTGTGGTTCTATTATGTTCATTGATTGGAGTAACGAGTTTTGACATCATTATTTTTTATTACCTATTTTTGTGTAATCAAGGTCAATTTTTTGTTTTAGTTTTCTTCCCTAGGTGTTGTGAACACTTTATAATTAATACATGAGGATGTGGCTTGTTGTTTTCTTATTTTTTGGAATAATAGTGTTTTATTTCTATTTAATAAACAAGTCTGAGTAGGAAAAATTAGTAAATAATATTCCTAAATATGGCCACTAATTTATGAAATTTAATTACAATTTTACCTTTCTTAAAATAGTAAGAGAGAAAGGATAAATGTAACTTATCTTATTTTGAGTTGTTCAATATGAGACAGGGTCTATAAATTTGCATACAAGATTGGGACACTATCACCAATAGGATCTTAGACTTTATTTTCTGATTGGATAAGAGTGATACAATTGGGAAACTTAGGATTTAGTGATATAGTATTTCTTTGGTGATATTATCTTGAGGTTTTAAGCTTTTTAGGTTTTGTTTACCTTGTCAAGGTGAGCCTGTGTACCAATTTTTAGGTCTTCGCTATCAACAAAACTCCTTATAGAGATAATTGTTCAAGTAGTTGGATCTTCTTTAAAATTGAATGAAACATTAGAAAATAAAGAGAATGGCTTAGTGTGTAAAGGATACACTAGATACACTTCATACCCCATGTGTGGGCATGCTGCCTACATACCAATACTCTAAAGAGAGATCAAGCTAATGTAGTTCTCCCATTGGAGTGCTTAGCAAAATTATGTATGAAAATAAAACTAAATGCAAAACTAGGTGTACTTTAGATGGATAAATATTGTTTGAAGGGTTTAAATAATATTATAATAATATTATAAGGTTTTACATAGACAATAGGGAAAAGTACTTGAGTATACTTGCTTGTATTCTTCCTTCTCTCTTTAAATGAGTGTTATGTTTTCTAAATGAGATTTGAATGGGTATATATAAGAAACTATAGATCATGGGTTAGATGTATTGACATTAGGTAAACAAGGAAAAGGAAAAGGATAAGAAGAATCTAATTGTTGGGGCTAAAAATGCACTTAGACAATAACATTAAAAGTGGGACACCCTAAAATTTAGTGTTATAGTCTAAGTTGTGTACTATTATCTAGAGTTTAAAAGACATAGGGGGATGGATTTGTCATGGGGAAAGTAGTTTGGGTTAGCTAAGGTTAAGTTTGGAATGCTACATATGTTTGTGAATCAATGAAAAAGAGACTAAGATGGTGAAGAGAGAAAGAAAGAGAGACATGTGGGTTGTGTATCATTAGTCATGATCAAGTAACCAAAATTTGCATTTTATATGACCACATTTACCCCCACCTTTTTCAATTGATGTAGAAAAGAGAAATACTAAATTAAAGGAAAGAATAAAAATCATACCTAAACTTACCTACAAAGGTGAAGCCCATAAAGCATATATCATGTTGATTAATGTTGGATAGTGCACAGAGAAAAAATTATTCATGTGTGAATTTATGAAATGAAACAAAGAGTAGATTAGTTTTATTATATGTGATATAAAACAAGAACATACAAAATCTAATTAAAAGGAAAATGAAGAGAAAGAAATGAATACACCTCACTAGATATGTGAACCAATATAAAACTTATTTTGATCCTGAGTAGGTTGAGTAATGTTGGATTGTGTTAGAGGATGTTGTAATCAAAGCTATATCACAAATGGAGTTGAGTGCTCAATTCCCCAAAAAGTGACTCAAGAATGCAAAGGTAGGCCCTTAGGGCCCATCATCACCTATTGAGTAAAGCTAATGAATCATGCATGTGTCAATTAGTGTTTGGACTGTGTGTCCAATCCCTCTAAATAGGTGGCTCAAGAATACAAAGGGTAGCTAGACCTTTGAATCCATCACTTCCATGTGAAGTGAAGCTATGAAGTACTACCAATATAAATTAAATGTCATATGAGATGTCTTATGAATCCCATGGATGCTCTAAAAGTCTAATAATGTGGTGTGGATAGTTGAATGTGTATTGGAAATTAGGACACTCTTGGCCATTTCAAGAGATGGAGGTTAGGCTAGTATGAAATCCATTCTAAAACTAATGTAATATGCTTATGTAAAAACCAACTTGGGAAATTGGTTACTTGGAAATTTAAACTTGTATGAAATTTCAACTTGAGAAATGCCACTTGCAGATAGAGTACGGCATGCAACTACTAATAATCCTAGGGTAATAAACTAAATTTGGAAATAAAGAATATCAATATGCCATGTATATTTCCCCTAATCACTAGTGTCTAGAACATGGATTATAATCTAGAAGTTATGTCAACTAAATAATCTTAAAATAGAGGTGAGATTCAGCATGCCATTCATGATACCCCCTTATATCTAGATTTCTTTAAAACATTTTACTAAAACTATTGATTCTAATTGTAATGGATGTGGAAAAATTGTAGCTAAGCTAAAAAAATTTGTCTATTACTAGAAAACCTAGGTGTTTTTTTGCTTGGATAAGAGATCTAAAATGAGGACACCCCTATGTTTGGTGATGTTGTCTATAATGTTGTTGTCTTGTGTTGAAACTCGATGTTAATTTATTCTAAATGGTTTGACCTCTGCGTTCTAAAATGGATGATCTGCATGTTGATATTTTGATTGTTATGCACTTTTATCTCTATGGAAAATCCCCTATTTTTTCCCCCTCTTTTTAGGGTGTGAATGATTGACCCTTCATTGACTAACCTTAGAATAAAAGATTCCTATAGGTATTTTATGTTTCATATATACATGATATAACAATGAAATTTGACAAGATATCTCTAGATATAGCAATGTTTGTATTGAGAGATTGTTAGATCAAAAATGGTATGCCTAGATAGATATAAAAATGTAAAATAATGTGTAATATACTGAATTAATTTTAAACATTAGATGTTATTTTCTAGTTTTTAGTTTTCAAGGAAGGATTGAGCATTATGTCCATCATGGAATCTAAGAAAGAATGGAAAGTGCATGATATGGATCATGGCATTTCAACAATCAAAAAATTAATGAAGTAAACAATCATATAAATCAAGAAGTAAGAAGCAATAAATATACAAGGTTGGCCAAGGGACCATGCAAATAAGGGACATGGGCACATGTCACTCAAACTAGAAATCAATCATGCAAGGCATGTTTAAATTCCACATACACATATAATTTGAAACAAGCAAAGATTGGCATGAGGCCCACAAACACATAAAAGAGTACAAGAAAAGGACATTGGAAGTTTTCCAAAGTTTTGAATAGGAATATAAGCAAAGGACATTGAGAGATGTCCTAAGGCACACATAAGAAAAAAATTGGAACTAAAAATGCAATCACATCTAGCTACACAAAGAAGAAAGGAAAGAATTTAAAAATTAGAAAGGTACAATTACATCTAACTAATCAAAGAAAGAGTGAAAATATGAAAGACACGTTTAGTACAAGAGTAGCTATATGCTAGGAAATACATAAGTCCAAGATACTAATGAGTGTTGATGTGGGAATCTATATAATCTAGTAAGTAATGTATGTTAACATGATATCTAGAGTGTGTGGTATAAGAATGACATAACTCGGATGTTCTAGTCATGTAGAAGATGCCCCGAGTGGGAAGATGTATGTTAATGTGTGTCTCTAATGTAGAATTAGGATGCCCCCTCAATGGATAGAGTGAAGAAATCAAGGATTTGTAAATCAATATACACCCTCAAAAGAGATCAAGTGAATTATGGTAATGTAGATAAATTTATATACAATAGCATGAAAAAACAAATGTAAGTCTAACATAGTAGTAGCAATGTAAAACATGGATGATGCATACAATCAAATTTTTTCTATGTTTTTGGATTTTCAAATGTTAAATTATTTTTATATTTTTGGAATATTTGAACTGTGTATAATCAATCACAAGGAGAATATGTATAAGAAATTTTAAAATAACTATGTACAATCAAGAACAAGGAAGCTATGTACAAGTAATAGTCAAGAAAAATGATACTTACTGATGAGTCTCATGGGAGACTCCATATCATGTTCTCCTATATCAAGATGATTTATCATGCATGATTTTGAATCATGATATAAATTATTTGACTGTGGATTTGAAAGTTGTATATATTATAAATTCTCTAAAATCTCTATAGTGGAAAAAAATTATGAGGTCCCCTTGTAATTTTTAGAAGTGGATGTAACTGTAGGGCTCTTAGGGACCCATCTAAAAGTAGGATAAGATTTTTAAACATGTGATCTATTTGTATATGCATGAGATCTAAATGATACTACTCTAGGAATGAATACTATAGCTACAAGTTGTCTAAAATCTTGAAGCTATGGAGGCGTATATACTTTTTGTGTTGGTGATGAAGGTCTTGATTGTGGCTGAATCTAGACTAGAGGAAGAACAGTAATAGTTGGAGGACCTGAAACTAGATGAGAATGGGTGCTAACATAAGTGACAAAGCTATAACCATAAGTGTGATCAATCTACCTATCTTTGTAGATTTGGATGATATTATGTACTGTATAATCTTCTATTGGCATAGAGCTACGAGTAGGTGTGAGATAAAATCTAGATGAACCAAGTTTGAAGAGAGGAGGGATATATATAACCACTAGTGTTTGTTTATGTATAGTATTAATAGGGAGATACTTAAAAGTAGCCAAAGATTTAGATACATCTAAGTATAAACCATGTATAATAATATGTTTATAAAGAACATTCCACATGATAGATATCAAATAAGGGATAGAGAGCATGGAATTGTGCATTAATGCATATACAATTTTGACTTGAATTATGAAATTTCTAATATGTTTTACAAGATAGTCTTCAAAAAATTTCATCATGAGAGAGAGAAATTATGTAATAGAGATCATGACATTGTGCATGAATACATTTAGAACTCTTATATGTGATATGGCATTTCTAATCTATTTAACATGATAAATTTAAACAATTTTCTATATGAGGAATAAAGAGCAAAGGATAGAGAACATGAATTCTTGCATAAAGGCATATAAAATTTTGATATGAAACATGACGTTTTTAATGCATTTAGCCAAATTTAGTTGGTAATTTTTCCATGTGAGTGAAAGAAAATATGCAAAAAGAATATTATAATCTTGTTCATGTTTGACAATGAATTTTCTAATATCATCTCAAATAATGAAACATAAACATGAAATGCAAAGGATGAAACTTTATACTAACATATGATAGACTTCATCATTCATGTACATGATAGGGGCCGTTATGGTTTCCTTATTATTTCCAAGAAATGTAAGATTTTTTTTAAATAATTGAGCAACATTTTTGCAATTTGAGTATGGATGAAAGGTCATACCTCAAGAAACAAAGTAGGAGATAGTACATGCAACTAGGGATGTTTGAATGAATTTTTTAAAATTAGTATGATAATTTTAAAAATTCAATATGAATTTATACAAAATTTGTATAATTTTTCTTGAAAATTTTAGGAAAAAAAAAAAATTCTATAATTAGAAATATATTTTCCTAGTATTTGGAATGTGTTTGTATGCAAAAAAGACTTAATATGTGCAAACTAGGGTTTTAACAAAATATATGATAATTTTGAAATTAATTTATAGATTTATGATTTTTAAATATAGGAAAAATAAATAAATTATGGAAAAAAATCAAAAAATAATTTACCCTATCGTTTCTAGGGGTTTTGTGCAAAATTTGAAGTAAGTCAGGTTCACCAAATGTTTTGTTATTTTTGGAAATAGTGGAGTTATATTCCTATTTAATAAGTCTGATTAAAAAAAAATTACTAAATAATATTCCTAATTATGGCCACTGATTTGTTAACTTTAATTGCAATTTGACCTTTCTAATAATAGTAAGAGAGTAAGGATAAATGTAACTTAGCATATTCTAAGCTATCTGATCTGAGATAGGGTATATCAATTTTCATGGAGGGTAGGGACACTATCACCATTAAGATCCTAGACTTCATTTCTAGATTAGATAGTAACACCAGAACTAGACATACTAGGCTCTAATAATATAGTCTTTCTTTGGTGTTACTATTCTAAGGGTTTAATCTTTCTAGGTTTTATTCACCTACTCAAAGTGAGCCTATGTACCAATTTTTATGTTTTTGATATCAATAAAACTACCTATATATATGATTCTTAATATACTTATATATTATATGGAATTGAAAGAAACTTTGGTAAATAGGGAAAAGTGTCTAGTGTGTAAATGATATGCTAGAAGCACTTCACACGCTATGTGTGGGTAGGCTACCTACATACTAATACTCTGAGGAGGGATAAAACTAATGTAGTTATCCCTTTGAAGTTCTTGGTGCAATTATGTATTAAAATTAAACTAAATATGAAATTGGGTGTAATTTAGATGGACAAAGACTAGTACAAGGGTTTGAATAGGCTTAAAATAATATTGGAAGGTAGTATGCATAAAATAATGAAAAGTTCTTGAGTATACTTTCTTGTATTCTTGCTTCTCTCTTGTAAATGAGTGTCAACCCATATAAATGAGCTTTGAATGAATTTATATAGGAAACTATTGATCATGGGTCAGATGTATTCACATTAGGCTGACAAAGAAAAGGATAAACATCTAAAGAATCTGACTGTTGGGAATCAAAATGCACTTGGATAATATCACCAAAAGTGGGACACCCTAGAATTCATCACTATAGTCCAATTTAGGCACTATTTTCTGAAGCTTATGGGACCTAGGGGATGGATTTATCATGTGGAAGTAGTCTGGGTTAGCTGCGGTTAAGTTTGGAAGGACATATATGTCTAGGAATAAGTGAAAAGGAGCTTAAGATGGTGAAGATAGAAATCAAGAGAGACATGTGGTATGTATGTCATTAGTAATGCTCAACTAACCAAATTTCACTTTTTATATGACTACACTTGTCATATTATCCAATTATGTTATTGGTTCAGTTAGACTGTGTATGGGGTCTCTCGAGTTTGGGAAATGCCATTAACAACCTCCTTCATGGGTTATTGACTGCCAATAGCCTTGATAAAATTAAAGGATTTATGAATTATTATTATTGTTATTTGTCCATTTTTTTATTTACAAGTTGACTTTATGATTGTTATTAATTACTATTATTTTTGATGACATTGCTTATAATTATCACTATTATTTTAATGATTTTTACTAATTCTATTGCTAATTGATTTACTGGTTTTTTTATCTAATATTTATTAATGATTTTATTATTGTTATTTTTTAAAATTATTATATTGTCTATTGTTATAAATAAAAAATTTATGTTTTTGGTAATTATTTATTTTATGATTTCATGATTATATGATTAACTCAAAATCCTTGGGTCATGACATTTTTTCTATTTTATTCATCATGGCATTTTGGGGTAGGCATTGGATATTTTTTATTATTATTTTACTATTGCATAATATTTTTTTTTTAAATGATTGACTCATGCCAAAATGGTAGAGGCATTTTTCCCTTTTTAGGAAAAAAAGGTGAGATTGGTTTTGGTTGAAACCCTAGGGGTAGTATAGGGTAAGAGAGAAGAGTATGACAAGTTGTGGCTTATTGGGCCTGAACGTGGTATGGATTTTCGGAGGCAATATTAGATGAGAAGAAGAGATAATAGATGTGGAAGGAAGGTAGTTAAAAGGGGAAACCAAGAGTAGGTGATGAATTTCACCATGGTAGCCTACACTTCATTCCAGGTAAGTAATGTAATTGGAAATTAAAGTGGTTGATTGGTTTCTTGGAATTAGGAATTTTTTTGAAAGTTAAATAGAAAATTTTAAATGAATAAAATTTATTGAAAAACTATTTAGTATTGTTAGATGTCTGAACCATATGACCATTGAATTCATTGCTACATTTTACCAAGTTAAAGGAAAAATTGTAAAATTGTGGGTTTATATATTTATATTGGGTGTGATATGATATATTATGGGAATTTATTTTTGGGTCTATATTTATCAAATACGTGAGAGAAGTAACCATGGGTTTTTGTCAATTAAGAATTTGCTTTAAGATAATGTTTAACCATAACACTTATTCTACCTCCAAACTAGATTAACTAGCATTATAGTCATAATGCTTGATTTGGTGTCTTTATATGGGCATGTTTTCTATTGATGGACCTATTTTCTATTTAATCAATGATTTTTTTTACTAGATATCATTTATTACCCCCTACATAACTAGCAAACACTAGTTTCAATGCCTAGCTAGATTATTTTTTACTATGGGCTTGTTTCTATTTATAATGTTTTGTTAGATATCATATGTAACAAGGACATTTTTCTATGAAGCTTGACACTTCCCTTATTCATGATTCCATTTAATCTTGTTTTATTAAATACCATATGTAAATGAGAATGGATTTTTTGGAAGCTTGATGTCTTCTTGATTTGTGATGCCCTTCATACTTCTAGAATCCTTAAAGGTCACTTTGACACTATGCCATATGCTATGTATATCTCTTTCTAGATTTTAAGTTTTATTGTATAATAAAACCACTTTATCCTTGCTGATTTTGAAACTCTATTTTACACCAGTTGTTTTTAGTTTTTCTTCTTCAAACCGATTGGGTTGTATTCATTAGTCTTGGATTGTAGTTTTTTTCATATCCATTTTGATGGAATGAGGTTACATTATTATTTTGGTTACATATTTGTTAAAATTTTTTAAGGAATTAAATGTTGGTCATACATGGCCATTTTTAAGATCTATGTTTATTTTATCTCAATCAATGATATATTTTTCCTCTTTTTTGGTTTGATTGAGTTAATTTGGTTGTTATTGGTTTATCGCATTATGTTTAATTAATTTACACTTGAGCAAGCCTCTTTGGCTAAGCAATGGACTTTGGCTAGACCTTCTGATCTTGCAAAATGGATATAATAGATCCTAATTTATAGTGTAATCCATATTCCATAAATATTTAAGGTATGCCTTGGTATTACTCAGGAGAATTGGTTTGACTGTGTGTTATGCTTCTATATTGAATTCATTGCATCTCTAATCATCTATTAACTATTTTTATAAGTCTTTATTGGTGGCTCAATATCACTTGTATACCTCTTACATCACCCAAGTACTTGGTTTTTGAAATCCTCCACAAATATAATGGTTGGGGTGGTAAGGGCCATCAACGATTGGGCTCATAAGGTTAATTTTTATGGGTGTTTTACTTGTCATGTTGAACCTCTTTCATTGATTTACCTAGATTTTAGGTGGCAACTTGTCTCAGATTTGTGCCTTCTAGTGTATGATACTTGATTGGCATGTTGGATTATAGATGGTAACCCATTTTATGTTATGATTACATCTTCTTACCATATGCAATCTTGTAACATTTATTATGTTGGAAAAGAATAATTTTGGATATGATGTTGTGATTGGTGGCATTGTTAATTGTGGTA
>JARHVA010006458.1:467500-470000 GCA_037957365.1 Torreya grandis | reverse complement strand
TGATATTTAACCAAGGGAAATGTAAGACACATTTAGGTTCAAGACTCCTATCTCTAGCTTATGGGATGGTATATGTATATCATGAGAAGAAAATTTGTTTTCTAATTCCATCTATATGTTTATTCATTAGGATGATCACATGTGTGATGTCATCCACCTTGATCTAAGTGTATTGTGTCTCATGTAATTTAAAGAGAACATTTATTTCATTATGGATTTATATGCTATGTGTGACCTTCGTCAAGGTACGAATGGTGGTGTAATATTCCCCAATAACTTTGGATCATGGTGTAGTGATCAATGGGGGTAGTAGAAGGATTAGTCATTTTTTGGGTGAATTTTCAAGGGTTATGGACTCTTAAACTTATGGCAAGTTGTTTTTTAGTATTGATTTATAGATCTCCCCTTTTTGATCTCACAATGGGATAAGACTTTTCTAAGAAAACAAGTGAGATGAATTCTTTTATTTGGTCATTCAGACCTCCATGCTTAAGTATTACACTTCTATTATGTATTATTTGATTATATAGAAAAGGGTTAACAATAAATTATTTGATATGATTAATTCCATACTTAAGGTCATTAACATTGTCTAATAGTATAAACGGGATGTTGGAAATAATATTATCAACATTTTATGTATGAAATATTATTTCTATCTCTTTGACTATCGAAACACGATTGTATAAGTTGACTAGATAACTAGACAGGGCTAAAGATTCCTAAGTGGTCCAATAGAGTAGGTGAGTGCCTTTGCATTTTTTAATGGTTATCTATATGTGTTTTGATTCTAATACTACCTCAAACAATATGTCATCTAAGGTGAGCATACTTCTCTATTCTATTTCCTAGTGGCATTTATCCCTAGGTAAGTGTCTAAGGTGAACCAGTCTGGTTATTGGTTATTATCACTTTGTGTATTGTTGAACAGATGCATTATCATGCATGTAGGTTATTTAACATACCTAAATAGTATTTCATTATGCACTCTGAAAGGTAATTCTAATTTTTTTGGGGGGATTAATCCTGGTAACTACCTTAATTTTTAGTTTCCTATTATCCTTGGTTTATCATAATTTAATTATTCATCACAAACACTATTTTAAGATAAATATTTTATGATCCATATACTCTACATTTCCTTCCATATGAATCCCATTTTATCACTCCTTTTGGAAAATAATTATGCTTGTGTACTATTCCATGACCTTTCCCACCCTTATGTCTTGCTTCACATCCTACATGTTTCTCCTATTTCCTTTTGTTTTTGTGCACCATGTCTCACAAACATGTAATTTTTTTTTTTAATTTTATCTCTTTTCATCAACTCTAGGATTCTTCTTTCAAATGCTATATGCTTTCTTGATGACTCTTTTCTTCTCAAGCCTTCATATTCTCAAGTTGCTTATTATCTCTAGGATATATTAGATTTATATATTGGTTGACCCCTTCCCCTCATTATTATATACTTTAGATCCTTATATTGGGGTGTATGCAGTTCATCCTAACACCTATTTAACTTGGTAACACTTTGTTTCACTATCTGAAACACATATTTGGTGCATTCTTTAATCCACACATAAGAAGAAAAAATCTATTTTATTATTCCCTACATATTTGTGTTCTATGTAGGTTCCCCCACCTTATTTGACACATTTTTTCATGTTGAAACTCCCTCTTTTGAATTATATCCACCTTGAATCCACCCATTATTTTCTATTACAATGATGCCTTATTCTCCACTCTTTCTTGTGTACTTTATTTGATCAACTCATGCCTAGATGTTCTTGTTATTCAACACTATATTACATACTTCCCTTGGCCCTCTTCCCATGTCCATATCTATAGCCACCACCTATATTAGAGGGTTTTTAAAAATTACTTATAGCTTGAGGTGGATATATGAGTAAATTACTTGGTATAGTAATGCAAAAACCATAAGTTTTCATATTCTCAACCTTTCCTTTCTTCATCATCTCTTCTTCTTGTTGAAGTATCTCTTGCACTTTATCTTAGTACCCAATAGAGTACAGCATAAACACTTCAGTATTGTGGAATCTCATACACTCTTTAGTTTTAAATTATAAGTGACATCAAGAACCCACTTCATCATATCCTTTCAGTCTTCTTGTCTTTTTGATATTTTTATCTATAGTGCCTTCTTATCTATTTATATCATTCATTTTACATGCACATGTGCTTGATGGTGAACCTTTTTTCAGGACCTTATAACTAATACCATGATTCTAAGATATTATTTGTGCCATAATTACCTTAAATCAATGATTATTTTGGTTCTCATTTTCCTTTCACCTCTTTATTGACTGCTTGTGATTGATTATTATACCAACTCTACTTTATTATGTTTGAATACCTCTAATTGTTGATTGTGTTAGCCTTTTATCTCATACTTGACTATCTCTAATCATTGATTCTTAAATTCTCCTTCTCAATTTATTTTTTTACATGATTCTTATAATATATTATTTATCCATGATTT
>JARHVA010006458.1:442500-462500 GCA_037957365.1 Torreya grandis | reverse complement strand
TCTTTTATTTGTTCTAAGGAAGATTCAAACCATGATATTTTCCAAGAGCCCAAAATAAAACACTCTTTCAAGCCTAAGAATGCTTGTGCTATGTTGTCTCCCTCTAGTAATAAATTTATGGCTTTGGCTAAAAAGGAGCCTCTAATAGGTGTGAATCTCTCTATAGATATGAAAATTCTTTATACTTAGTTTCATAGAACCTCTCTAGTCACGCAACCTGAGTTTGAAAGTCAATTTGTAGATACTACCTCTAAAGCCATGGCCAAAGATAAGACCCCTAGCCCATTATAAATCTCTCACCTAATTACAAAACATAAATTATAAATAATTGATCCTCTCATTTTTAATTCAAAAATTCAAGTGGAGAACTCTATTATGCAGTATTTAGTTCCCTAATTGAAATCTCTAGAATCTCCCTCTTTACCAAAGCCTACAGGAGTTATTCAAGTAATCATAAAGAAATTTAATACAAACACTAATTAGAAGGTGGGAAGGAAAACCACTATATCGCACATTTATAAGGAAGGTGAAAAATTGGTCTTTTTGGGAAAGGTGAAATAAATTTCCCAAATGTATAAAAATAGTTAAATATGAAGTATATCTCATGGAATATAAAGGGTCACAAAGAGTCCCTTTCCAATCATAATAAAATTAGTAGAATGGTTAAATTTCATCACCATTAAATGCCCTTTCTCCAACAAATAAAGAAAACTAGTGATATCATGATTTGCATAGCTAAGAAAATCTAGCTTGTTTCCTACTTACTTTATAATAATGCTCAAGGAGATTCAATATTTGTTGCTTGTTTATGGGATCCTAATTATATTATGGTAACTAAATCTTTCATTGTAAAAGGATTTTATCCATCTTGGCTCAGAATAAACACTCAAATAAACTAATTTAGTTTGTCAATGTTTAATTTTAACTAGATTTGGAGGAAAAAATAAGATAGTTCAAGAATTTAGACTACCTTATTCACCTCTTTCCATTTGCATCGAAGCTGATTGGAGGCAATTTGAATGTTATTGATTCCTTATAGGAAAAGTTAGGTAGTAATAGGAATCTTGAAGCCATTTGACATCTTCTAATAGATTATATTTCTTCTTTCAATCTTATTGATATTAAGCCTGAGAATGGATTGATGACTTGGACCAATAGGAGAATGGATGAAGATGGTATGTCTGAAAAATGGGATAGATTTCTTTTTCAGAGGAATTTCTTGTTTATGAGAAAATAACCAAATCTAAAATTTTAAATGATGATGTTTTAGACCATTGGCCCATTATTCTAAAAATATTGGATTCTAACCCTCCAAAAAGTCCCTTCTACTTTAAGTTGATGTGGTTGTGGCATCTAGATTTTAAGAATAAAATTAAGAAATGGTATAAAAAAATGTCAATTGTAATCTGGAACCAAGATGTATACTTTTACCAAGAGGATCAATTTTCTCAAATACCAATTAAAAAATGGAATTGGGAAGAGTTTGGGTACATTGAACTTAAAAATAAAAAAACTAAGGATAAGATAGAAAGAGTGAATGAATGTCCTCGATTAAGTCATTTGTCTGAGGCTCTTAAAAAATAAGAGCCAATATTAATTAGTTAGATGGAAGAATGGAATTTAAGATAGAAAAACATGTGGAAACTAAAATCTAAGATATCTTGGCTTCAAGAGGGGGATAAAAATTCAGATTTATTTCACAAGATCCTTCTTAAAAAGAAATATTTAAATCATATATATTCTTTAGATAGGAAATATGGTTCTCAAGCCTTCTCATGTCAAGGTATTGTAGATATTATGCTCAATTTATATTATCATCTTTTATCTAGTGCTCCTTTAGATGTGGAATCCCAAAAAAAATATATTTAGGAAATTCCTTCTGTTATTTCAATGGAGGATAATCACTCTCTTTCAATAAATATATATATGGATGAATTAAAAAAAATTGTCTTTAGCATGTGTAGATCATAAACCCCTGGCCCTGAATGGGTTTTTATTGAATTCTATTAGGAATTCTAGAATGTTCTTGAACATGACCTCTTGAAATTGGTGGAATAATCCAAGGTTGATAAAGTGATTATCAAATAGATCAACAAAACCTATATTGCCTTGATTCCTAAATCTTTAGAGGTTTTACACATTTTGGGGCTTTGGCCTATTGCATTGTGAAATGTCTTATATCAAATTATTTCAAATATCATGTAAAATAGATTGAAACATCTTCTCAAAAAAATTATCTCCCTAGAGTAGGCTAGTTATGTAATGGGTAGGCAGATTTGTGATGAAATTATTTTATCTCAAAAAGCCCTTGACTTGATACAACTTCAAAATAACCCCAATATGTTCATCAGATTAGACCTTTCCATAGCTTATTATAGGTTTTATTGGGCCTTTCTCTTTAAATTATTTCATCAATTTGGATTTTTAGAGGATTAGATTCTTTGGATCAAATGTTGCATTACTTTAGTCTCCTTATTTATGCTTGTGAATGGGTTTCCTACCAAATTATTCTCTATGTCTTGTGGTATCAAGTAAAAAGATTTGTTATATCCTAATTTGTTTATCATCCTAGCTAAATGCCTAGGTAGAATAATCTTTAAAGGTAAAGATGAAAAAACTATTGAATTCATCATTATTTCTCATAGGGTTAGACCTTTGACACACTTGAAATTTATTGATGACACTTCTTTGATGGGAAAATCTTTTACTCGTGAGGCTTTTAATTTCAATAAGAATTCTTAGTTGTTTAGTAAAGATATATGGATAGTTATCATTTAGGATAAATCCAAAATATTATTCTTTTATACATCTCCATGACAAGAGGATTTAATCTTGGACAAGTTACATTTCAAAAGATCAACTCTCCCAATTCTCTACCTTGGCCTTCTACTTGAATTGCATAGAATTTCAGATTGGGATGGCTTTTGAATAGATTAAAAGTTAAATTTTCTAAAATATGGAATCATAAATGGTTATTGATGGGGAAGAATTATTCTTATCAAAAGTTTATTATAGGCTATTCAAATATACTTCTCTTTAATCCCACACATTCCCAAATCCATTTTCAAATCTATTAGTTGAAATTACCAAAAAAAATTGTGGAGGGGACCAAAGCTACATAAGTGGCCACTCATGAGATGGACTACTATTTACCTCACAAATCATGATGGAAGACTGGGTTTTCACTTTATGCTTCTAATGGGTCATGATATTGCTGCCAAAGTTTATTGGAGACTTCTCCATTCATCAAACTAGTTATGGGCCAAAGTGTTAAGAGCTAGATATGATAACATTGTTATCTTGATTGAATTGATTTGACTCTCTCTTACATCTCGATGCTTTACTATTCTAGATGTTGTGAAAATGGGTGAGAATATAATTAAAAATAATTTATTTTGGATCACTAACAATGGGAAAAATGCCCATTTTTGGAATAATTCATGGGATGGTCACCCAACCATAATTGACCAATTTCCTTATCTCCATGATCTTATGGAACAACACCAATGTAAAAAGTGGGTTACAATCTTCAGTTAGTCTAGATGGACTAGCTATGAATGGGAAATTAAAAGACAATGGATCCCTCCAGATGATTGGTCAATTGACCTATCTTAACATATTAAAAACCATATTTTATCTATTATTAAATAAATAAACCTTTGTTTCTCTAATGATGAAAATTTCATTTCATGGGGTGGTCATCATAATCGGAAGTATTTGATCACTAAAGTATACTGGTTCTTAGCTCTTTCTAGTTCCGAATCTCTCAAAAATATTTGTATTAAGTTGTGGCATCAAAACCTCTAGCCTAATGTTAGGTTTTTTATTTAGGTTCTTCTTCATGGTGGAGTCTTGATGAGAGAGACATTAAGGAAAAGAGGTTACAATTGTCCTTTTTAATGTGAGTTATGTTTACAGTGGTCTACTTTGTCATTGCTTAATAAGGATAAGAGGTTATAATGGTCTGATTTTTCATCACTTACTGAGCCTCTTCAAAATTGAACTCATCTTTTCCAATTTGATGTTTTCTCCAATTAGATTATCTAGATTGCAGCTTCCTTCTTACTTTTGAATACCTAAAAAGATAGAAATGCTCATATTTTTAGACAAAGTATCAATGGTTTTGATAGGGTTTGGCATTGAATCTTTAATAACATAAAATAATCTATGGTGTACATGATAAAACACCCCTGAGTTTCCTCCCCAAAATGTGTTCAAATTATTTAAAGTCTTCATTTTGATCTCCATCCTCCTCATATTTGATTCACGATTTTGTGAATTATTTCCCCTCTTTTTATTTTTTGGATTTATTGTTATCGATACATATAGATCATCTAGGGGAATCCAAGATGAGCCACTATTAGAGGCTATGGGAGGGAGATGGAAAAATCCATCACCTTTTTCTTCTCTAAATTTTTGGGCAGTACCACTAATAATTACACTAAAGGTCTTGCCATTATTGAAGGCTTGCTATATTCTTTGAAAGTGGTTTGGAAAAAAAAAATTATTTTTTGGTAGATTCTTTATTTTGGATCCAATTGCTTTCTTAACATGATGTCCACACATCTAAAGATTGGAAATTATAATAATTCTTCATAATATTCATTGTCTTCAAATCAAATTTCAAAAAATTGATTTCATGCATATTCTAAGGCTATACAATAAAACTATAGATGATTTGGAGAATTGGGCTCTAGATAATCCTAATAGGTAGGGCTTTGGCCTTCTTCCTTTCATGTTGGGAAAAAAACTCAAAGGAGTTTTTATTTCTGCTTAATAAGGGCAACTACTAATATCTCTTTGATTGCTTCCTATTGTTTCTTGGATGGCTTCCATCATTGTTCTTAATGGGAGCTTGTTGTATTTTTTTTTGCCCATGATTTCTCTTGCATGAACCTATAGCAATCAATCATATCAAGTTTTTGGCCACTACATGCATGGCTTGATGATTGATTATCTATTAAATAGGCATGCTTTTTTATAATGCTGAAGGGGACAAGATAAGTGTGATCCCTAATAATTTTTAATGGAATAAATACCCATACATCATTGGATCTTATCTGAATATGGAATATTTTTGTTGTTTTTTCCACCAAAAAAATAAAAAATAAGGAGTCTATAAATCTACTTTACACTACATAATATATACTAAGATATAGTTTTTGGTCTCTAAAAATTATACTCAAAAATGCACAGATGATGTATAATAGATTATGGAATTTTATTTATAGACATGAATTATTTACATGATATTTATTTGAAGATGCATGGAACTCATTTAAAGGCACCTGGGTCATCTTTGAAAAATGATTATATGTGGTTAAATGTTTTATTTTATGTATTTTTAGTGATTTTTTATTGTAAACACTTATATGTTCATATGCTTTTCTCATATGACACATATGAACACTCAAACAATATTCATATATGGTATCCAAGACATGAACACAATTAGGTGTATAAGATTTATTTCTTCTCTTATTGATTTTTAGGTAATTTATTATTTTGTCACTCATCCAAATGTATGTGTAATATTTTAGGTGTACAAGAACATTGAAGTTGTTATAGGAGCTTCAATAACAAAAAATATATATTTGATACTTCCTATTATATTTAATTTGATATATAAGTAGACACACATCATAATGTGTCATTATGAATAAAAATAGTTTTAGTACATAATTATTTATTAAGTATATAATTGAATTATTCTAGGGTTATTTTGTGTTTGTAAATTATCATCTTCATGCTGTACAATTATTGACATGTTTTTTAGAATATTTTCTTGCTAATTTCTTGTTTTAATTTTTTCTTAGCTCCCTTAAATGTATTATTTGGTTTATGATATTTTTACACAACCTTAAATTTTAAATATATTTATAAATATAAGTTGGTAATATCCATGATTTAAGGGTTGACCCATGTGATAATTGGTTTAGATTTGTCATGCCTTGCTCTCCTAGTCTTACATATTTTGCCACTAACTATATGTTTTTGTGCATACTAATATCAACTTTATTTTCATTTATGAATTATTTAAATACATAATTACATTATTGCATATATAGGACATGAATTGAAATTATTGAAAAACAAATCACTGTACATTAAATTGAAATATTTTTTTAAACTATAAGAGAAAATGTTATAATAACTTATAGTATAATCACATAAAAATTTAACATTTTTCCTTATATGTGTTCATTATACCCTCTTAATTCATATATGTTTCCACCTTACATTCATTGGATTAATAGTTGAAAATGAATTGTAGTACTAGGAGACTTCTTTGCTATGTTATTCAAAAGTATTAGGGACATGATAATAAGAGATAATTTAGGTGTCATGCAAATTTTAAACAGATTTTTTAGATTGGTATTTGTGTTTAATTTGAGTTGTATACTCCATATGATGTATTATTATTATCACATTTTATTTATTTATTTACGGAAATAGAATCACTCATTGAGATGGAACTAACTTGGCATGTTTTAATGTTGTTTATTCCTTGATTAATAATGTGATGATGACATGATTATAATTAGTTCATGTTAGTTATATTACTAACCATATCCACCATTAGTGATATTGAGCTATTTGTGTCACAGAAAAAGTATTATATGGAAGTGTTTAATGTGATTATGATAGGATTCATGGAATCCTAGGATATGTCATTTGTATTGATGATGTCATGTTAATTTATTATTATTAATACATTAATGTTTTAATGAGTAAATCAAGTGTGTAAGTGAGATATACATGATATAAATTAGGTGAAGGGAAAGAGGTGACTATCTACCCATCCCATACATTTTTTCTAAATTTTTATAGTACCTTGAGTGAATGTATATCTCAATGTCCATGTGTGTCCACCTCATTATCAATGTATCTTCCTTATCATTCCTTCATTTAAACATGAATCATGTGGCCCCATTTATTATTATGTATTTTACATGACCCTAAGAATTCATTACCTATAAAATGAAACATTAGGGAACCCTTCTATACCTATAATTCTCATATTTCTATGTGAACAAAATTTGGAAATTTTCAAAAAAAGAACATTTTAATTTTTCATTTTAAAAAAAAGAGGACACTTGATAATGGAAAAATTATGAATGTTCAGATGTGTTTAAAATCAATAATTTCTCTTCTCTACAAGAGTGATTGAGCTATAGAAAAGAAGAGGCACTTGTCTCTCTTTAAGTGGCTAAAAAATAAAACAACTCTATTCTTCCTTAAAAAACCAAAATTCAGCATACTCTTCAAATTTAATATAATGTAGAATAATTTTGAGGGAAAGAGTGAAGCATAAATAGGAGCTTGGAATATTCAAAGAAATAATTCAAATTTTGATAAAGGTAATACCTAATCCTTAGGAAAATGTTCTAAAATTTTGGTTTCTGTGTGTGGAAGTGTGGTGGTGTTTTTTAGTGCATATCATATTGTTGTACTTTGGAAATATGGCATGAATTTTTAAAATTGGAAATATATTATTTGGGACATAATGGTTTCATGATATCTAGCTCTCTTTATTTAAAATTTAAAGCAGGAACTTAGATCCTAATTTTTTTATGTTGGTTCACATTCCCTATATGGTTATTTATACAATATGAATATAAATAAAAGGTGAAGCTTTGGGACCAAGGGATATTATCTATCTTACCTTAATAATTAATATTAAATTCCTTTAAAATATCCATTTAAACAGTATTTATGCCTTTATTTTTCTATAAATTCCATCTTTCCCTAACTACAAAAGTCTTATGACTATATGCCATGATTGTGTGATTGTTGAATTCTTAAAGATTTGTCTATTTTGTATTATATCCATTACTATTGAAATATGTGGGTTACCTCTCGAGATTAGAGTTTTACTAATTTTTGGATGACCTAATGATGTCATAAGGTTGGGAGGTGAGTGGCTACCATATTTCCTACTTGCTATTTTATTTGGATAATTATTATAGATACAAAAGGTTAATGTGTTAATATTATTACTATTAATATAAATAAGTTGTATATTTATGGAAAAAAAATCATGGAATAAAATATTATGTTCATGCTATTATGTTTTTAAGTAAAATATTAGTAATGGAATGAATATGTGTTTTGTGAGAAATTATATAATGAAAATTGAAAATGCAAGAACTAATAATTGTACATTATGAAATCAATTGTTTTTGAAGATGAGGTGCTGTTTAAATTGAATTAACATGTAAAATTAAGTATTTTTAAATAATTTACATTTTTCACATGATATATTCACTATTAAAATAGAATTTGAATTATTGAAATCAATAATTTTTAAATTAATTATAGGAAATGTGCACTATTACCATCTATAATATAGTTTAGATTACATTAAAAAATTTCCATACATAGTATCATCAAATAAATGTTCAAAATATACATTGAATGATATTAGAAAATAATAATAATAGTAATTGAAAATAAATCACAACTAAAATCTACAATCTTGAAATAAGCAAATTATCTTTTATTCATAAATAATGTTCAAACATTGATTTAAATTCCTCCTAAAACCCATCACTTTATACCACTATTAAAGTATTAATTATAATTATAATAATAACAATCATAATCATAATAACAATACAAGGGTGGTGGTGTCCATAAAAATCACCATATTAAGGGTGGTGGAATCCATGGTGAATATTCTCATTGGGAAGTTATTTGCTTACAAGCCTAATATCGACTTGGTGAGAAGATGGATGAATACCAAGTGAGTTCTCAATGGTATCATCTCTACTAGCACTATGGTAGGTGGAATATTCATGTTTAAGTTTACCTATCAAGAGGATCTACTATTGATCTTGGTTGTAGGCCCATGGTTATATGAGAAGCACTCACTCTCTCTCTGTAAATCAAAACCTGGCTTTGATCCTAAAATGGACCTTAACCAATCAGCTCTTATCTAGGTCAAGTTCCTAGGTCTCTGACTGAAATATTGGGATTAAAAAATATTCACTTGGATTGGTAATTCCTTTAGGGATTATGTGACTATCAACAAGGACACTAAAGCAAAGGCAAGGTTGGTCTATGATCGATTCTATGTTAATATCAGCACCATTGAAACACTTCCCACCTCCATGAATTTGGAATCTAAATATGGGAATTGAAATCAGAGCATTCTTTATGATAATTCTAGGGAATTTTTTTAGATCTATATGAAACCAGGTCATGTCTTCACTCAATGCAAGGGCCCCAAATTTTCCCCACCTCAGAAGGAGGTGTCGGTGGATTTTGTTGGATCTCTGAAGACTATCCCCTTAAGGAAAACATCCTCAAACTTGTTGATTCCCCACCTTAATTTCCTTGATGAGAAATTTTGAGGTGGTTGGTTAGTGGAAGAATCCCTATATGGGTCCCTATAGAAGGATTTTGTGGCTTAAGGGAGTAGGTGGTTAAGGCACTAATAGCTAGGTGGAATACTTGAGTGGCAAAACTAAAGAGATGGAGGAGGGTGAGTTCATCCAGTCTTCTATATCTCAGTGGTTGAGAATGCTCTGATAGTTATTATCTAAGATGTTCATAGTCCTAAATTAAAAATAGGGGGAGTGAAGTTAGGGATAAGTAGTCTAGAGAAAAAACTATCCCCATCCCTAGGTGTAGGCACTATTAGGAGTACAAAGGACTTGAAGGGTTGGTCCAATATGAAGAAGAAAGGAAAGGGAAATAGTAGAAAGACTATGGATGTGGGGGGGACAATAGCAAGGGCAGGCCTTCACTCATGCAAAATAAGGTAGAGAGAGATGAAGGAAATTACTATGGGTAGGAAGACCACCTTGGTAGTCCCCCCTAGGTAGACAAAAAAATGAAGATATTCTCATGTAATATCTGAGGGATTAACAACCCTCATAAGCAATTACTTGTTAGTAATTGCATTTTTGACAATAAAGTAGATATTTTATTACTTCAAGAAGTTAAGATGACTAAGGACAATTTAAACCTAGTGGTAGAAAACATCTAGCCCAATGTTAACTATGCCATTAGTGGAGCCCAAGGTGCTTCAAGAGGTATTGCCACATTATGGAAAAATAATTTTCATGGGAGGTTGGTGTTATATTCTAGGCTTTATATTGAAATCTCCTTCCAATGTAGTTTTATTCAATTAACCTTGGTCAATGTCTATGTTATTAATACATTCATTGTGAGAAAGGATGTATTGGATAATCTATTAGAGAAGAATAATTTTTTTAAGATAACTAACTAGATGGTTGTGGGTGACCTTAACTCCCCCATATATCTATTTGAAAAATGGTGGCTCTGATAGACTATTCTAATAGCATGGTAGACTTGGTGGAATTTTTAAGAAATTTTGGCCTTATGGATATTGATTTGGTGATCCAATATTTTAATTAATCTAATATAAAGTAAGGGAATAATCTTATACAATTTAATCTTGATAGATTTTTAATTACTTCCAACTAAACCATATCCATCCTTGTTAGTCTGATGGCTCTTCCCTAGGTGGGTTTTGATCACAACCCTTTAATTCTAAATTGTCAATAAAGGTTTGTTAAAGAACCCTTCCCATTTATATTTGAAATTATGTGGGCACTCCATCTAGATTTCAAAGAGTATTTGGATGAGTGGTGGAACATTCCTATTCAGGGGCCACCAATGTATAGATTTCTTTAAAAATTAGCTAATTTTAGGAACAAATTTAAGGGATGAAACAAATATAATTTTGGGAATGTAATGGTCAAGAATAATAGCATTATGGTTCAACTATTAGAGGTTAAATCCAAGATGGAGTAGGAAGACTCATCAGAGGAGTTACAAACATTAGATAACTCTCTCTCTCGCTAAAGATTGGGTGTTGATGTTGAAGGTAGAGGAGGTCTATTGGAAATAAATATCCAAGGTCTAGTGGCTGAAAAAGGGGGATAGGAACATGTATTTCTTCCATCAATCTACTATGCAGTACTAGAAGAGAAACTCTATTATTAGAATTAAGGATGAGAATGGTAATGTGGTGGAGGATGATGAGGAAATTGGGAGGTCAATTTCCAACTTATTTGAGTCTCTTTTGGCCACTCATCATGTCAGTGCCCCAATGGAAGATAATGAAGCCATTTTAGACTCCACTCCTACAATATTGTCTGATGAAGATAATAGCCTCTTGAAAAAACCAATTAATAAGGAATAAGTTAGGGAAGTTGTCTTCTCTATGGGAACCTTCAAAGATCCAAGTCTAGATGGGTTCCCCTAAACTTTTTTATAAACCTTTTGGGATGTTGTTGGGAAGGATGTCACTAACATGGTCAAATATTTATTTTGGACTAGTAGACTCTTATGGTAGTTGAATAATACATTTATAGCCTTGATACTAAACAAGATAGACTCTACCTCCATGATAGACTTTAGACCAATTATCCTTTATAATATGGTTTACAAAATCTTCACCAAGATTGTAGTCTTTAGACTAAAACCACTTCTGGACAAACTCATTGCCTCTAGTCAGAAAGGTTTTGTTCTCAGCAAACAAATACTAGATGCACCCATCACCACTCATGAGATCACTCATTTAACTTCCAAAAGAAATAGCCTATGTATGATATTCAATTGGACATTTCCAAATATTATGATAGAGTTAATTTGGATTTCTTGATTAATGTTCTAAAAATCAGGTGATCAACCTTGTGAAGGAGTGTATTTCCATGGTTAGCTTTTTTGTGTTGATCAACAGTTCCCCGAGGAGTTTTTTACCTTCAGAGAGAGCTATTAGATAGGGATACCCTCTTTCTCCTTATCTCTTCATCTTGCTGGTAGAAGTACTAGGTAGGAATGATTATAATTTATTGGTGCATCAAGGTCTTCAGGGCATCAATCTTGCTTCCACTACCAAGGCATTGGTCATTCAACATTTTGTTGGTGACACTATATTATTTGAAATTGCTTCTATGATTGAGGCTTGAAGGTGTAAAAGCCTATTTAGTGATTATGAAGAGGCCTCCAAATAGAGCATCAAATTTAAGAAAAGTCATATCTAATTTATAAACACTTAGAAGGACTTAAAACAAAAAATTACCAAAGTATTGGGTTGATCTAGTGTGAGGTTACCTGCTACCTACCTTGGCCATCTTCTTATAATCACCAAAGTCACCTTAGATTATTGGAATATGATTATTAAGAGGATGCAGAGGAAGATGGGTAGTTGGAAAGGATATTTACTAAGCCAAGCGAGGAAACATCAACTCCTTAAAGCCTCCCTTCAAGGCATACCTAATTACTTTATAAGTATATTCAAAATCTTGAGATATGTGGCTTAGAATATTGAGGAGATTTAAAATAAATTCATATGGTCTATGCTAGAAGAGAAAAGGAGAATTGCATTGGTTGGCTAGGAGAATGTTTGTACTCCTAGATGTTAGGGGTTTTTGCATTTAAGAATAATCCATTTCAGGAATAGGGCCCTCATGACAAACATAGGACAGAACTTGATTCAAGGTAATAAGGATTGGTGTGATTCATAACCACTAAGTATCTTAATGGGGATAGAGGTTAGAAGTTGTTAGTTGATCTTGGACTTCCTAAAGTGTCTATCATTTAGAATGGGACCCTCAAAACTTGTGGTCTCCTTTGTAGAGGCTTAATATGCAAGATGGGGGATGATAAGAATGCAAATTTTTGGGAGGATAGATGGTTGAAGGACCTACCCCTCAAAGATTTTGATTATGCCAAGCTTGATGATAGATTTTGTAGGTTATTTTGCTATAAAGTGGCTAATTACATCAGAAGTTATGGTGTCATCAAGATTCACAAGGGTATAATCAATTTTATCACTGATCAAGATGAGAATAAATAGGTTGATCTTCATATTCAAAGGGAATTGGTTGACTTTAAGCTTTCCCTCATTAAATAAGATCAAATGATTTGGGATAAGGACAATAAAGTCTTGTTTACTATGAAAAGCACCTATGGACTACTGTTAGACCCTGGAGAGGATAGGTTGAGGGGAAATTTTGGCTTCCTAAAATTTTACCAAAAATCAACTTCTTCTAGTGGACCCTAATGCATAAAAAAAATCCTGACTCTTGATAATCTGAAGAAGAGAAGCTTTCAAATGCCAAACAAGTGTGTTATTTGTGCTTAAGAGGAAGTGATGGCCACTCACCTCATTTTGCACTGTAACTTTACTTTGAAATTTGTGGTCTTATCATGCAAAAGCTAAACTTATGCTAGGTTTTTAATGATAGTATGTTGGCCTTATTTAGAGCTTGGAGTCCTACCTTCTAACCTATATTTTTGATTGTTAAGGAGATGTGGTTACAAATTCCCCCTCATCTTGCCTAGAATTTGTGGAAAGAGTGTAATAATATAATTTTTAGGGAAAATTTTAGAACCCCTTCAGAGGTTTTTTATACCTTCTCCAAATTTTTGGTGGAGAATATCAATTCCTACAAATTCAAAGCTATTGAGAACCCCCCAAGAAGGAATAACATATTTTATTGAAATAATGGAATGTTAACCTAAATATATATCAAAATTACAATTCTAAAAAGATAGGTGTTCTAAAACTAGATAGACCTTGCCTCAACAAGATTCATTCAAGCTCAACTTTGATGGGCTAGCTAAAGGGAACTTAGGGGTGGCTAGTTGTGGAGGTATAATTAGATTTGATTCAAGAATGTTTGTGGATGTTTACCCTGGGGGAATTGGCATTAAAAGAAACAATGAGGCCAAATATTTAGCCATGTTTTTAGGTATCAAACTTGATATCTCATTGAACATTTAACATATTCATGCGGAAGGGGATTCATAGTTAATTATGAGTGCTTCCATTAAATCAATGGGTATAGGCTGGAATTTGGTGGACTTGTTCGTGATATTTGGTTACTTCTCAATTTTATGGAGGAGTACAAGGTTTCTCATATCTATAGGGAAGGTAATGTTGTGGTAGATGCTATGATGAAACTATATAGTAACAATAATGGTTGGTGCTGTTGGAGGCTTTTATCTAGGCTACCTAGTGGGATTCAAACTCTCATTAAGAAGAATGGAAGCAAGCACACATATTAGGTATTATGATTTCTTCACTATTTGCATACTCTTGTTGAGTGGAGGTGGCTTATCTTGAAGGGCAATAAGTCCTTAAATGAGTTAGAATTTATTGGGTTTCAAACTTAGAGTGGTAGCAAAAGAGTAATTACTTATCATTTTTTTGAGTGGGAGTAAGGCAAAGGAGGCTACTGAGGAAGCCTATGGTTAGAAGAAGAAGGGAAGCTACTCATTGTGTGTCAATACTATTGATGCACTGGTGGTACTCAAGGCTAAGATGGATAAAATATAGAATACATGGAGGGTTATGATAGAATTTGATTGCAAAGCTCTTCACCATGTAACTTTGGTGTTTGATGTTGTTAAGGATTTTGATGACAAGGTTGGAGATGTGGGTATGGATAACCTCAGTGACTATAAGGATATCATCAAGTTTTTTACAAAGTATGGGATGACTGATAGTCCTTAGTGGTTCTATTGATTTTTGAATTTATGATTAATCTTGTTTTTTATATTGTTAATGCATTGTATCTAGCACATTTGAGGCCCTTTTTCCCTCAAAGCTAATTTTTATAGGGTTTAGGACCCTTTTTTACTATTGAAATTATCAAAAACAATAACAATAACAATAATAATAACAATCACAATAACAATAATAATAGGCTTTTTTACCTCGATGAAGGCAAATATCAAAAATAAACTTTAATCTAGATAACATAGAATCTTTATTTTTAATAAGTTAAACTACCCTTGAAAGGAAAAATAAGTGCCTATTATGTGTGATTAAAAAATTACCTCATGAAGAAATGCATACATCTATTAAGTCTTTTTAAAAATAAACTAAATGCTCCTTTGTGGGTAATAATGTTTTTGCCTACAAAGGTGTCTTGTTCAGATTATACCTATAAAATAAGTTATATACATGCATACATATAATTCTCTAAGTTAAAATAATTAAAAATAAAAATAAAAAATGGGTTGGGCACAACAAGGCTGCAACCCACCCACATGTAAATGGTGAGGAGGTGGAGGAATCAATTCCTTTGAAATTTAATAAGGGATTGGTTCAATTACCACTAATTTATGGGGTAGTGGTTAGGATTCCTTCCCTTTGGACAAGGGGAGGTGACCAAGTCACAATCCCACCTAGGTGGGATGATTATTAGCCACCACATGCCCCTAGTTACCTTGAAATGACATTAAATATTATGATATTAAAAATAAAATAAAAAGAATATTATTATTGTTGTTGTTGTTGTTGTTGTTGTTGTTGTTGTTGTTGTTGTTGTTATTATTATTATTATTATTATTATTAT
The DNA here is from genome assembly GCA_037957365.1 of Torreya grandis. NCBI lineage: Eukaryota > Viridiplantae > Streptophyta > Pinopsida > Cupressales > Taxaceae > Torreya > Torreya grandis. Next base: position 447,156 of record JARHVA010006458.1, on the reverse strand, counting down.
TATTATTATTATTATTATTATTATTATTAACTCCATGATTTGATAGAGGACTGTAGTTAGAAGGAATGAAAGATTTAAATGTGTATTAATTTCTTTTTTTGGAGAGTTAAAATACACCTTTTTACAACATAAAAATAGTTGTCCTAAGATATAAGATAGAATAAAACTCATGGGAAAATATGTAAACCCTTCTATATGCTACATCCCTATTCTATATACCCAGATCTGCTTATTTCTAATACCACTTCTTCTCTGAATAAAATACCTATTGAGAACTCCTATTAAGAAATGAAAATGTTTGTTTTATCATGCATATGTGTAGAATTTTCTTCCTTAGTTTTTCATAATTTAGAGATGCAAGAATAATGAGATAGGATTGAAAACAAAATAAAATGAGTTGTAAACTTATTCGAAAGCATTTCTTTAATAAAAACTATTCTGGGTTTCATTTTAGGGTTGGAGATGTATGGTTATAATTATTTTGATTTGGAAGTGGATATAAATTGGAGAATAATTAACTATTGGATCCCACCATTTATTTTCAACCTGAGTTTAAACATGGGATTAGAATTTAAATAATTATTTTTCATTTATATTAACTTTGAGAGGGACGTTAAAGTGCTTAATTTATATTTTTTATGGATGACATTTTAATTATTCCATGAATATAGAGGTTAATTAAATAATTCTCCAACTCTTTTTTTCATAATTAATTTAATGATTTATATGGGTGATTATGTATCTTTTTTAGAAACAAATAGATTTAATAGTTTCTAAAAAAATTAAAAATCATTCACTTGTGTGTGGAATGTCAAGACCATATTAGTTTTTTTTAAATGATTCTGAAACTTAGTCTAATTATTTGTAATTATAAATAAAGCTCCCACTTTACTTTTAGAGTGGTGTTGTGACCCTTCCATTAATGTAGTAGATATTAGTTCTTTTAGGGTGTCATACCTAATGTTTTTTTAGGACATTACTCTTTCTATTTTAAGCAGAGTTTTATGTTTTTTAAATAAACAATTATTAGGGTTTGGGAGAATCACACTTTAGTATCACAACCTAGTTTTGACATTGAGAACTCTAAAAAATGTATCCTTTTTAAATGGTGGCTCGATTAATATTATTAAGGCTGATCATTAATATCCTCTTTGTCTTGCATAAGATTGATCATAGAGTATATTATTTTGTCCCTATAAATAAGTAGCATAGATCCCAATAGAGGTTATTTGTTGACTTGTGTAATTAAGGGCATAATAGATAAATCCAATGATTTAACATGAGCAACAAGCTCTACTTATATATCCTCTTTGTACCCTAAAGGATGCACCAATATCTTTTGGACCCCATACATTGTAATATATAAAGTATCTAATTTTTATTAGTCAAGTGTTCTTACCACCTCCTTTTGATGGATTTAGTGACTAGGTTGCATGATTATAGAGATGGGTACAATGGATTAAGAGTCATAGGTATATTTATTGTGACCATTCTATATCTAGTGATAGACATGATGTTAGAGAGTTTTATTGACACAAATCATCCCATGAACATTGGATCACTATTAAGGATATAATTCTTTAGACCTTCATAGATCATGATCACCCATGATTCATCATTATATATCTGAATACCTAGGTGGAGATCACTAGAGATAAAAATCACAACATAAAAACTAGAGAGGGATATTTGTTATAGATCTCATTTTTTAGTCCACTATACTTCAACCACCCACTTTTTCATATAATTAGATGGGGCTAACTTTGTTTCTATCTTGTCTCCATCCTCCTCCCAATATAGAGTTTCTTTGTCACCCATACCATGTATATTTTTAGATAGGTTTGTGGTTACATATCACTAGATTATTCAATATATGTCTATATTATGGGAATATCCGAGTTAGACTTGTAACTCATCTTTTAAGAGGATAAACATTGTCATGATGGGAAGAGGAATATGTTAAGAGTGACCTACACCTTGAGACACTTACTTGGGAGAAATTTTGACTTTGATTTAAGAATTGATACCTTACCATATAATTTTAGTGTCATAGGATTGACAATTTTCATGATCTCCACTAGTGTAATGGAATATATACAGAACATGAGGCTAAATTCCTCAATCTCATACCTTAGTTCAAGTTTTAATAAGATGATGAGATAATTATGACTCATTTTATTAGAGGGATCAACTAATTTTGATAGATAGTTCTCCTTCTAGGCCATAGTAACCTTTAGGTAACAATATAAAAGGCATTGATTGTTAAGGAGAATAGGGGTAGATGTTAGGAGGCCCATGAGCACCTTATAGGTCATATTTATAATTAAAGAGATATAAAATCATGAAAAAACATACAACCACATATAGGATCCTTTAGGCCACCTCAACCACATTGATTTTGGTATGTCCAATAGTGCCAATAATAGGTGTGATTAAAAACTATAGGCAAAGTAAATAATGTCCTTCCTAAAGACCACACAGTGATAGATATAGAGTAGAAAAAGGTTAGTGACTAGATGAGGTATAATGACCTATCCAACAAAGGTAAATTTATATAATAACTAGGACATAGTAGTATGGGTAAGTGAGTACATATAATTTAGAACCGACGTTAAGCTTTATGTCATGAATAACATCATGAGCATGATGTTTTGTTAATGGTGGACCCCATTTTTCTATAGATTTCACTCAATGGAGAAGATATACAATAGGACATAAAACATTTTTCTCCAAGTAAATTATTTGTGATATCAAATGAACACATAAGTTTTATCCCATACTTTATGGTCATTAGGTTGAGTATTAGGATAGATTATATAGGTGGAAGATAAGATTAGAGGAATGTTAGTAACAGTAATCTTTAACAGCGGTGCTTTAGGTCCTTTTATATAACCCACATTAATAGATTAATGTATATATGTGTCTTATATGAATTTGAACTCTTCAGTGGTACATATAGTTATTGGGGCAATGAGCCACATTACTTCATCGATCCATCTTTGTGTGCAAGACAATTGAGTATTTCCAACTACTCTATATCTTAACTTTGGGGTATTATGGTGTGGTGTTAGGCATGAATTGGCTTCTGAATAATATAGCATATATTGATTTCTATTCCAAAAAATTCAAATGTCATAATTATTTGATTAAATTGATGGTTATATTTTGATTTCTAAGACCCAATTAATTTCACATGATTTCAGCTCTATAGCTCAGGTGAAACATGAAAAATATCTGTCATTTTTTTGTAATTCAGGTGAGAAGTAGTTATTAGGATGAGATGAATGTGAATCATTTTGATTCTCAGACTTTTATGTGATATTTTTAAGAATTTTTTCTAGATTATTTGCCTAGCATACCACCTAATCAAGACATTAATATCATTATTGATCTAGTACCTTGAATAGATCCTATTTCAAAGGATCCATATAGGTTAACTACACTTGACATCATTGATCTTGATATTCATATTAAATAAATATTAAAGGAGGGTTGAATTATCTATAACATATCTCCTTGGGTCCCAAAAGTGATTTTCTTAAGAATAAGGACAAATCACTCCACCATTGCATTGATTGCAGGAAGTTAGATAAAGTAGTAAAAAAAACATGATATATTTTACCCTAGAGAGACATATTACTTATTTAAGTAAAAAGTGCCATGGTGTTCTTTACTATTGACATTAATTTGGAATACCAAAATTTAAGGATATCATAGGTTCATATATCTATACGACACCCTTTAGGACACTATATGGTAATTACCAATTCATAGTGGTATATTTTTGCATAATAAATGCCAAAAAACTATTTATGAGCCTCATAAATAGCATATTTCATCATTATTTTAATAATTTCATATTTTTTGGATTATATTTTACTTTATTCTCACACCATGGAGGAACATGAAGAACACATGCAATTGGTCATTAACTGTCTCCTAAAGCATCAATTATATGGTAACATTTACAAATGTATTTTATTTGTTATTGAGATCTAGTATATGTGCCATTATATTTTAAGTGTGGGAATATGAATATATCCCTGAAATATTTTCAAAATCATAGAGTGGGTGACACCTACTTCAGCCATTGAGGTGAATAATTTTATGAGATTAGCCTAGAATCATTTCATATATGAATTTTCATGTATAGATCATCACATACATTATATTAAGAGGAAAGAGATGAAATTTATATGGATATATGAATACAATAATTCCTTCACAACTCTTAAGAAAAACCTCACTAGTGTACCAATTTTGGTAGTTTTGATCCTACATATTAATTTTTGGTATGTATTGGTACCTTGAAAGAAGGCATTTTAGTGTTCTCATGTAAAATTAAAGGGTGATAGAATATGAGTCATATAATATCAAGGATTATGAGATTAAATAATCCACCCATGAATTAGATTTTATAACTATTATACATTCTCTAATAATTGGTGACATTTTTTGTTAAAGACCAATCATCTAAGCTTAAAGAATAGTTTCTCTCAATAAAACATCAATTCCCAAAAAATATGTTCAATGTATTTTTTTTAACAATACCATTTTAACATTAAGCACACTAAGGCAAAGGATAACATAATAACAAACTACCTCAAGTTGCAAGTGATATCAGCTAGTCACGATAAGGACTAGGACTAAATTAAG
>JARHVA010006458.1:432500-435000 GCA_037957365.1 Torreya grandis | reverse complement strand
TTTTCTATAAAAATAATTTTAAGAAAAATAATAGTTTTGAGCAAGAATTTTTGAATGTAATCCTAGAGTTGATCAGCCAAGAAGACAATGAAATGATAAATACTTCTACCACTAATGAGGACATAAAGTTTGTCATTTCTAATATTAACTTGGATGAGGCCCTTGGTCCCAACGGGATTCCAGTAGGACTTTTTGGGATATTATTGGAGAATAAGTTGTTACAACTGTAAATGAATTTCTTGATTCTGATTAGCAACTCAAAAAATTAATCATAATCTTCTTTTGCTAATTCATAAAAGAGAGGAGACAATTAAAATTTATAAATTCTATCCCATTAGTATTTACAACTCTTTCTATACAATCAGTACCAAACTAATTATTATGAGGATGCAAATAACCATGGACAAAATTATTCAATCACAACAATGTGGTTTCATTCTAGGCAGACAAATCCAAGATGAATTAATTATGGGTCACGAAGTAATATAGTCTATGGATAAAAGTATAAAAATAAGATATGATCTTAAAATTAGATATGGTTAAGGAATATGATAGATTAGAATAATTTTTTCTTGATAGAGTGATGAATCAATTTGGTTTTAATGTTAAAATAAAAAATTACATGTTTTTTATTTTGGTTTATGGAGTGGCGAAAGGGTTTTTCAGAAGTGATAAAGGAGTTCAACAAATAGATCCTTTGTTGTCATTTATTTTCATTATGGAAGACTCCTTAAGCAAATTCATATCCAAAGCATTGGTAGATGATAAGTTAAGAGGTTTCAAACCAACTAGGCATATTGATCCTATTATGCATCAGCAATTTTTTGATGCCTTTTGCTTACTATATGAAGCTTTAATGCAAGAATCAAGAATTATAAAAAGGATTAAAATCAAAAGATAAATTTTGATAAGAACTCAATCTATTTCTTCAACACTCTATTGACTAGACAAAACATGATAGTTATGTTGTTAGGTTGTTAAATTAAATAAGTTCCTTGCACTTGCCTAGGAATGCAACTCATCCATAATCAACTCTAGGTAACTAATTGGAATCCAATGATTGAAACATTTTAAATGAGGCTTGTAGGATGGAAAGTTAAAATATTATATTAGGATGGGAACATAGTTTTGATTAATATCATCTTACAAAAGTCTTTAGGTTTATATTCTATCTTTATTCAAACATCCCAAGGGAATGGAAGATAAACTTGTCAGGTTTCAAATAAATTTTATTTGGCCCAGGACTGAGGAAAAAAACCAAATTTCACTTGATACCATGAAATAAAGTTTTAAAAAATTATGACATTTTAGGCATCATAAATCTTTAACTAATCAAGAAAGATCTGATTTCCAAATTCATTTAGAGATTTATAACTAAAAAGTTTGTCAGGGGAAAGATTTTATCCTTGAAATACCTTAAAGGAAGGAACCCAATTGTCATGTTGTCTAAATATTAGTTTGAAATATGTTTGCATATTTGAAGTGTTTTAACTGATAAAAAAGATTTAATAATTTAAGGTTTCAAATGGCAACTGGGCTATGGTAGCAAAATATATTTTTGGAAGGATAATTTGAAGCACAGAGTTGATATCCCTCGATAGGGATTTTAGTTTACACATCTAAGAAAATATGAGGCAAACATATGGTGAGAATGTCACTGATTCTTGGTATATAAGGGAGAGAACTAGACATTGGAAATATCTGAGTCTAGATGATGTAAGTCAAAATGATAATTTGAATTTAGGTTAGCTAAATAATGTTCTATGCATCACTCATATTATAGGGGTTGACAAAGAAGATGATTTGGTCTATAAGGACTCTTTTTATGGCTAATACAATGTCAAATCAAGGTACAATATCATTTCACAAGAATAAAAAATTGAGGTTAAATAGAATGGGGTGTGGAATAAATTGTTTACTCCAAATATTAGCTTTTTTGTATGGGTTTCCATCCAAAACAAGATCTTGACTATAGATAACCTGAGGAAAAGAGGATGCATATTACTAATAGATGTGTTTAGTGTGAAGAAAAAAACAAAACTATTTTTCACCTTTTATTAAATTGTTCTTTTACATAGAAAGTGTGGACTTTCATCATGGAAAAATTCAATATTTTATGGGTGCAACTTGGTTTTATTATAGAAGTTTGGATTTCTTGAATTTGTCCTTTCAAAAACACTCATCTCAAATACCTATGGAATCTAACCCTAGGCACATATTATATGTGAGATTTGGGGAGAAATAAATAACGTAATACTCAGGGATATAAAGTGCAATAATAAGGATATATCTGAAAGAATATTTGTGTATATCAAATAATACTATAGGTCTATAAAAATCAAGAAAGCTAAAAATCTACACTCCCATGAACATATTCTAGATTAAAATGGAAAAATAGACATTTTTTACTTAGGGAAACCAAACCCTAAGGGTGAAGTAAGAAAAATAACAAATTGGAAACCTCCACTCGAGGGTTGGATGAAGTTTAACTTTGATGGAG
>JARHVA010006458.1:57500-422500 GCA_037957365.1 Torreya grandis | reverse complement strand
ATGTTAACACCATCCCAAGCACTTTCAATTCATCTTGTATACCTCTACATAAATTTAACATAGTGTTTGTAGTTTGATTTTTATTGGTCAAGCTTCTAGTAGAACCTTGGGACCTATCTTGCACCTAGTCAAAATGCAAATTGACATCATAATTTTTCCAATCTTCCATGCAATCTTCCATGTAACCATATGTCATATAATTAGAGCTTGGCCTTGTGTCAACATGGTAGGTTTATTGGGACATGGTTTAAGAATGATGTTATAGTTGCATTAACATTCTACCTTCAACATGGTAGGTTCCATGTCATGATTTCCTTAATGCATTTAGAAACCTTACTACATTTTGTCTGTGAATGCCACGTATGATATAAAAGGGCATATAAATTTAATGCAAATTCAAGCACCCATATTGGCTCTCACCTGGGGATGTACACCCTCTGTGAATGTGTAAAGGATGGCAAAACACAAGACCAAGTACCAATCCATTGGGCCATTGAGTCATATTTTAGCAAATTATAGGAAAAAATTCATGAAGGCTCAACTAAACATGGAAAATTAACAAAAATAGATCAAGAGGATATGAAAATGAACACATGACAAAAAACAAAAAAATAAATTGTACAAGCAAGGGAAAAATTAGAGGGGAAAAAAAGTGACAAAATAAAAAAATTGTAGAACTATATAATTATGTACATTATCACAAGCTTAGTATGGAAAATGTTTCAAATGCCTAAAATTAATTGGTGGCTATATATTTTTTTCATCCCTTAATATCACTAATGTTTTTAGTAGCTTTGTGGTTAAAATAAAGTAACCTAATCTCTACACCTACCTAAAGGTATTTCTACTAAGTTATGATAGGATGACAAGTTGAAACAAATCCTCTTTACATGATTTCAAATCTGGATAAGACCAAGCCACAAGTTTTTGGTACTCCTTTAGTAGTTGGAAATAAACCTACTTCACAACTACAATTAAGCAAGTTCTAAGCTAGAGTGTTTTAGGATTAATAATGTCATTCATTCATTTCAAGTACTACTTGAAATAAGTCTAAAAATTTTCATCTTTAAAGGCGTGAAAGATAACACCATCTTCACTGAATGACATTCTCCAAATAAAACTTATTATCAAACCCATCATCAAGAATAGCAACACTCAAATTCCCAATAAGGTTACCAAATTTGACATTCATGTGAAGCACTTTAGGTACAACAATCTTCATATCTTAAATTTCATCATGAATGGATAACTGATATGCTTATGTCATACTATCATCACAATAAAATTCATATGTCACAACCTTCTTAACCACACACAAAAACTAATCAACAATAGTAGCATTTGTCATTTCCTTGGAGGTAAAAAACATACATGTGGAGTCTTGATAATTAAAAAACAAAATATCATCATCATCAGATGTCGAATCAAGATCATGTACATGTTCATAACTTGGTTCAGCAGTATCACAATAAGGATGTGGAAGGAAACACTTATCACACCAATCAATGTCGAAATCAAAATTCATAGCATTCACTTTAGAATTCAATGGATCATTCACTTTTTTTATATCCCCTTTATTTTAACATTTAAAATCTTCTATAGGCCTATTAGGTAGCCCCTTCTCAACTCTATCTATCTTGTAGGAGACTTATTTGATAGTAGAGGCCAATGTCTTAACAATATCTTCGAGCTTGGCTATCTTAGACTGTCTTTTTTGGATCAACCAAATTTGCATGAGTCTTCTTGTTCAAGGTCTTACCCATAGCTTTTACTACTTTAAATTTGGATTGCCATATTGAATTCCAAATGTAGGTTAGTGTAAGCCTTGTCCCTTTAGTAGTATGCAACCTTATTATAAAAGTCATCACAATACTTGATCAAGCACATTGTATCACTAAGCCTACTATTCTCAAGTAACCACATCATAGCTTTATTGAACCATATGTTGATGTCTTACATTCACTCACTAGGATTATTTTTGATGTTTGTAGACTCATCCAAAAGAAACCTTGGATTAATCCTATCACCATCTTGAGTTCCAAAATCATTCTTCATCTCTTCTCATGAATTAATTCATCTATGAGGAAATGAATTAAACCATTCATGAGCATTTTCCTCCAACATTTGCATAAACAAATTAATGCACACATCCTCATGCTCAACCTTATAATCTTTAATAATATTTTGAAAATCCCTCAAGTGTTGATCACCACTCATTGCATTATTCCCTTGAAATTTTGGAAGGCATTTCTTTACTTCATTTGGGACTTCATTAGGATAACATTCAATGTCATCAAAATTTATAGCCCTGAATCTAGGAATATAGAATGCAAGATGTTCATTCTCATCTTGGTCCTTATGCTTCATGATTGGTTCAATGGGAGGTTTAAGAACAAATTACAAAGTGATATGAGGGTGTGAATGAGGTGGACTTGGAGGATCAAACTTAGTATGGGATTTAGTTGGTTGAGAAGTAGCTAGATAATAAATTGGACTCTATGATTTTGAATAGTTAGAATAACTATGACAAGTTACAATAATAGGAAGTTCAATAAAAAAAGTTTTACACTTAGCATAATTTTGATAGCCCACATAATATTTAGCAGGTATACCTTTTTCCTCATCAAGCTTATAAACATGTATATTTTTATTTGATGAATAATTAGGGGTTAGACAAGTTTCTTAGATGAGTCACCTTTGAAGGATGATGTCAATCCTTATAGATTTGCAAGAAAAATAAATATCAAAGCTAAAGATATTGAATATGGGCACTGATCTTTCTTTAAAACTATATTATTTTTTGGAGTCACCATTAGAAGCAAACTTCTAAAATATAACCATTTAAAAACTTGTGGTGATATATACCAAAACCATATCTTGCTGAAATTAGTGATGATGTATGAAATCAATGACAATGAAACTTTTAGATTTGTGTTCAAATAGTGAAAACCACCTTAAAACATGACAAATTTCAAGCTCTTTACAACAAATTCAATAGATGCCAAATATAAAATCTCAATAATTCATGGTACATCCACAGTGAAATGTTATGGCATTGATGGCCATGATAATAAAACACATTTAAATAACCCCAAATTTCAAACACATGAGCTAAACATGAATAAAATTGTTTAAAAATATATCTAAGATTACTTATATATAGTAATAGAGAACTTATTCAAACCTATACTTATACAAGCAGCTCTCTACAAGAGTCCCTAGTAAAAAAAATGTTTAGGGCTATCCCTAGAAATGGTGCTAGAAAAGTGTTGGGTCCCTATTGTATACTTCTTTTTATTGACCTTGCACACTTGAATAAAATGGCAAACAAAGATGAAAAAATTGATAGTATATTGTTATAATTTGGGGAGGGTTTGGCATCAAGAATTAACCAAATGGAAAAAATGACTAAGAGGCACTAATAGAGGGTATGGCCAGTTCCCTAATACTTCTAGATATGCCTAAACCAAGTTTAAATTCTATGGCTCAACCTCCATGGTATTATTAGAATAAAGAAAAAAAATGACTAGGGTACAACCAAACTTGCACACTCCACTCAAGAAGGGTTGTCACACGTAATGCAAAAATGCACTAAGTCATATACAATCTACTAAAGATAGATGGGGATGTGCATGCAACCTTCATACTAAAGAAGTTTTCAATAATAAGGGGCTAATTAGAAGATAATAGTGTTGGCTCTTTAAAGCACAAAATGCAGGTGCATGCTAAGTATGCAAGGTGTTATGCCTCTACAGGCAAATAATAATTATAGTACGAAATGGGTGTTTTATATATAGGGTAAGACTGGGTATGAAAGTTTAATAATAATAAAATGTTGCGGGGGGGGGGGGGGGGGGGGGGGGGGGGGGGGGGGGGAGGGGGTGTTATAGTGGTTTTAAAATAGAAGGGTCTCTTTTGACATACATGACATCAATTATTGCAAAGATATAGGAAAACTAAAATGCAAGCCATGGAATATACAAGGATAAATTTGCATTGATTGGTGCCAATAGAATGCAAATGTCTAAATAATCCCTAAAACCCTAGGACATACACTGAAACTAGAGTCGTAAATACTTTTTCCTACTAAATTCATGAACCCAGGGTGCCCTAATGAGGTATTCAAAAAATTATTTCCAAATCTCTATTGAAAATTGGATTTATAACCAAGATCTATGCCCAAAATGACAACCATACATAATCACAAAGATAGATATCCAATAGTCATAGAATGTAAAAGATCTCATTGCATTTCGTTAATAAGATATAATAAGTAACCACAAGTAATTTCCACTAACTTGAAAGAAAATCTCACACACACAAATGTTTCAAAATGTTGTCATGGGGAAAATCATGATGGATTTACTCCATGTTGGACAGGGGAGACATATAGAGATGCTCTAAGATATTTTTAATGGTTGTACAGCTACAACCACATTAGTAAGAGAGGAAAATACACATAAACCCATGATAGTAAAAGTTGGAAGAGCCTATACATAGAAAGAAATTAAAGGACCAAAAGTAACAAAAAAATAGAGGATAAGCCCTCTATTTATAAAAATTTTACACCCTTTTCAAATTAAAGAATAGGGGTTACATTTTGAAAATTTTCACATTTGAAAAAAACCCCTCCAAGTTCGATCAAGATGATCCCATCTAGAATATGCCATTTACCATTCTTTGAATCTTCACTAGATTTCACATAAAATCATTGCTCTAACTACCTCTACAATAAATGATGAATATTTGGAGCAAATATTTTGATTTAATGGTTGGAGATGCCTTTTTCATGAGATAGAAAGAAAAGATCCATGGTTGAGTCCAAATAAACTTCTTATCTTTTGTGTAACTAACTATAAATACCCATGGATCACTCACTTGCATAGCTAGAACCTTCTTAACAGTTGTCCCTTCCCTTATGCATGCCAAGGAACAACTTTCTCTTATAATGATTGCATGGGAATATTTTGGATCCATGGTTATTCGACAAATCTTCCTTGTAGGGCCCACCTTGGATTTTTAGACCTACAATATCTCTCACATGGATGAGCTTGGAGAAATAAGACATGACAAAATGTAATACTTTGGGTTTTTTCAACTTTTTACTTTTGGGCTCCAAATTGTATTCCATTTTACTTTTTACAAATTTGGTTTTTTGAAAATTTGATTTTTTCCTTTGTTTTGGGGAAATTTGGGTCCCATTATTAGTTTTTTTTCACTTTACAAATTTAAAAATTGTAAATTGTAATTTGTAGAATTACAATTTCCAAATTTCAAATTTGCAAATTGTAATTTCTAGAATTGCAAAATTTTAAATTGCAATATGCAAACTTATAAATTATAAAACTACATTTGGCTTTGGAATTTCCCTCTTGCACTAAGGCCTCCCATTGACCAATGTTCAATGGTGAAAATGGGAGATCCAAGAGCAATATGTAATTTACACAAGTGTAAAATTACAAAATTGCATCCCTTCCAATTCTCCATGATGCTCCTTAAATTAACTTTTATCTCACCTTCTTTGACTGGTGAGATTGGGAGAGTTGACCAAAAATTTTAATTTGCATTTTACAAGTTATTTTTCCACTATGATTTCCCAAGGAACTTCATGGTCTCATCAACAACTTTTAAAATTTTCAAAATTTTGGATTTTTTTAGTTTTTACCAAACTCCATTTCTACAAATTGGATAAGTGGCGTACCCTGCTTTATGGATTTGAACTAATCTAAATAGATATGAGGATCACCAAAAATTACATTCTAGAAACTTTGAGAAGTATCAATGTAACTCATAACATCTATCTAATATAACACTGAAGAGAGGGTTCACATATTTTAGCAAGCACATAAATGAACCCACCACTACTATAAAAGAGAGAGAGGAGTCCCAATTTGGTGTGAAAACTCCATTGAGCAGTAGATAGACCACTAAAATAATATATAGTATGACAATAATCATGAGATTTTCTAGGATTATTGCATAACCCTCCATTAGGATCCATATCTAAGGGAATACCTTTAAATGATGAATATTGGTGCATACTTTTTCCATCATCATCACTATTTGGGTCATGTTTATCACCTTTAGATGGTCATTGGATATGCTTGATAATTTTATAGACTGTATCTTATACATGGATTTTTCAATATTATCTGATAAAGGAGTATTACAATAAATGATACCCTTTTTATCCAATAGTGAGGACATCATGCACCCTTTTAAACAAATTGACCAATTTATAAGAACCACATTTTTAAAGATATAAATTTATCCTAAAGGCCTTATGATACTCATATTGGACTTGTACAAGTGGAAAACTTACTCCACATAAATAATCAAAGGCATCAGATCACTTATATTTATAGAATGGCTCGTGAATATTTGGAAGACCTTCATCAAATTTGTTTCTTATACCTATAAACTTGTTATACCTTACTTCTGATAATGAAACATTGGAATCTATTATAATGGTGATCATCAATGTCTCTTTGGCCATCGACTAATGAGTTCCATTGCATCTTCCTACATATAAATAATGGATCCAAGGAAGTTATTTTTAGCTATATATTTAACATGTTTATCACCTAATACCATAAGATTTTCTTCAACAATTGCATTAGCTACTCATAATTTTTTGGCTTAGAGGTTTGGTGAATTCTATTACAAGCTATTTAGATGGTCTATGGATGGTATATACCCTTCACAGTATCCAAGTAGATAATCATACCTTATCTATTTTCAAATTTCCCTCCCATTCTCCCTTTGCTACATATGGGATCTAGAAGTGGGAATACGCATTGTAATTTTCAAGTTATGTTGGTGTAAATTATGTCTTACCTTTTGATTTGAACCATGCCTAATTTCTTATTCCATGAGATCCAAGGTTTCAATGCACATTTCACGTAACATTGATGCAAAGTGATTCTTACCTTTCATTTTCTACCATTCACCTTCATGCCATAATATATATACCTCTCTATATAGTTTTATACCTACTTTTAACTCACACATCTGATAGACATCAACACCATCCTGTGAACTTGTAATTCATCCCATATACCTCAATGGAACTTTGACATAATGTTTACACTTTGATTTTTACTATTCAAATTTCTATCAAAACCTTGGGACCTATTTTTTACCTAGTCAAAATGCAAATTAACATCAGATTTCTAACAATCTTCCAGTCACTCCTCCATGAAATCATATGTCATTTCATTCAGTCTTGGTCTTACATCGATGTGGTTGGTTTGGTGGGATGTGGTTTAACAATGATTCTAAATGTGCATTAACCTTATACCTCCAACATGGTAGGATCCACATTAGCATTACTTAGCTACATTTAGAAACCTTACTACATTTGCTCCCTTGATGCCACATAGGCTAGAAAAGGGCATATAAAGTTAGCAAAAAATTAATACCAATAGGGGTGTCATTAAAGAATCTAAAGAGAAGTTACTTGATGCATATGTGGGTGGTATGGGTCTAAAAGTGATTCATTGGGATGAAGCATTGGCATCACTACAGGGGATCAGATTGGCAAAAAAAATAAATGTTCAAAATCTTCTAGTAGAGGGTGACTCCCTCAATTTTGTAAATTATTTAAATGGTAAAAATACCATAAGTTGTTTAATCAAGTATGTCATTTATTAAGCCAAAGAAATTTTTGATTCCTTCCAATAGGTGAGTATCCAACATATCTATAGAGAAGGTAATGGGATTGTTAATTGGTTTGAAAACATGGGAGTTATCAATATTGGTTTTGATACTTGGTTTGGCCATGAATACCTCCCTATGGAGTTGATATTAAAATTCATAAATAAAGGTAAAAATCATGTTAATAAAGCTTATCATATGGATACTTTCCTTAATGTCTAGGGAGACATGAAATTGTATGTCAGGAATTTGGTAATTAGGCACCATGAACCTAACTTCAGCTATTCTATGGAGAAGTTTCTATAAAGGGAAAAGATTCCTGAAGATGACCAAATTTTTTTACATGGATATAGCCACAATTATCTAAAATGTGAGAACAAGGATGGCAAATATGATTGTAGTGTTGGAAAGAGGAATTCAATGACCCTACCAAGTATGATCAAACCCAATCTCCAACTAGAAGTAAGAAATAATGTAAGAGTTTGGAATGCCATATAGGTTGGGGAATTTGTGGGTTTCATGGAGAGAATTGAAGGTTTTGACAAAACCTCCCTATCATGTTTGTTAATACTTTGGAGGAGAGGTCTATTACCATCAATGGGGTCATGCTCAATGTCATATAGGAGCTTAATTCTCTTGTGATGGATTTTGTAATTGAGGAGACCAAGAGCTACTACACTCCTAGATAATTCAATCTAGATACAGAGGATTTTTTTGAAGAGGATGAGTAGTTGGGGTAGCTCCATAATGGTTTCGATAAGGAATCCCTTGATAGGTCATACATTGAGTTATCTTTTTATATATTTTAGTATATTACTTTAGAGGGTAGATACATTATGGTGATATGGTCTATGTTCATAATGCTTAATCACTTTAGACATGGGTTATCTTTTATCCTACATTTTTAAATTCTTAAATCCATGTAGACCTCTATTATAAAATTCAAAAATAGGAACAATTCTACCCCAAGACACGAGGGGGAAATCTTCCATATCTTCATATATTTCAAAGGTATGAACCAAATCATACCCAAAATACCTCATAACAAATAAGAAAAGCCAAAAAGAGGGGTTGGTGGACATAAGGAAGATCAATAAATTTTCAATTAAATATCTAGGGAACCTGAGTAGGTCTTCTAAAAGTAAGAAAAAATTTGTTGACAAGGAATTAGGAAAGAAAGAGAAATAAGTATTTAAATAATAAGATGAAATTAAAAATTACCTCTAAAACCATTGAACACAATAAAGAGAATCATGGGAAATATGGACATGAGAGTTTGTAGGAAATGTATGTCAAGAAAGGGACAATAAAGTCATTGACGTAGCTAGAGATAATGTGGATTTGGAAGAAATTAGTAATAAGGGGGAGAAGAATAGAGAACATCATTAGGAATAGATAAGGCCTAGGAAAAAGAAAGAGAAGTGTACTATAAAGATAGAGAAATGGGAGACATATTAGTCTTAAAAGGACAAAAATGTGGATTTCAATCATCTCGTCACTTCCCTCAAAGGCAAGGAAAACATAGATAAAATAATAGAATAACTCAACCTCCATAAAGCTCTAATGCGATGGTTCACGTGTGAAATGATGATTATAAATATTATGTTGAATTTACTTTAGCAAGAGAATGATAACCTATCTAAAACTTTGGTAGGGAGAGTGGAGGACATCCAAATTTAATAGGTAAAATTTAGATTGGACTTACTTGAGCATGCTAATGAGAATCTACAAAACAAGATAAGTTTATTCATTAATTGCATTAATGTTACAATAAATGATAGTATTCAAAGCATGAAAAACCATAGGGCTCAGCTCAGAGAATTGCTTCCAAACTATGTCTAAAATGGTAAGGATAAAAAGGAATAAATTAGTAGTGTCCAACACAATATAGACCCTGAAAGTTTATTGATGCAGATAGATATGAATCTCAAGAAAATGAAGGTATGTTGGGAAGATGTATCTATTAGCCTATAGTAGTATGGTTTTTATGTAGTTTTTGGGTTGTTTTGAGGTTGTTTCATTGTTATTTTTGGAATGTGTTGTTTTTTTTTCTCTATTTAGCTTGGTTAACCTTTTGTATTGGATCTTCTCCAAAGGTTTTAGGACCCTAGTTCACAAAAATTCCCACATTATTATTATTATTATTATTATTATTATTATTATTATTATTATTATTATTATTATTATTATTATTATTATTATTATTATTATTATTATTATTATTATTATTATTAGAAGCAGACATCAAACACAACCTTTAATCTATAGAACATAGAAGATTTATTTTGGATAAGGGATAATATCCTTGAAATTAAAAATAAACCCATGTTATGGGTAATTAGAAAACATATCCTTCAGTAAATTCTTATATTTGGTATTTCATGATTAAATTAATGTAGATTCCCCTTTGTAGTTAATATTTTAGTTTACCTAAAAAATGTGTTTCAATCAAATTATACCTATAAAATATGTATATATGAAGAAAAGTGTCTTTGTGTCTTATTATATAAATTATTACATAATGTTAAGATAATTAAATAATTAAATATTAAAAAAGAGGTTAGGTGTAGTGTGGCTATATCCCACCCCATGATGATAGAAATGGGGTGGTGACATCACCACTCCTATATTTTAATCTTGGAAGCATCATGACCAAGGTCTTAGTCCAACTAAGTAGTGGGACAATGCCAATACCACCTCCCTTTTATAAAATGGGAGGTGTCTAAGTTATAATCCCATTGAGGTAGGTCGACATTCGACCAACACATGCCCCCCAACTATCTTAAAATTAAATAAATTATTTTGATATGTAAATAAATTAAAAAATTTATAATCTTATTACATTTCTTTGATATTGTTTTGAATAAATAAATTTTATTTTATTTTTGTGTGTGTGTGTTTTCGCACATATGCTTTCTAATATGAAGAAAAGAAAGAAATTAAATGTGAATAAAAATAAGGGGGTGTCCCTTTTAAACACAAATACATTGTACCTATTATTATATCTATGAATGAAAAAAATTCAAGGGAAAACATCTAAACCCTTCAATATAATTCATCACCCTTTTCTATGCCCAGGTATATTTATTACTACTACCATTTCTCATGTGAATAAATGTCCTTTTCAAAACCCATGTGAAGAAAACTTATGTTCAATACATGTTTGTATACATTAAATCCTTAGTTTGTTAAAATTTATGGCTTTTGTATGACTAAATCCACTTATTACTACTACCATTTCCTTTGTGAAAAAATCTACTTTCAAAATTCCATGTGAAGAATACTTATGCTAAATACATGTGTGTAGACATTGCTTCCTTATTTTTCCAAAATTTTTCATGGAAAATATAATGAGATAGAAGCTCACATAAAATCAAATGAGTTGTGCTAAAATTCTTCAAGACACTTCCTTTAATAAAAAATAAATAGGGTTTCATTATAGGGTAAGACATTTACATTTCTAATTATTTCGATCAAAGGGTAGATATGAATGTGAAAAAGATTAACTCATGTGGCACACCACTTGTTTTTTACCCTAGTTTTAACTTGGTATTAAAATAAAAATAATATTTATCCTTTCCTTTACCTTTAATCAAGATATTAAAGTGGTTAATTTAAATTTTTTGAGGACATTTTAATTATTTTATGTATATAGAATATAATTAATTAAATCTTTAAACCCCTTTTTAGTAAATTAATTTAATGATTTAAATGGGTGTTTATCTATCCATTATGGGAAAATATATTTAATAATATTTATATTATATTTTAATGACTCCCTTGTGTTTGGAACATCTAGACTATGTTACTTGTTATTAGAAATGACTCTATATCCTAGTTGAGCAATATGGGATTATAACTAGAGGTCTAATCTTCTTTCAAAGCGGACTCCTGATCCTTATATTGACCTAGTGGATGTCAATGCCATTAGATTTCCCTATCTATTTTTTTAGGACATTACTCTTTTATGTTTTCTTTTACAAAAGCAAGTTTTTGGGTGCATCACAATAGGACCCTGAGTATACCCCCCATTATTTCTAGTCGAAGATATTCTTCTAGGGGTTTTTAGTAGAACATAAATTTTCAATGTATTTGCATGAATTTTGGAAAAATGGTAGATGATTTTTTATCCTTGGAACTAATGAATATTTTTTTCAAATTAGATACCCCATCTCTACATTTTGATGAGGAACTTGCCATGAATGATTATGTTTATAAAACTAGTCAAGTGTACAATTTTTGAAATGTGTGTTTGTTTTCTCTAAGTTTTACGGATTTGATTTTCTTTTTATCTAGACATGTGTATTTTTTAATATGTCTTTAAATATGCAACAAAAAAAATTTCCTCTTGAATATATCTTTTTAAATTTATTACTTCATTTAAAATATTATTTTATATAAATAAGTCTAATTTACTACTAAATTTTTATTATAATGATTTTACTCATCTTATGGATTTATGTATTACATTGTAATGTAAAGCCACTTTCTGATAAAAAAAACTTACTTAGAATATGGCATAAGTAATTAAAATATTAAAACTCTTCTTATGATATATCAAAAAATAAATCGGTCTACTATATGTTATTAGATGTGGAATCATAGGAATTAATTTCACAAGTAGTAATAACTAAAATATTAAAAAATTTAATTACTAATTTGTGTTATGCTAGGAAATTATATTAATTATTTAATGCTAATAATAATAATAATTTTTAACTAACTAATAGAGATAGAAGTTTTATTCAATTCCAATGTTTATAATGTTCATACTTTTTATTTATATTTTTGTTTATTATGAAAAATATTAAAAATAATAATTCACTTACCTTTTTAGTGTTTAAAGAGTGATTTGAAAAATATAAGGTGTTATTTGAGTAGTATTTAAACCAAAAAAAATTAAATTCTAATATTTTAAAGAACCCTGAAATTAATCAATACAATATGTATTTGAGTAAAAAAAGTAATCAAGTTTTAAAAAATATTAACTAGAATTATTTATTATGTATTATACAAGAATTAAATATTATTATTAAATCCATATTATTATAGAAAAATATCATTTATTTAGCTAAATATTTTTGCTTTTTTATCGAATATTATAAACTAACATTATTTTTTTTAATAGATTTAAATGTGATAGCATGTTTTTGTTGCCAATATGACCCTTTCCTAAGTAAGAAAATAGGGAGCCATAAGATCCATTAATAATTTGTGATCAATTGGAGTTTTAATGTTTAAATCTATGTGTTATTCTCTAGAAATTTTAACTTGATTATAATTATTATAACTTAGTGGACCTTAGCCCTTGTGTATTCATTAAATCTCTCAAAAATCCACTTTTTAACTAACACATTATTCTAATATTTTATGGTGTTTTTTAGGTGATAAGTTTAGTTTTTTTTATGTTTATAACAATTCTATACTTAGTTTATTTTTTTGAGGAAATAATGTTTCTTTGGTTAAGCTCCCATAATCATACTTCGACATGTTCCCAGATTCGAACATTGTTATGTGCTCCCAAAACTCAAAATTCATTGGTTAGTTTATTTTTTTGAGGAAATAATTTTTCTTTGGTTAAGCTCCCATAATCATACTTTGACATGTTACCAGACTCCAATGTTATTATGTGCTCCCAAAACTCAAAATTCATTGGTATGTTATTCATTTTTTAAATTTTTTTGCTAACTTATATTTTGTACTAACATTAACTTTTTTATATGAATTTTCATATGATAACATGATGTTTTCGCACCTATCATATATAATAAATAGGTAAGTATAAGATCACTTCATACTTTATAATAAAATTGAGTTCAAATTCAAAAAATTATGTATTATTCACTAGAAGGTTTAACCTGATTATAATGATTAGAACTTCATGGACCTTATCCCTTGTGTATTCTTGAAATCTCTTTAAAATTCCCATTTTAACTAACATATTATTATAAAAAAAAATTGGTGTTTTTTAGGTGATAACTTTAGTCCCTATTTTGTTTCTAACTTTTCTATACTTAGTTAAAGTTTTTGAGGAAATAATGTTTGTTTGGATAAGTTGGAATTGATATGGAAAACTCCCATGCTACCACAATCCTAATTATAAATTTTGCCAGAATCTAATTCTCTTATATACTTTTGAAACTCAAAATTCATTGGTATATTATTGATTTTGTAAAAAAAAAATAACTAACTTAAATTTTGTATGAAATTTGTAGGTCAAGTGATCCTAGAGTCGCATTATATAAAATTTCCTTATGCATGAGATGTACACAGTAAAATAATATGACATGGGAAGCATCATTGAATAAAAATTTACCTCGTGGTATAGTTATATACCAAAATTATTTTGATTCAAATTCAAATTTTGTGAACTTGAAGAAAATGGTATCATGATTGACCCATTAGATTATTAGAGATTGGCACATAGTGTTTACTTAGTTCTTAAGAAAATATAAAATACTATGGTTTGGGATCCATTGGATTATAATAAAATGATACATAGAATTTCCATGGTTTTCAGGATGATATATAATGGTATGATATGGGATGCATTACCCAATCAACATATGCAACATACCCTGAACGTACACCCATAAGGACATACATTTGGGATATTAAACCTGATATAAAGTAGTTTGAGTCATTTCTATATTCTAATTAAGCATAGAAAATACTTAGATAAAATATTTTTCCCTCTTAAGAGTGCCAAAAAATTAAACATGGGCATGTACTCAACATGCTCTTCATAATAAATGAGTGAACTAACCACCCTTTATATCACCATGGAATCCTCTAGATGCTAACATGTGGATGTCCTAGATAATACCATATATTTTTAAATTTAATTGAGGTTTAAAATATAAAATTATTAATGAAATAATGACTAGTTTAAAAAAATCCATCAACTCAAAGTTAATATTCATGAACACAATATATAACCATGATCATACTAAGAGTTATGTTTGATCTCTTCTAGAGTAACATTCACACTCCATTATTCATCTAATATAATAAATAAGGGATCACATATTTTTTAAATTTCAGGTTCCTAATTGGTGATCAAAATAACCCTTGTTTATATAAACTACTAATTACACCTTTTGCATTTATATCCACCATGGCAACATCTCCCTCAACATTTACACATACTCAAGAATTTAGAGACATAATTTCCACACCAAGTATAGTGTGTTAAAATAATTATAAGAAAGTATTTAAAGATATGGATGAGATGTATAATATTCTAGATAATATAGATGCCACCTAGGAAGAGATTAAATTCACAGATGATATGTTGGCTATCCAATAATCAAAAATTCACATGGAATCTATGAAGCTTGATATATTCCCTTGTGAGGATTTATTCTAAAATTTGTTTATAAAGTATATATGAATAAATGATCTAATTCAAATTGATAATGATAATTATAATATTGGTCCAATTTTAGGAACTACCTAAAAAATCAATTACCACCTCACAGATACTAACATTGTATATATTATATACATTACCTTGGAATGGATTAAGACACACCACTTTAGGAAAACCCTGAAGGACTAGGCTAAATAATATACTGAATCAGTAAACCAAGGGGATGTAGAATCGTATAACATTAATACATTTAGAGAATGTATTTGAGTGGCTCTCATGTTTCTCAAAATGTTATTCATTGTTAGTGACATCATGCATGTCAACAAGGTTTATGTTCCTCTAGTGAACCTAATCATAAATGAGAAGGCCTTTAAATTGGGTGGTATTGTAAATTTTAATTTAACCCAAAAAGTGTTTAGAGTCCAAAATGGGGTCTACTGTACATGATATCTTATTTACTAGATTAAATAATTTTTAAACTTATATTCAATCAACATTAATTTACACAATGGACACCTTCTAATCCACTAGTACATGTAGTTTATTCTAAGATATATATTTACCTTTTCTAGACAAATCTTACCAATATATAGGATTAGTTATAACTACCTATGTACTTTTCTATTAATGAGATGTAAATTCCAAGGATATTGGGATAAATGAGGGTATCAATCATTAGTAATATATCCAATAGGTACTTTTAGATATTCACAATAATTGGGGTTAAGGTGCTCCACATAACCCCTCTCAACATTATTATGTGCTTTATTGGTTGGGAAAAATAATATTGTATCATTATGTTAATATGAGAAAAAATCCATACCCACATATTCATATTATAGTTTTCATACATGAGTACAAGTGTTTCCCTATATTAGTTTTTATGCCCACTCATTATCAATCCTTTAGCATGATATAACTCCATGGTGATAAATAATGGGATCCTCTAGAAATAGTTGAGAAACATGTTGAAGCATTAAATATTTTGATTAATATCACCTACTATAGTTATATTCATGATGACGACATGTTATACTTGAACACTATGGATAAAAATCAGGTAATTGTAAATTTGAAGGCTGAAATATAATTGGAACCCCAAGGGAAGTGATGTTGACTATTGAGGAAGAGACATATTAAATTCCCCACATAAGAGGACATGCATAAAATTAACAAAATATTAAAATAAATCATCATGAAATTTGTGAATCTATAAATTTAACTCAAGAGAGGATGGTTAGTATCATGTTAGTTTCAAAATGAAAATAAAATGAAAGAAACAGACTAACTAGTATAATATCTCTAGGCGTAGACACTAGGGAGAGCATAGTTAACAAAAAATAATAAAATGCACAACTAAAATTTAAAAGAAACCTTATTTTACCTTCCTTTGATGCTCCAAAATACTTTTTGTAGTGGCTTGCTCAGTTTTTGCTCATTAAATCTTCATCACAGGACATTTGGCTTCCTCTATCTCTCCTTGGCACCTTTGGCTTATGGCTTGGCTTGGCTTAGAATCAATATGTCATGATAACAATAATTATAATGGATTTTCAAGTCATTTGTGAATTATAACTTTTCATTATCAAGACTTAAAAGTCATGTGGTGAGGCCTCCTATTTATAAAAGTTTGAGAATGTCTAGAATCAACCTGAGCCATTCATCCTAAGATTGACATGTGTGGTTGAGGATTAATTAAATTTTTATAATTAATTTTATAATTTTCCTCATCATGAAATTGGAATAAGGAGAAATTAATAGGTATGGAAGGCATCATGGAAGGCATTGATGAGGCATGGAGGGCATGAATCCTGATATTTGTGCCATTTATGGCCTAGGGATGTCTTCCCAAGAAATGAGGTCACCTAATGATGCATATATTTAATATTTATTTCTAAAAACAATTATTCAAAAACTTTCCATGAAATTATTAATTATGCCTTGATTTATATTAATTATCTCTTAAGTATGATTAAGCACTTTCTGAACAAATTACTCAAATTGATCAAAATGCCTTGTTATTGGTCCAAAATTTTACTAGATAGGAATTGAAAGTCAATTTTAGATGTGTTTTAACCATATTTACATTTAGGATGTTACCACTAGTAACTAATAAAGGCATATGTCTTGTGCAAGAGACTAGATAGGAAATAGCAATTCAGAGCACCTAAGTACAAAATTGGCATTTTGACTCAAAATGATTTGACAAATGTTAGTTGGCCCATAAATTGCATTTCCCCATTCAAGGATACCCTAGCCAAAATCAGCACTTAAATATATTAATTTCAACTCATTTAATTAATTTTAGTGTTTTTAGGCTAAATAGTGAATTTTAAGTAGAAATTAGTCAAAATGTTGGTTGGAGGTTATTGGTGGCCAGATTTAGGTGTTTACAATTTGCCACTATTTGGGAAGGCATTATAAGATATAAGAATAATAATGTCTTCTCAATGAATGAAAAAGTTTTGTATGCCTACAACTATAATGATGATAAACTAACTGTGTGATGCCCCCTTGAGGGAATGGTTGGCACAAGTAGGTCGGCAAACAGTCCCTCAAAAAGAAAGAAGAAAAATAAGGGGACCAAAGAAAGGAAAGAAGATGGGGTGAAAACACAATGCTATTAAAAAAGTAGTCAAAGTCATTAAGAATGCAAGTGGGACATTAGACAATGGTTTGCCTAAAGGTAATTATAAAAATTATACCCATTAGTGGCAACGTGGTATAATAACACAATGAGTTTACCCAAAGGTAGTTATAATCATTGATAAGATGGAGTTGCCCCTATTAGGATAGACAAAAAAGATAATAAAATACCCATATATGGTTGGAAAATATAAAGTGGTGACAACATAATGATTTGCCCAAAGGCAGTTATAATCATTGAGAAATGTAGGTAGGATGGTGTGCAATGATTTGCCCATAGGCAATTATAATCATTAGACCCCGATTATGGTAAACATGAAAAAATTAGCCAAGAATGATGATAACTTAACATAGATGGTAATGATTAATTAGAATAACCTAATAATAGGGATATGCTTGTCTGAACTAATAAAGGTTGAAATTTTTTTCATGGTTAATTAATCTATTTGGGATATGATTGGGATTGAATCAGGATGTTGGTGCTAAAGAGATGATGCCATTTCTAAATAGACTTCTTGAAGATGAGGTTTGTTCTAGTATGTGTCAGTAGGGATCATGGTATATCATCATGAGGATATGGTCAAAATATACATAAGGATTGACTACCATAATCCAATACTAAATAGAAAATAATGAAACAATGATAAAATCCATTATGATAATGTAAACATATGAATATAGATGGTTTTGAGTATAAGTGTGGGCAAGGAATCGCCCAATGAGCACACATAAATTGAATCAAGGTAACAGTGTCAAAAGCAAATAAACATGCACACAAATAAAACAATAAAGAAACAAACAAAGAAACACTCAAAAGAAACCATACAAATAGTGCCCCTAGAAAATAGGTGACAACTTTAACAAACAAAAAAAATGGGGGAAATAAAAGAAAAGGAAGGAGGTGACTGAGATATCTCCATATGCACTACGCAAGAGGACACTACCTATATAGTTTCATGGATGTAATATCCAATAAAAAAAACTTCAGGCAAAATGTAGTTCTCCCACGGAATGGGATGAATGTGATAACTAAGGAAAACAAATAGAATGAATGTGATATAAGAAGAATGGTCTTAAAAAATGGAAAGTGCATGAGAAGAATATCTAAAAATCATGGGAAAACTAAATGATAAGTTATTTGTTTGTAACTTAGTAAGGGTTCCCAAAATCCTTAAGGCAAAGAAGTTTTCAATGTTTTTGTTCTTTTCTAAATTATTTTGGAATTGTTTTAGAGTGTCTCAACTCAATCAAGAATGATGAGACACTAAATAGTTCAAGCTCAAAAAACAATGACAGCATTTAATCTAAGGTTGCTCACAAAATGGCAAGAGTGTGGCTTAGGTTGCTCACAAAATGGTGAGAGTGTGGCTTAAGTTACTCACAAAATGGTGAGAGTGTGGATAGAGGGTAACTGAGCTAACCTCAA
Organism: Torreya grandis; assembly: GCA_037957365.1. Lineage (NCBI taxonomy): Eukaryota > Viridiplantae > Streptophyta > Pinopsida > Cupressales > Taxaceae > Torreya > Torreya grandis. Next base: position 403,400 of record JARHVA010006458.1, on the reverse strand, counting down.
CAAGTATCGAGTGTTGACTACATAGTCCTAGAGTAGGATCTCAAGTCACTGTAGTTTCACCCTAAAATGGATAAATTCAACTAGTGTAGCAGTCAATTCACACAAAATAAGCACAGTTGGTAGAAAGGCATAGTACGACATAGGAAGTGGTAAGTTGGCATGCTAAGGCTTAATAAACAAATATTACCCCTAGTTTACCCATAGGTAAAAAACTAAGACACAATGTCATAGATCAATGATACTAATTTTCCCAAGGGTGGTTATAATTAGTAACCAGATCAGTGATAAGGAATAAAAAACAAAAAATGGATCTACCAAAACTTATACCACACTTCTCTAAAATTTGAGCTCTATCTAAAGTATGTGAACTAACTAATAAAACTGATCACATACCTTGATGTTAAAAATATGTAATCAATGGCAAAAGCCAAGGTAAAATGGGCTAGACATCAGAACACATTGGGTCAATAGGTCAGAAGTAGAAAGTGGTTATGGATAAGAGGATGAATAAGGATGATATTTGTACAAAGAATAATAGTAATAAAATGGCATAACTAAAATTGTCCTTATAGATAGTACATCTTAGCATTCAAGCATAGTACCACTTGAGATGAATAATATTCATCAGCTTAGGGAGTTCATCTCTATCTGGTTTGGTAAGCTTGTATGCTCCTAATCCATAATTTATCATAATGATGAAAGGCCCTCTCCAATTTGGTTTTATTTCTATTATGCTTCTTCTCAGTCATGGTATCCTATTGGTTTTATTTAATAACAAGATCACCAAGTTTAAATTTTATATACTTAACATTTTGATTATAGTGGCCTTTGAGTTAGTTTTGATATTCTTAAAGATTGTTGAGCATGGCTATGGGTTTCTCATAAAGTAGTTCTAGATCTTATAGGCAAGCTACTTGAGAGTCATGATCATCCAAGACATACCTAAAAGAGATGTGTAGTGAAGGTAATTCAACCTCAATGGGAAGGATGGCCTCAATACCATAAAAAAATTGATTATAGAGTGGCTCCTATAGGGGTATGATGATTAGTATGGTATGCCCAAAGGGAAAGAAATATCTGCATGTGCCAATCGTGACTTTCATCATTGATAATATTTTTGATAATATTGACAGTGGTTTTGTTAGATGCCTTAGGTTGGCCATTACCTTAAGGGCGATATGATATAGAAAAATGTTTTGTGATGTCATATTTAGTATATAGCTCATCTACATCCTTGTTCTTAAATGATCTTCCATTATCAGATATAATGTCAAAGGGGATATCATAGTGGTAAATTAGATGGTTGAAGATGAATTTGTAAATTTTCTTTCCAATCACGTAAGTGAGGGGTATAGCTTCAACCCATATAGTGAAATACTCAATGGCGATAAGGATATGTTATTGCTCATCAGATGAATTCCGGTTGATCTTCCCAATGAGGTCAAGTCCCCATGTAGAAAGTTGCCACAGTGTCAACATTGATTTCAAAGTTTTGGCTAGGGAATGAATTATAATAGCATGCCATTGACATTAATCACACTTATTTACATATGCAATGGCATATACATCCATCATGGGCCAATAATACCCAGTATGTAAGAGTTTCTTGGATAACATTGCCCTGATAGGACTACCTTGCTAGTGTAGACTCTGTCGAGGTCAAATAACAAAGTAGAGTTCCATTAAAACTATGATGATAAAGGGTCGATCCAAGTAGAGTATAATGATTAGAATTATGAATGAAGGGTTTGGTTTATTTATAAGATAGGTTAAGTGGTGGAAATTGGTCATGAAGTTAGTTATAAAGGTCTGAGTACCATATAAAATTAGGAGTAACAATATCACAAATGATTGCAATGGTTGAAGGTTGATGAGGTAGTGATAACAAATTTTTATAAGGAACTGATACTATTTAGATTTATCTATTTATCAAATTAAAGAATCAATAATAGCCATAGTATATGTAGTTTTATTACTAGCCCTTGGTATGTGCTCAAATTGAATATTGGTAATTTGTTGCTTAAGAGTGTCAACCATGGATTCATATGGAACTAGCTTGTCATCTTTGGTCTGAAAATGATCTGTGACCTAATTGATGATTAACTAAGAATCACCATAAACTTGGAGATGAGATATGTTCCAATGCACTTCTTGTCAAAGTCTTACAATAAGTGCTTCATACTCAGCCATGTTGTTTGTAAAAGAAAAGTTGATTTTGAATGATTTAAGGATTAAATCCCCTTGTGGTGTAATAAACAATAGGCCTTCTCCCAATCCATGTGTAGTAAATGAACCATCAAAATACATCATCTAGGGATACTCCTCAAGTGGTGTGTCAATGATGGTTATTATGGATTCATCATGAAATTGAAATGTGAGTGCTTGTGTGTCTATGAGAGATGATTTCACAAATTGATCTGCACAGACTTGTCCCTTGATTTCCTTTTAATTGACATACTCTATGTCAAACTCACTTAGAAGCATGATCCATTTAGCCATTATACCTTGCAAAGTTAGTTTAGATAGTAGATGTTTGAAGTGTTCATATGGGTGTAAATATCCTAGAATATTCAATTCCATCTTTGAGTGGGAAAGCTTGATACATTGGTGAAGCATTGATGGAAATACATGAATCTCATGAAACTAAAGCATAGCTAGAAGCATATTGTATGATAAATCAAGATCAAGCACATGGCAAAGTGTATCATTGGTCAAAATCCCAATGATAATTGGCAAAGTAATGGTGCCTTGTGATTCTCTTTACTAATTATCATAGGCTTTGATGGTTATTATTTTTGGTTGAAGATCTGTCATTGTGTACCTAATAAGCTTCATGAGCTTTAGAGACATTATGTTGAGCCTTGATCCATTGTCTATAAGGGCATGTTTTAGTTTATGTCACTTTATATAAACTTCTATGTAGAATGGGTTATTATAGAGTGGGCTAAAGGAAGAGATATTGCTTTGGTTGAATGTGACTTGTTGGGTTGGAGCTAGGTATGTAACCAAAACTTGAAATTTATCAGGGGATATGTCACTAGAAATAGTGGATTGGGTCAAAAACTCATTCAATATTTTCTTGTGGATTGTTGACATTTGCAAAAAATCTAAAATAGAAATTTGTGCTAGTGTCTTCTACAATTGTTCCATAATATCAAACTTCTTAACTTGGTCAAGAGTAAATGGTTTATTTCAAGGTTAAATGGTTGGTTAGATAACATTCAAAGTGGTAGATATTTGTTGGAGTGGGATAGTAATATTTTACCTCTGAGTTGTGATTACACAATCAGGATTAAATACTAGACCATTATTTCTAACCAATGTTGTGAATGGTGTGGGACTAGATAAGACAAGTCTCACTTGTTGATGCACTCATATGTGTTCATGTAACAAGGATGAGTTGTCAATATAATGTCTAAATGGGGGATTCCTAGTTTGATGGTTTTCCTATATGCACTCCTAGGTTAAAGAAGGATTATCCATGTAATTTGGCTAAATATTGTCATTTAGTAACAGTTTAAGTTGATTAGTGTTTGGTCTAAGATTAATGGAGATGGTATTAACCCTAACCCCTACAATATGACCTATAACCCTATCGTAATCATGTGCAACTACATGGTAGGTTTTTTGGTTTTTACCATTTTAACCTTGGTTTTGCCTATTTTTCTATTATGGTGGGCTTTGTTGCTGATTCTATTAGTTCAGCCTTTGATTTTGATGCTATTGATTTTTCTATTGCACTAGCTATTGTTGTTAATTTTGATGCTACTGATTGTTATGTCACATAAATGGGTTTTGATAAATCCCAAGAGTGTGATTGGAAATGGAATCACCATTATGTAATTTTATCTCCTTATTCTTTAACATATTCTCAATTAAATACTTGATTTGGACACATCTTCATAGATTATGCCCATTGACCTAATGATAGTCATAAAATTCATTTTCATGGTACCAATCAGGAGAAAGAATGTCATGCAAATAATGCTTTTGTATAGGCCAACTAATCTGATTAGTGGTAGTAAGCTTATAAAATACATACTCAATAGGTTCTCCTACGTCATTAAAGACATGACATGGAGGCACAACTCTCCTAAGAAGAGGGGTTTACAATGGTAAAGGCTATTATAATTGTTATTCAAGTCTTGGTTATTGTGCCTACAACATTGGTTGGAGAGGTTTTTGGGTAGAAGTAAGCCAAAAAGGTTGTGTAGATGATGTTTGCACCATTTTGATATGATAGGATTTGGTTACTCCATTTCCCATAACATTCCTATTATGCTTGAATTGCTTTAGTCTTTCTTGGTTATTGGCCTATGCTAGTTACAATGCTTGTGCTTGAATGGGATGTTGATGTTGGCCATTTCCTTGATTGGTACCTTAATTTTGATTAGTTGAATTAATATTGATGACTCCTTTATTGATGATCACTCACTTGATCAACAAACCTTCATCAATGATTTCTTTGAATGTATGTACATATTGTAGTTCCAGATGATAAGCTATCTCACTAAGCAAATTTTTGGTAAACATAGTGACTAATTATTTATCTAGTAAACTATGGGTGAAACAACTTATAAAGGCTCTCTATCAATATAGATAAATTGAAAAACTCTCATCAGCCTTTTGCTTTGCTTGTGTTAAGTCCAATAATGAAATCTCATGCCCGATATTAAAGGAAAATTTATACACAAACTTATTAGAAAGATCATCAAAATCTGTTACTAAATTTTTTAGCAACATTAAAAACCACTCCAAGGCTTGTCTAGCCAAGTTGCTTAGAAACAACAGGAAAAGGTATATGTCACTATATGCCACTAGTTGACATGAAACAAATAATTTAGTTTAATAGGCCTTAGGGTCACCTTTTGCTTTGTATTTTTTGAATTTTAGTAGTTTATATCCTGAAGGAAATGGTATCTTCAAATACTCTATATTGAATGGATAGGAACATACATCATCTAATTTGAACTTTTTGGTCTACTTCCTAGCTTGAATGGCAATAATTACATCCTTCATCTATTGTAATTCTTGGGATAGAAAACTAGAAGGAACATTGGTTTGAGGGAGAATATTGGTTTAGGTAGATGGTTGAGAGGTCATAAGTGGGATACTTTGACTAGGGTATGATATAAATAACTATTGGGATATATTGTTTTGGTTGGGTAATGGACTATGAATATGCATATGTGGATTAATATGTACTTGAAATTTCACATTTGGTTGTGTGATATTTTGGTTTGGGTTGGCAATAAAGGTTTGACTTAGAGGATTTTGTGGTTCAGATGGAGGGATATATCTATATTATGCCTATTTTGGTTGAAAAGGGACATGCTACCGACTAATCAAACCTTTTTGTTGAGTGGTAAATTGTGGACTAAGAATATGTCCATGAATTTATGGCACATTTTGAACTAACGATTGTCTAGTAGGTACATGAGAAACATGGGGACCTCTTTATTTCATGAATCCCTATAAGAAAGTGAAATAGGTTATATATATGGCATCTATCACTGACCAATATTTACATGTTTTTAACTAGTCATTACATGGTTTTGGAATAGAATATTAGTCTACGACTAAAGAGGTAGGTTTGTCGTTACCTGGCAAGGTCAAACATTAGTTTCACTTGAATGAGGTGGAAATGTATTTGTCCTCTATTACATTGATACACTAGATTGTACCTACTATTGTGGAGTACTACTCATTACTTGTTGAGGAGGATTAAAATTCATCACATCCTATCATTGAGGTGTGACATTGATCATTGTTTGATTACCTAACCCCATAGGTTATACACTTAAGGAAGCAACCAGTTGAGGTTGGGATGTAAAAACTCCTATTCCTTGATATGTTGATCTACTCATGGGATTAACTATAGGAACATGTTGTTGGCTAGTTGTTTATGTGTTAGTACCACTTTGATCAAGATTGGATGTTATTTACATATTATCCACTATGTTTGGCTCATTATTATATGTAGAGGCTAAAGACCCTTCTTTAAAAATGGGCATATGTATTAAGTTATCTATCGAAGTGGTTTATACGAATGGGTTAGAACTCAGATTCTCTTATCTAGTTAACTCTATCAACACTTTTGTTGAAGGAACTAGGTCAATAAGAGGCTTACTCACCATGTTCATCTGATTGAAATTACGTGCTTGATTCAGGTAACTTTGATATGCTATCTACATTTGGTTAAAGTGATCTTCCATGATTTTTTTCCTTGATTAGATATATTAAGGTCTTGATACATTGGTTAGACTAGATCCATAGGATTGCTATAAGAAGTTTGTTGATCATAAATGATATTGTGGGGCACTTTTACTAGACTTGGTAAATTTTCATGGGGGAAGTCTACTAGAAATTTGACCCCTACCTCTATAGTTCTAACCAAAATCTCATCTTTGTTCTCTAAAAAATGTCTCTCAAACAAAAATGTATCATATGTGGAAGCCATATTAGTAGAATATGACTATTGAAGACCTAGTTCATCTATTATTGGTATTATAACTAGGTATTTTGTGATTTATTCTTAATCTTATTCAAAATGAGGTAGTGTGTTAACCAAATAGTTAGCTAATGGATCTTGGTTTTGTGCCCCTAATTGATTATTATAAGAGGAATAAGAATCCATCTCATAAGGAATATTATCTACATAGGGATCTTTAATCATTTCTTCTTGCTCCACCATATTACTAATCCCTAGATTGTACATGAGTCCACTACAAGTGTAGGAATACATGTTAGGATCCATAGTTAATGCTTTGCGATAAAAGGTCTAAGAGTTATACAAACTCTAAAAAGGACAAAGTTGAAAATAGATAATGTTCCAGCTTGGTCTAGATTCTTTAAAAGGATCAAAAGGTTTATGCAAATATTTGTGAGGAAACAAGCTAGCATGAAGTATTTATTATTTCATTGTTCACACAAAGATAAGAAAGTAAATGGATCAAAAATTGAAATGCCAAAATCCAAGGTTGAATTATTTCAAATCATTCTAATCTAGAAATTGAAAATTTGCTAGGTATTTTGGCCAAACATGACATCAAAAGCTAGACATTGAAATAGATGAGATTTTTAATCTAATGGATTTTGAAACACTTATAATAAAACATCAGGCATTTGATTCTTGGATATGAACTTGATCAACTAGGTATAAGGTATGATACAAAATGCCCTTCAGAGATAGTTTATTTTCTCATAAATAATGATATAAAACTTGTTTGTTTTCACAAATAAGCTAAACAAAAGTGAAGGATATAACTATGCTAGACAAAAAATCACAAAAGTATGTTTGGATTTGTCTTAAAATGTAGGAACAAATTTGAAATCTATGCAACATGGTCTATGAAAAAATATTTGAAATTTTTTGGGCAGTGTAACAACATGACACTACCCAAAAGGTGTGACAAAAAATTTTGTTTCAAAAACTCTCTAAGGCAAAGATAGTTTCCAATAATTTTGATAGTATAACACTAATTTTTTTGACTCAAAATGTTGTGGTGCATAGACTCAAAGTGCAAGTGTTTAGCATAAAATGGCTTAAGTTTATCAAGTGGTGATAATGATCTTGTGTCTAAAATGGCCTTCAACCCAATTTCAAAATTGAACCTAAGTTCCCTCAAGTTTAGTGTAAATGGTGAACCCACTTAACACATCAACCATATGAATTTATAATGGTGAAATTTCAAATTTAGATTATAAGTAAAGGACTTTAAACAACTTTGGTAAAGGTCTAGACTCAATTGGGCAACATAACTATGCCAAAGTGGATAATATGACTCCCAATATTTTGATGAACTTTTGAACAAGGCAAATTGATGATCTCACATGAGCAGCATAATGTCTCTTTATTAAAAGTAAAATGAGGACCATGTATTTTGGTTTGAATTGTTTGTTTACACTAGGTTTTGACTTCAAACAATACTTTAATCTAGGATAAAACTCAACTGATTAATCGCTCTTAGACTCTAAATTGACAAGGTTGATTGGTATTGTTGGAATCCATTTATACATCATGTGAGAGGATTTTAAGTGTTCATTCAAAAGTAAATGTGCATTATGTAGTAGGATTTTTACACCCCCTTCTCAGAAATGACAGTATTGTGACATGGACCTTGAGGTTCACCTTGCACCAACAATATTTTTGTGGAAAGTGGGGATTTTCCTAAGATCTAATAAATTTTTTAACATTCTAAGGGAATAAATTGCATAATGAATTTCACACCAAATAACGTAAAATAAAAGCATAGATTTTGGGTCAGTATCACTTGGCTTATTGCAAAAAGGTATTATCCTATTTACAACCACTACATCTTATTGTTCACTCTATGTATTGCAATGTCCAAAGTGCCACTAAGTCCCATGTTCAACTCCAATTAGGAGCCAAATGAAGTCAATGTCAGGAGGTGAAACCCTGGGATGAAGTCCCCCTCATAAGGCAATATGCATAAAAATAAACAAAGCATGAAAATAGAAAGACTTTAGGGGTATTTTCAAGGTTACTAAAACATTGACGAGTTTTTGGGGAGTGCTTTACATGACTTTATTTTTAAGATTTGGACTTGGATACTTGCAATAGGAATGGCACTATTTATTCCAAGGGTTCCCTAAAGGGGATAAGTGGAAGAGCATACATGCAGCATCCCTCGTTTTACCAAACAAAAATTTAATCTAAACAACTAAGTGAATACAAAAATCTTGAAAAGGTGAGTCCATTTTTAATCCCAAATGGAAAATGAGGTGGTGTTCATTTCACCCCTTGCTCTTAGTTGAAAACTTTGAAAACATTCACCATAAACATCTAAATATTTTATTAAACACCAAAACAAGGTTCCTAATTGTTTTTAAAGTATGCAAAAGGTTATCTAAACACATTTTTAGAAAATGTCAAGCTTGGTCCTGCAATAAAAATGTTAGCATGCCCTTTAGCCTTAAAGATCATTTAGGTTTAAAATAATGAACTTTAAAAAAAATATCCCTCAATTTTGTGTTTTTAGAAAAACACATTGACCGACATCGATTATACCAATAGTGACCGATGACAACTATCCAACCAGTGTCATTTTTAGTGACTGATGTCGATTACTGTGTAAACTTGTGATAAATGAAAATGGAAAAATAAAGATATAAAATTAATTTGTAAGAGTTTTAATGATCCAAATGAAGATCTAAAATTTTCATAATGATCTTTTTCATGTGTGGGATGCGTCTGGTTCCACTGGGTAGGCTAGATGTGAATTTAGGAATTTGATTAAAGAGAGGATTATTAGTATCATATTAGTTTTAAAATGAAAAAAAAATGAAAGGAATGCACTAACTAGCATAACATCTCTAGGCCTAGACACTAGGGAGAGCTTAGTTAACAAAAATGAATAAAACACACAAAAGTGCAAAAGAAACCTTCTTTAATCTACCTTGGATGCTCTAAAATACTTGTTTTAGTGGCTTGCTCAGCTTGTGCTCATGAACTCTTCATCAAAGGAAGCTTGGGTACCTCCATCTCTCCTTGTCACCTTCCGCTTACGTGTTATCATGGATTGGAATCAATTTGGCATGGTAACACTAATTGTAATGGCTTTTTGAATCATTTTTGCATTATAACTTTGCATTATCAAGACTTAAAATTTGTGTGGTGAGGTGTCCTATTTATAGATTTTTGAGAATTTATAGAATCAACGTGAACCATCCATCTTGAGATTAAGATGTGTGGTTGAGTATTAATTTAATTTTTGGAATTAAGTTTATAATTATCCTCATCATGACATTGCAAGAATGGAAAATTAAGAAGCATGGAGGGCATGAACCCTAATATTTATGGCATTTATGGCCTAGGGATGTCTTCTCATGAAACAAGGTCACCTGATGATGTATATATTCAATATTAATTTATAAAAACAATTATTCAATAAGTTTGCATGGAATTATTAATTATTCTTTTTTTTGGATTAATTATCTCTTAAGCATGATTAAGGACATTGTGCACAAATTACTCAAATTGATCAAAATGCCTTATTATTGGTACAAATTTTGACTAGATTAAAATTGGAAGTCGATGTTAGATTAATTGGAACCGTATTCCCATTTAGGATTTTACCAAAATAAAATAACAAAGTCACATGTCTCATGCAAGAAATTTGATAGGAAAGAGCAATTTAGAGTCCCTAGGAACAAAATTAGCATTTTGACTCAGAATGATCTGACCAAAGTGAGCTGGCCCATGAATTGCATTACCCCATTTAGGGATACCCTATCCAAAATTAGTACTTGAATTTATCAATTTCAACTCATTTAATTCATTTTAGTGTTTTTAGGCCATATTGTGCATTTTAGGTGGAAATTGGTCAAAACCTTGGTTGGAGGTTATCAATTACCATATTTAAGCATCTACAAAATTTATCCTTTGACTTCCCCTTCAACTTCATTAGTTATTTTCCTTTCACTTTATTAATTATATTAGGTAAGGATATGCATCTATGTCCCTACTATTTACATTAGTAGTGTCATCAATTCCTGACACATCCCACCTATAACCCAACCATGTTATCTACCAAACTAGAAACCATTACTTGTATTTCACAAAATGAACATTATTTTCCTTTAGTGAATAGACCCATGCCTAATTAAGATGATTTTTTATCCCTTATTCCTTTTGGATCCCTTTTAACTTCCACTTTCCCTTCAAATTTTTTTTATTGCTCTTCCTAATAATCCATAAACTTCAAGGCTCACATTATTTTATACTAGGCATGGAGCAATGGCACCTATTAATTAGTACTCCTGAACTCCAAATGTAGTTAGATAGGTATTTATCCTACTACCTAGCCCTATCTTAAGTGTTAGGCTAATTTTCACCATGTCTAAAATTAGATAATTTATGTTTTGTGTCTTTGTTCCCACTACTACAAAATTTAAATTGCCAATTTCTCCACTTCCTCATCGGTAGCTCATCCCTACACCAATGGTGGCTACCTCTTGGGATCTAATTTCATACATTGAAAATTCCCCTAGATTCACTTTCACCAGGCACATGTTTTCATTAAATGTGATGGGAGGTTTCCCTAGTGTTACTATACTTATGGTCTATATGACACATGATCAAATTAGGGCATACACATGATCAAATTAAGGCCTACATGACCTATTTTTTAGCTCCTCTTCCCATATATAAAACTTCACTAACTTCCATTTATCCACCCTCATATTTTTTTCTTATATAAATTCCTCTTTCACCCATGGCTACACCATCCACATTATAATCTATAACTTATTTTGCCATTACTTTAAGGATTTTTGGACCAATCATTAGAGGACATTAGATAAATTCTTTAAAAACTAATAAAATGTAAATTACTTGGATGGTTACTAGGATGAACCAAACATATAGCTTAAATTTTACAAGGTAACTTTAAAAATAAATAGGCTCATGAGCTCAAGGTTCATACAAGAAGGAAGCTTGGTGATGTGGAAAACAAACAACAACATGTCTTCTTTAACCTAAAATATAGGAAAACAAGAGAATAACACATTATTGAGGACCATGTCTTAGTAATTTGAGCCATAACTCAAAAATCTTGAGTCTTAGGTAAGAACCACATCCCTACAGGCTTGGATAAAATAGTGGAAGAATCCATTTTCTAAATTCTTTCACAACTTAGTGGAGGTAGTTTAGACTTTAGCTAAGATTACTGTACTTCATTAGAAAGCAGATGAATATTTATAATATATTACTAAAATATATAATAGGATAAGGAAAATATAAATTATGATTAACAAGGGAATCTTCCCTCACTTAAGTATTATTCCATTGGTAAATTTTAGCCTATATCAAAATTTTATTGTCAACATGAGGACATATTTAGAGGAATGGCTGAGAGATGATAATATTTTTATGATTCCCTTCAAGGATAATAGAGATAAAATATTTTACAATGTTAAATAGGTCAACATAACTATATTTTTTAATTAATATGACACTATAATTCATAAGAAAGATTTTGGAGTGAATTTAAATATTTAAAAAACATTTAAACCGAATTTCACTAAGGAAAACATAGAGTGAGCACAAACAATTGTGATCCTAGAAAACTAGGACACAAAGAGCATAAAAAAGGTGAGTGTAATCAAGAGTAATTTAAGACACACATAAAAACCACATATATTTTTACAAATGTGGAGAAGTAATATTTTTTTAACCCTATAAACCTTGATAAGTTTTATTGAGAATCCAAACAAAATTATTAATCCTTGACAGTAAAAGGACATCAAAATTGATTACGTAATAGCCCCAAAATAGGATCTACCTCAATTTGAATAATCATATACCTAGATGTTCTTAAGATATTGGATTTGTTTTCAACATAGGGTGCCCACTCTTGATTCTATCCTAATATTGTTTATGATTAAAACTATAGAAAACCTATCTATTATGGTTATTAGTGAGATCTCTTTTTATTGGATGACAATCTTCAAATTTTTTATCTATAATAACCTCATTGTAATATTTTAATTATTTTTGACTTTTAGTGAAAAATTGAGAGAAATTTTTAAATTCAAGGGAATTGTCATTATTTTTTTATTTAGTTTTGTAATAATATGCTTCCATGATGCTTACCATAAATGTGAAAGATGTTTAATTATTTCAAAGGCTATGATATGAATCTTAAATTTTATATTTGTGCTTAGTTAGGTTAAGTTAATTAATAACCTAATAATTTATTTAATTTGATATATTTTTCTCAAAAAGTGATATATGAATGTGTTTTGTTAATAATATTTATGGTCATTCATCTTCTGGGATAATGTTTCAAGAATCATGCTCACCACCAATTCCTATTATATTCCCTACCCTATCTAGCCTAGTTTGAGCCCAAGTAGAACTACCTACATAGAGGTAATCTCCAGTAACGTTCATATATACTCTATGAAATTATTTTCATTCCCATAACAATTGAAAAATTAATTTTATACTATGACTTAACACCTTTTGTGTTTCTTTTAGTTGACTTAAACTTAGAGTTATATATTATTTTTAGTAAAAACCTTTAGAAAATTGGAAAATATATTGATATAAAATACAATTTAGAGGCATAATTGATCTCTTTAGTGGTGTAAATTATATGATATCTCTATAACTATTTATAATAATGGTTGAGATATGGTAATATGATTATGAATCCCTTGGAGGACAACAAACATAACTTATTAGCCTATGTCAAAGAGGTCAACATAAGTATATTGTTTAACTAATATGACACCATTATTCATAAAGAAGAGTTTGGAGTGAATTTAAAGAGATTAAAAATAAACTTAAAAATAAATTTCATTAAGGCAAACATAGATGGATCACAAGCAATTGTGATCCTAGCAAACTAGACCACAAAAACATAAAAATGGTAAGTGTAGTCAAGAGGAATTTGAAGTCCCAAATAAAAATAGGATAGATTGTTGACATGTGGAGAAGTGATATTTTTTAAAACCCTATAAATATTGATAAATTGTATTGAGAATCCACACTAATTTATGAATCCATGTCAATAAAATAAGGCCAAAACTGATTAAGTGGCAGCCTCAAAATAGACTCTAACTCGATTTCAATAATCATATACATCGATGGTCTTGACATATTTGATTATTATGATTTGATATAGGGTCCCCACTCTTGATTATTTCCTATTTTGTTCATTATAAAAGTTGTATAAAACCTATCTATTATGGTTGTGAGTTGGATCTCTTTCTCTTGATGATGAGCATCATATTTGATCTATAAGAACTTTCTTGTAATATTTTAATATCTGTTGACTTTTAGTAAAAAATTGAGAGAAATTATAAAATTTCAAGCAATTATCATTATGTATTTATTTATAATATCCTTCCATTATGGTTACTATAAATGTGGAGGATAGTTAATGTTTTCATAGTCTATGATATGAATCTTGATTGGTATATATGTGCTTAGTTAAGTTATGTTAATTAATAACCTAATAATATTTTTAATTTAAGATATTATCTCAAATAGTAATATATGGATGTGTTTTTAATAGTATTTATGGTTATTCATCATATGATATAATACTTCAAGAATCATTCTCACTAAAAACTCTTCTTAGATTTCATACCCTATTTAGCCTAGTTTGAGCCCAAGTAGAACTACCTACATAGAGGTAATCTCCAGTTAGGTCCATATATATTTTATGAAATTATTTACATCCTAAGAATAATAGAGGAATTAGTTTTATAATATGCCTTAATACCTTGTGTGTTTATTTTATTTGGCTTACACATAGAGTTATAAGTGATTTTTAGTAACCTCTAGAAAATTAGAAAATATCTTTATATATAATTGAATTTGGAGGCATAATTGATATCTTTAGTAGCATATATTAAATGTTATTATAACTATCCCTAGTAATATACATAGGAGATCTATATAAATATAACTCATCCCATGGGTTGTGCCAATATTTTTTAAAAAATATGGTTAAAACCCATAAAACCTTTGATTTGGGTGAAATGTAGATCAATATGATATTTGCTAGTGCTAGAATGAGGATTTCTAAGAAATTTTTTTTTATATATTCATAAATCATGGTCCCTTGTATATTTTGTGACATTATGACAATGTGGATCATCCATCCCATATTATGAGGTGTGAATATGATTCTATTTTTATACTATTCCCACCATTACATGTTTTCAAGAGGCATAAACTCTAAAAATTTAGACCAAGAATCTTAGTCATTTGTATAAGTTCATCCATAAACCATAATCCTAAACATATTGGTCTAATATCTTGGTTGATTGAGTTAGCCATAAATATTTCTAGTGTAGACCAAAATCTATTTAGGTGTATTGATATTGGTATATCCTATAGTTCAGACCTAATGGATGATTCAAAACTGAGGAACACATGACATCTTATAATACATACCTAAGGGTTTTAAATGTACAAAAAGAGGATGTAGTCTATATATTCTTCATATTAACTTTAAAAGACACTAGATATTACTGGTTCCTAAACCTAACTAATGATTATATCATATAATTGGAATAATTTAGTAAAACATTTTTGGCTTAATTTTGGTACATCATTGACATGAGTGTATTTTAAAAATAATTCACTAGCTTGAAAATTGAATCCAATTAATCTGTTCAATCCTTTAATGCTACATTCCAAAATATTTATAGTTTTATAATGACATTGTCTAGACCCAACACCTAGTTAATGCCTTAGATCCACCTAAATATAGTAAATCCTTAGAAAATGGTTTTCCTTCATAGATATCCCCTCAGCATAGATTCACCACTAGTTTATGTAGAGGATATCAAAGTAGATAAATAGTTGAACCCATAAAGATTTCTACTTGCAAGCATTAAAATTTACACCCTAATTCTGTTAGCCTAGAAACCCCATCTGAAATGCTAATCAGAATATCTTGATGCTAAATTCTATAATAATGATGAATCAACTACTATTAAGAGAGGTAAAACCTAACTATTGATAATGTGAATTTTTCCCTTCTAGATGATTTTTGGATAGAAAATTTATCAATCAAGCTATTATTATTCTCATCAATCCTAATAAATGAATAATACATACAATTTTTTAATTATGAATACCAAATCATAGAGCTATTGAATATTTTTTGTGTATTTAGTGCCTATATCATAGATTATAAAGATAAGGATGTCATTATAGGTAGTGAATTCAATGATGATGAAATCATCAATTTAAGGTAAACTTGCATTCCAAGTGTTACAATCTTATTGGAAAGGATACATGATATGTATATGTAAATTATCATGCCTAAAAACCCAACTTTGTTAGATCACCATGCAACATAATAGACATGGGATCGGTCAATTATCCATAAAATGTCAATATCAACCATGATTCCCCCTAGTATGAGGTTAAAGAGATAAGCTGATTACTCCTATGATATAATAATCTAATATCTTAGATTTATGAATACCTAAGATTATTTGATCTAAATTTTATAATTCATACCATCTCGCTCAAGAAAGGAAAAAATACATTTAGGGAAATATAATTATTTATGAATCCCATCATAGGACCTCTTATCTACAAAGAAGTTTATAAATTTCTCTCAACTAGAATTATTTTCCTATTTATCCTTATACATGGCTTAATCCTTATCTATTATAATAATGTGTAAATCAAAATTCTCATCAATTTTAAGAACTTAAACAATGTGTTGTACAAGGAAAACTATCCTTTTCCATCATTAGATGAAGTAATACAAATGATTTAATGGATCCAAATGATTTCCTTCTTGGATATATTTTTAGGGTACAATCATGTCTTGGTGAACAAAGAATATAGAGTAAAAAATAAATTAAAGCCATTTAGGGTCAATTTTATAATAAAAGAATGTAAATAAGTTGATCAATGCAGGAACCATGTTCAAAAGGTCCATGTATTTCAATTTTCATGGTATTATTAGTAAAATCACAATAAATTATATGGATGATTTTATTATTTTCTCAAAAGATAGTGACAATAACATTATACATCAATAAAAGGTATTAAAGTGATGCTAAAATTATGAAATTTCATTGAGCAAGTTACTGAATGTGACATTTTGGGCCACATCATTACAATGCAACGTATTTGAATTGACCATAAAAGAGCTTGTGTAGTTTTAAAAATAACAATTCTTATGAACAAAAATTATATGAAATTTTTCTCTACTAAAATAAATATTGTATACTTTTGTTTTGTTTTGGTAAAATTGTAAAATCTATAAATGTCATTTTGAAAAAAGACACAAAAGTGAGATAGACATCTATAGCCAAATTAACCTTCTAGTACATTAATAATGCCATCATACAAGCATCGACCCCGATAAGCCCAATATAGACAATATTTCTACCTCTAAGATTTTGTTTTATATCATACCATATGTATAATGCTCATATAGATGGTTGATGAATAGGAACATCCCATAGACTTCATAAGCATGAATCGTAAGGATACAGAATTGAAACACTCAACCTAGATAAACATTTTTATGATTTGGAAAAGGTAAAAAATAAGTTCATGCACTACATTACCTAAAATAAGTTACATGCCTTTATACCTACACAAAAATAAATCTCACTCTTAGGAAAAATAAGCTCAATGAGTGTTTAGGTAATCAAGTAGCAAAGCGGCATGGACATGAACTAGAGATTAAACCCACTGGATTAAATGAGGTCAAGGAATTATACAATACATGTTGTTCAAGAATCATTTTCTCACAAATGTATCAAACATAAATGATAGGGAAATATTGGTATTATCCAATTATTCAATACTTGCATTATGGAAATCCCCTTCATAACTAAACAAAGAACAAAGGAGAAACATCAATATAAAGGAAGTTGATTACATCATAAATAAAAGATTATTATATCAAAGGAATTATGAATGAATACATTTATGATGTTTGTCCAAATAAAAATTTGAATTAGGGACCACTAGCTTTCACAAAATATTAGGTGGTAGTTATCCTTTAGAAATTAAAATTTCACACAAAGTACTATGATCTAGGTATTATTGGTTCACCATATTTAAGGATGAAAATAATCATGTTATAATCTATAATAAATTCCATACTTTTAACAAGATGGAACTAAATGTAGTGATGCCACTCCAAATATTAACTTAAAAGCATCCCTTTACTCAGTAAGGATAAGATTTTATTAGAGTAATCAACTCCAATTCTTCAATTTGATAGAATGTTGTGTTGATTGATACAAACTATTCCATAAGGAGTCTGAATTTATTTCTATTAAGAATAATATTACAAAGGAAGTGATCAAATTTATGGAGGAAAAAATAATCCCCAGGTTTGGTACCCTAGTTTCATTAGTTTTTTATAATAATTTCCACCTAATTTCCAATCAATATGAGTGGGAATATGAAAACAACTTCATCATGATGTTTTTGACCAACTACTATGCACAAAGGAATACGGTAGTTGAATCCTACAATAATAATTTGGTGAATGCTATAATAAGTATGATAATAAATTACCTATATATTAGCATGCACTATTTGAGATGTACTTTGGGTTAATATCATTGAATACAAATAATCACTCAAAATTTCACCAATTATTTTGGTATATGACTAAGAACCACTATTCCTAGTAACATTTAGTCTCCCTACATATCAATTCATGTAAATCAATAATGAAATGAATTTAATATTATTTTATATCATTCAAATGCAAGATGCATAAAAAAACTCTCTCCAAAATTTTAGTTCACATCATGACATTTTCAAAATATGGTTTGACAATAAAGTGAATGTTGTTATAATCTTATATCTGGTCCTACTATAGGACAAAGGGAATGTAAATAAAAGGTTAGATTCTAAGTTAGATCCATCATGGATTGGTACTTGTTATATCTCTAAAAATATGGGGTGAGATGTTTTCATAATCAAATACTTACTTGAAAAGGCCCTATCTCTATTGGTGAATGGGAAGTACTTGAAGCATTACTTCTTAGTCATGTCATCCATGAAACATCATGGAATGATAGTAAGTTTTTTATTACGATTAGTATAGGATTAGTGGATAATAATTGTATAATTATAGTAGATTCATTTCAATTTGTTTTCTTGCTTGTTTTCTTTTTCTTTGCATTATTTATCTCACATTATTTGGTTGTTTTTTTCCTTTTTTTTCATTCTACAAAATTTTCCATAAGTAAACATTGTAATTCTTGTATGAAGCAACAAATAATATCATCCATTTTAAAATGTTTTATTGGATGATTCTATATCTCATCATCCTTTGGCCCTTAGACCGACATCATATTAAAGTTGATTTTATATTTTAAAATACGTTTTAAAATACTTTAAAACTATGAATTTTTTTTTACCTTAGACATCAAAATAATATGGCATACTTTTTCATAGTATCAATTCATAATGGATTAAATATTTTAATAATTTGTGTACCAATCAAGAAAGGTATTATTGATGAAAGGAATTATATGATGAACTTTAACACATTAAAAAATCACCTAGAGGTATTTGAAATAATATAGGATGAACCATTTATGACTATAACCTTTATTAATTAATCTTTTCATCTTGGTTATATTAGTCTCAAACCATATTGGATAAAATTAAAGTAATTTAGAAATTAAAGGAGAATTTGAATATCTCAAATAAAATATTAATAATTTTCTCCTAAGATATTATAATTATGGAAACATCCATTGGAGATATGGATCCCTAGATGGTAATGGAGCAAGTTCTAAAGTGGAAGAAAATGTATATTTGTTGGGGATATAAATGTCTTTCTAAAAAAATAGAAATGTCAAATTTTTTGCTCCCAATGAATGAATAAATATGTACATCACCTTTTCAAAATTTTGAGTCATGAAAGTTAATACTAAGCTAGATTCAAACATTAAAATTTAAAGATATGTATACAACCTTCTCAAACAAGTTAACTTCTTGGATAAATTAAAACTTAGTATGTTATCTAGTGAAACTGACTCAAATGTTCCATCATTTTTCATTGAATATATGAAATTATTTTTCATGGTATATCTAATTTTTCTAAGGTTAATTAATAAAATATAAGTTCTGAACATTTTAGTATTGTTTTCCATGAGTATTCAACATACAACCTACCAAGATCCCTTCATAATTTGTATCAAGTTAGAATGCTAAACATTATGTACTTTTATCTATAATGTCAAACTTGATAAAGATTGGAACTTAGTGGACTTTATCACTTATGTATTCATGGAATATATTTAAAATACCCCTTGTAACTAATGCATTACTACGATTTCATGGGTACATTTTATGGTCATGTTTAGGTAGTAAGTTTAGTCATCCTTATGTTTATTAATGTTCTATATTTACTTTATTTAGGCACTAATATGTATTTGGATAAGTAGGAAATGGTGTTGAAAAACACCATTCTAGCATGGTTCCATGCGAACATGTTATTATACTCTAATTCTCTTCCTTACTACCACATCATATATTTTATAGGTATGTTATTTATTTGGTAAAAGAATTTAATGAACTTATATTTTATAAAAACTCTATACGTCCTACAATCTCAAATCCCCATTTTTAAAAATTTGTAGGATGTATAAAGGTTAAATTTTTAAGTTGTTTAAAATTTTTGTAGGATTCTAACCATAAAATATAGTCAAATTATATTTTTAACCATTTAAAGGATGGGTAAAAAATTATGGAGCCTGCTAATATGACATTTACAATAAAAAAAATGAACCATTTTAATTTAAAGGTCAATTGTAGATGGAGGTTTATACTTATATATTTTCAAAGCCTCGGGCTCAAACCTAAGATCATTCTTTCATTTTTGGAACACCAAAAAACTAAAATTATAATTTTTACCTAGATATGGTTTGGCTTGTTACATAACATTAATTATTATGTAATGATAGATTTGATAGAAAATACTATATAGACATATCAGTAACATAAAAAGTGTTATTACGTGAAAATTTGGTACATTTAAATACATATAGAGTTAGAGTAGAAAAGTTTTGGTATGGAATGGATTTTCCTAGTTTCCAGTTAAATATAAGCACAAGGTGTGGAATTTATTTCTTTCCCAAACCACCTATGAAATAACCATTTAATGTTTACATCAAAGATAGGGCCTCTAAATTCACTAGATTTTAAATAGGCAATAGTTTCCCATCATCATTTTTCATTTAATGGCGATAAGAAAAACTAGACAACTAGAAAGTAGTCATAATAAAGGGTGGAGTGTAACATAGGTAGATTGTTTTCTTGATTATGAAAGGCAATGGATGAGGTGTGGAGGGGAATAATATAGGTAATATTTGTGTGAGGGAGGTGTGGCATGGAAGGGGAAGCAAAAGTGCCTATGTTGTTCATGTTTGGAGACTCACTATTGGACAAAGGGATTAAAAATGTTTAAAAGGAATAAAAAATTAAAAAGTTTAATGAATGATATGATGTTAGTTTTATTAAATGTTAGTTTTTTTTTCAAATTATTAAAAAATTAATATAAATGTGACAATGAATAGTTGATTAAATTTAAATGTTTAAAATAAAATATAACAATAAATGATATGATGTGTTTTTTTTTTTTTTTTTGAAAAGCCGGGTAAACTTTTTAACGTGACCGGCGATGCTGGCTAGACACGCCTAATACCGGTACCACGGGGTGGGGGGAGACTAGAACTTGAGACCAGCAGAGCCGCAACAGAAATACTTAGACAACCAAGCTAGGACAATAAATGATATGATGTTATTTCTATTTGATATTCATTTGTTTCATATTAATAAAAAATTACTATAAATTAATGTAAAAGGGACAATGCAATCTAGCCATTTACTTCCCAAATTCAACTGATTAAATAGGTGGATAAAATAATTATTATATATTAATTAAGTTTTAATTCATAAAATATATATTGTTAGCTCAAATTTATTGTTACGGGGAAGACATCATTAAATTAATAGATAATGGGGTAGGAGGGATATAATTTTATGTTATGTTAATAAAAATGATAGACTTTAAATAGTTATTTATTGAATTATTATAATTTTTTTTAAGAAAATTATATTGTCTTAAAATCTAAATAAATAGTTTTATTAATTTGATGCTATCTCTTATTAATTAATAATTTACAAAAATATGATAAAATCATTAAACAATATGAAATGCTTCAATAAAAAAAATATAATAAATTTAAATATTTTAAATTAAATAGACATATAAGATAATTCAAAATGTATTTTGCACTCAATTATCCTTACATAATATCTAAACCCACTTACATCATACATAACTTACATAATACCTCCACCCACTTACATCATACATACACCCACTCGTTTAAAACTTGTAAGTGCCCCACATCATTTATAGTAATGAGGGAGACAAAGTTTTCTATTTAATTTTCCTATTATTTAGTGATCCTCCCCATCCCCTTTTAATTCTTAATTATTAAGCAATTAAAATTTCACACATTGTGAGCTTTTTACCTAAAATATGTGCCATTAATTGTCACCAAAAAAATTATTTCTTAAATTTGGGTATATAAGGACCAACAATGATTTTATTTTTTTAATTTTTTATCATAAATTAATCCATGCTCTATCAAAACTATTTTATTAGATAATTATGGGTTATAATTTAGATGCATCAAAAATATTATGACAAATTATGATATTTATTAGATATATTTATGCATACTTAAAATAGAACATGATTTCATTTATATCAATAATATATCTATTGTTATATCATTTTATTAAAGAAAAAAATTGTGTCTATATGAAATTTATGAAAGTCAAAAATGAGAAGTGAGTGTTATACATAAGGTGATATCAGTTTCAAAACATATTCTTGATAGGTAAGGGTGACCATAAAATTTAACCCTTGGGGATATAGATTGTAAAATAGTATAGCACAATAAGTGTGTCCCAATCAACATTGTCTATGTGGTAGTCATACACTTGGATTCCCTCAATGCATTGTGAACTACTATGAGCTCAATGAAAATGGTATAATTTGAGACTCATTTACTTACTATAGAATGCCACATAAGACTCCACAGGTTCTCGAGATGACTAATAATAGTATGATGTAAGACCCATTGGCTTATAATAAAATACCATGTAGCATTCATATGATTATTTACATTATAAGAAAATGATATGACATGTGAGGTATCACTTTATAACATGAGGCCATGTACCCTAAATGTACATCTCCATGAGTGTACATCTGGGACTTTACAACTGAGACAGAGAAGTCAAAGTTGTTTTTAGATTCTAATTCATCATACAAGCCCACATATAATATATTTATTTTTACCCTTTAAATATTGCCACAGGATAAAATAGGGGCACTTACTTGGTACACACTTCATAAAATATGAGAAAACTTATCAACCTTTGCATCACCATAAATTCCTTTAGATATTAACACATAGATGGACCATATTTTAACATAGAGTTTTAAAGCCAATTTAGGTAAAAAAACTAAAATTTGCAATGGAAGAATGACTAATTCAACTCAATCCATAAACTTAGTTTATATGCATGAATGTTAAATCTAATCATGATCACATAGATGTCTATGTTCAAATATACACAAGATCTAAACTAAAGTAAAACTCATGCTCCATTATTCCTGCAATCTAAATTAAAATAACTCTCATAATTTGGAAATCAAAGATTCCTAACTGGTTATTAAAATAACCCTTGTTCTTTTGAACTATTAATTGTTTCCTATGCATTAATATCACCAAGGGAGCATCTCCCTCAACCTTTGGCCATACTCAGTAATTTAGTGACACAACTTTCATGTTAAGAGTATTATGTTACAATCATTATAGTTAAGTATTTAAAACCAGGAAAAAGATACAAAAGATCAAAAAAATTTATATGCCACTGAGGACAAGATTAACTTCTCAGAGGATCTTCTAGTTATCCTACGATTGGGACTTCACAAGGTAAATGGAAAACTTGAAGTAGTTCCCAATGGGATTTATTTTAAACTTTTTTGATAGACTATTCAAACATAAATGATCTAATTCAAACTCATAATGGAAAGGTAAGGAAATCTATAATTCTATGTATTTCCTATAAAATCTATTACTAACTCCTAGACCCTAAAATCCCATATACAAGAGACATTTTTGTGTAAAGGATGGAGAGACATGATGATAGGGAGACCCTGAAGGACTTGGATGAAGATTCTAATCACTAGGTAAACCAAGAGGATATAGATCCCTATACTATTAAGACATTCAGATAATGTGTTAGTGTGTGTATGTTATTGCTTAATAGATTGTTTAGTGCCATTGAATTTACATATGTAACCAAGTTTGGGCTCCTTCTAGTGAGTTTTATCATAGATGAAAATTAGGTCTCTACATTGGGTGGTATTATACATTCTAATTTAGCCTAAAAAGTGTTAAAGGTCATAAAAAGAGGTAACTTCTACATGATATATTATTTATTAGATGTAAGTTATGTTATAATCCTATTCCTTTGGTACATGCAATTTATTCTAATTTTTATATTCACCATTTTTGGGTGCAAATTTATGATATGTATAACCATTTTTACCTACCATTATAATCTTCCATTAGTAAGAGGAGAATACCCATGGTAATAGGAGAAATGAGGGGAAAATATTCCAACATGGGGTTCTTCTACTATTATATCAGAGCTTAAAAATATTTAGGGTCTAGGGGGTTCGCATAGCTCCTATTATATTGAGCTAGTATGTGACCAAAACACTAGTAGAATAATAAATATTTTACTATTATGTTAATGGTATCATAGATCACTTTGTAAATAATAGATAAAATCCCTACCCACATCTACCTCTTATAATTGGACACCATGAGAACAAGAACTCCCCCAAAATAATTTTTAGGTCAACTCACCATCCATGCTTTAGTGTGTTATAATTTCATGATGATAGATAATGGGATATTCAAGGAAGAGTTAGAGAAATATTAAAACATTGAGTACTCAACTCAATATCACTTACCATCAGGAGCATCATGACAATGAAAACATGGACACTATAGATGATAATGAGGTAATAGGAACATTGAAGGTTGTAAGACCATTAGAACCCCAAGTGTAATTAAGGTAAGTGTTGGAAGAGATACTTAGCAAACTCTATCCATCAGATGACATACCCAAGATGGATAAAATATTTAAGTACATCATATTGTAAGGTATCAATTTTCTTATCCCTTTTCCATCAATTGATGTTTTTTAACTGGAAGAACTAGCTCAGGTATGGGGACCCATCCCTATGCCTATTATTTATATTGGAAGTGATGTTGAATACCAACATACCTTGCATGTAGCCCAACCATATTTTTCCCTTAAGCCATAATCTCCTACTTCTAATACTCGAACATCATATGAGATTACTTCACTGACTGGACCAATATCAAGTTAGGCTACTTTAGATTACATATTCCTTATGGCTTAGCTATGTTTACTAGTTACCCTTAAAAATCTATTGACTTTCCTCTCAATAATCCATCAACATAATGATTCACACAAGTTTATTTTAAGAATTGAATAATGACACCCACTACTCAATAATTCCTAACCCAAAATATCTCTACGCAGGTATTCAACCCACTACCTATATTTACCTCAAGTGTTCAGCTAATTTCCACTAGGCCTACTTTACCCTAAAATAATAAAAATACATCATTTGCATTAGGTTTATTTTTCCCACTAGTAAAACATAAATTTATTTTATTGGTCAACTTCTTCCTCGGTAACACAACCCTACAACAATAAATCTACATCTTGGGCCCTAATTTCACACATAGTAGGTCACCCCATATTCACTTTCACTAGGCTCGTATTTGTCTTGAAGGTAATGAAAGGTATCCTAGTGTTATTAAACCCATAGTCTATATGGTACAAAGATAAAATTTGGGCTCAGGTAACCCTATTTGTAGTTCTACTACACATTCTCAATAATTCATTCACTCCTATTTATTCACCCTCATTCTTCAGTACCATCTAACCATCTCCTACACCCATAACTACCCCATCCACCTCACAACCTCCAACTTCCTCTACCACTATTTTAATGATCATGAAACTAGTTGGTGGAGGAGATCAGATAGATGCCTTATAAATTAAGAAAATGTAGAACACTGATATGACTTACCATGGTGACCCAACCAAAAATATCAAATTCTAAAAAGAAATTGGTAAATTAAAGAGGGTCATGATATCAAGGATAAAATAAGAGGGCAACCCATTGATGTAGAAAACAAAGGAATTTTTTTTTTCTTTGACTCTAAATAAGAGGAAGACAAGAAAATAAAACATCACTGATGACATGGTCTTAATAATTCAAGCAATGCATGAGATGGAAAAAAATCAATGGATGACTTGAATGATCATGTTAAACCACTAGAGTCCTATGTGAAAACCACATTCCCTACATACCTAGTAAAAAAAGTGGAGGAAGCCTTGTTTGAATTATTTCATGCTTTAGAGGAGTCAGTTGAAGCTTTGGTCAAGAGCTATGTGATTTATCACAAAACACATGTATATTTATAATATTTTATTAAAATAGTTAACAAGGTTAGGAAAATAGAAGTTGTGATTGATAAGGGAATGATCTATTACTTAAATATCATGCCATTGGTTTATTTTAGCCTGCATCAAAAAAAATCTATGAAAATGATTACTTATTTGTAGGACCAATCAAGAGATGTTAGGACTACTATGACCCCCTTGAAGGAGAACCAAGAAAATATATGTGCCTACTTCAAAGAGGCTAACATAACTGTATAATGTTTATCCAGGATATTATTTTTATTATTAAGGAAGAGTTTTTAGTGCATATGAAGATATTGAAAATAACCTTCAAATGAATGGTTAGTTAGGTGAATAGAGAAGGATGACAATCAATTATTAACCTAGCTAACCAGGCCACTAAGAACATAAATAAGGTGAGCTTAGTCAAGAGTGTACTAAAGGCCCCAAATAACAATTGTGCATCACTATTGACATGTGGAAAGGTATTAATTCATGAGACCCCTATGAAATTTACTAATTTAGATTGAGAAGCCAAATTGATTGCTCAATTTTTGAAAACACAAGAAGGCTAAAAAGTATTATCTTGCATCCCTAGTCTAATTGAATGTGAAATATCATACATACATACATACATACATACATACATACATGCATACATACATACATACATACATACATACATACATACATACATACATACATACATACATACATACATACATACATACATACATACGTACATACATACATACATACATACATAAATACATACATATATGGTCCTAGTATAGATAAGAATATTGTGAGTTGATATTGGGTGTCCACTCTTGATTTTGTCGTTATTTGTATGATGATAGTTGTTAAAAACCTAGCCATTATGTTTTTGAGTGAGATATTTTTATCTTGGATGATGGGCTTCATATTTTTTATTTATAAGAACCTCCTTATAAAATTATAAATTTATTGGACTTTTAATGGAAAATTGAGATAAATTTTGAAATTCATAAAAAATTTAACTTTTTTCTATGAGATCCTTCCATGATTCTTAGCATAAATGTGATGGATGTTTAACACTTTCATAGGCTATTGTGTGAATATTGATTGGTATATATGTGCCTAGTTAGCTTGAGTTAATGACTAACATACTAACCTCTGCAATTTATTGTGGTTTCCTAAATAGTCATATATGGAAGTGTTATGTTAAAAATATTAATGGTATTTCATTTTATGATTAATTTTTTTTTGGATCATGGTCATTAACTACTCCCCTTACACTCCCTACCCTATCTAGCTGAGTTTGATCCTAAGCATAACTAGTTACACAGAGGTAATATTCAGTTAGGTCCATATATAGTCTATGAAAGTAGTTATAGCCACACGAAAATTGAGGAAATAATTTTCTTCCTAGCCTCATCCCTTTTAAAAATATTTTATTTTATCTACACTTAAGAGTTAGAAACCATTATTAGTATTCACCTCCATAAAATTCATAAATATTTATATATACATCATAGTTTAGAGGCAGAATGGATCTCTCTGATGGTGGAAACTATAAATTTTTAGAATAAACTCTATCAAGCTACATACAGCAACTATAAACTACAAATCATGCCTTCGGTTGTCCAACAGTCCTAAAATGAGAGGGTTAAATCCCCTAGGACCTTTGTTGTGGATAAAATCAACATCAACACACCCAAATGTTTTTAATATTTTAAATCTAAACAAAATATACCATACTTCGATAAATAGGAAAGTGAAAATTTAATGCTAATTTTAAATATCTAATTCATGTTGTAGTGTTATAGTTTCATTGATCCCCAAGAATTAGTTAATTCTCCATTTAAAAATCTTTTTTTTTGGCATTGGCTTCAAAATTCTTCATTTCCATGGTTAGGGTGCTACACTATTACATTGCAAGACCTAGAATAGGAAATGACTCAAATTTGTTTTTGAATGCATTCTTTCCCATGTGGTTATTTTGAACATGTTTTTTTAGGCATTGGATTTTATTGGGCATGATCAATATTTTACTACTTTTTCATGGCTTTGCAATGAATTTAATCTATGCAAGAATGTTTCTATTTACTATCTTTTCGAAGGGTCTTTTGGGACTTATTATAAAACATCAAAAGAAATTTCTACCCAAGTTAATGGAGTGAATTCTCACAACAAACACATTGTCATTTTAAATTTTCTTAATGTTATTCTAGAACATCATCTTAATTTTTCTCATTATTATTCTAGAACATCAATACATCTTTCCCACTAAGGCAAGAACTCAATGCTATGCAATCTTGTTCAAGTAGTTGAAGGCATTAATTTTACAACTGATGTTTTTTTAAATGAGAAAACAACTAAATTATAAATATATCCAAATCTATTTCCTTTAAGAATTCAATTGCATTAAATAACATATTACAACATGACGAGTAATTGTATATCTAAATCATTATCTCTCTTAGCTAACATACTACAACTAAGAGAATAAAACATTTAAATCCGTGTCTCTCTTAGTTAGATTACCATTACTACGAAAATTAAATCAATCAAAATTACCAAAAAAACTAGAACTAACCTTAGTCCTATCTATTTTTGGTAATTCATATTTCAATATTTACGAGATTATTAAAAGATTTAACAAACCATCTTATTCACGAATCAAACAACAATAATTTTCATTTTACAACCAATATTAAAAGGTATGTTAGAAACCAAAATTGCAAGTGGTCAACAAAAGTGGTTCGCAAAAGAAACTCATCTAAAATTTACGTTGAAACACTTTGTTAGTAGCTCCCACATACATTGTAGAGGTGTATCGTGATTGCTAGAATGACTAGCCATGCCATACATCCCAACGTTAATAAATAGAGGTGATGGACGTGTGCACGTGAGGAGACATTGACTAAATTTTAAAGAAAGTCGCCTCATTGTAAGGCTACGAGTGCCTCCGATAATAATTATAGCATGCACGTCTTTTTCTTAGAATGGACTCCTCAATCACCAAACTCACCTCATTGTAAGGCTAGGAAAGCCTATCACTTTGCGTTAATAATAGTATCATGCAAGTCTCTTTCTTTAGAATCTCAGTTTCGAATCGAGAGTGCGGAGATTATGTTTTTCCTTTTCCCCTCTCTTTCCTTTTTTTTTTAATAAATTGGAAGGCGGTTATGGTTTATTAAACTTCGGAATATTTTTTTTGGTTTTGATATTGAACTTTGCACGTTAAAAGCGACAAATCGCAATACGACGAGTATAATATAATTGAAAGGTTTTATTTGAATTTCATCAGTAATATTGCTATTTGAGTAGGGCAATTGGGCCATTTTAGCCTCACGGTTTTAAAATGTACATTTTAAAAAGCTGATCAACGTGTTATCTGTAGATTAAGACATTTTAAATGTCTGATAAGCGCAATGAAACTTTCCAAAAGCATGCAGTCCTATAAGTGACAACAATCTCAATCAGATCATGTTATACTTGAACAAAACACTAAAGAATAATGATTTATTAGTACTTATAAATTTACGAACGGTATTGTTGCAGGAGCTTTAACAGGCATCAGCGGGTGATTGCGTTCGGGAAGGATCGTTGAGAGGCCTTCCAGACAGCAGGCAGTCAACAGTAGTTTGTAAAGATGATTGCCCGTACGAATTGCAGCAGAAGGGATTTTTGTGATATGCAACTGCAGGCTGGAGTTGAATGTTATCCAACTTCAAATCAGTGCATGGAACATTGTCGCTGCAAGCCAGACGAAGAGGCGTGTCTGCGTAAGTTCCTATGATTTTCTCGTATGTGACTTTTGTAATAAACACTGCTGATGTTCGATTGGGGCAGGCCTTTTTATCACAGTAGAACTGGTCGATGTCGATGGGAACTCTTACGTTAGAGATTTGTATGTTGGAGAAAGTCACGCTTTTCACCGATCCCATCCCTCCCTGCAGAAAAAATATAAGAAACTCACACAATGCTTAACTCCAACATTAATCTCTCATATGTTTTATGTAGTCGGGATCATTAACAGACCTGCCATGTTTTGATTCGAACACCGTATAAAGCATCTTCAATATTACTGTCGTACACGCTTACATTGGCAACACAAGCTTTTGTTCCGTCTTTCCCAAGTCCTCCGATACTGATGTCAATTTCAAAGAATAAAAGCGTCAAGTTACTAAGCATATTAGTTAAAGAAAACATAATGCATGAAAGATTACCTGATGCCGTGACCAGGGCCACAGTTGATATTGTGCACGCGGATTCCTGAGCACCCTGTTTGTATCGACACACAGTCGTCTCCTGTTCGTTCATTAAACATTGCTAGATCAAGCATTTGTAACATAAGATTGAAGAAATTATTAAGAATGGTATATGGTATACCGCATGCCATAGATGAATTGTGGATTTCCACATCGCGAGAATTTTGGAGGTGTATTCCGTCTGTGTTTGGGCTGTTTGCTGGCGATGAGATCGTGACGCCAAATACCTTAACGGAACTACAACTGTCGAACTTGAGATGACATTGGGGACTATTTTTTATGGTTATGCCCTGTACAGTCACTTCAAAGCTTCCGTAGAATCTCAATGCCTGCGGACACAAATACGATTACTAATTACATTTTCCCGAACAATGATAGAATTTAGGCTCTGTGTTTTTGTTTGTATTGCAATCGTGACGTTACATTTCCAGAAGTCTTGGTTAGAAAAATAAATACGACAATATTCCCTATAATGACTCACCGTGGGCCTCACCGTTGGAAAATTACTTCCGCCCTTGCTGGTATCCTGCCGCACACGGTAAGGACGTCAATGAAATGATGCAGAGAAAATAGAATTTGTTGTCTCGTAAGTTCTGCATTAACATTTACCTCATTGTCGTATTCGGGAAGTTCCCACCAAGCTACTCCTTGTCCATCTATAACGCCGTCGCCCATAATGGTAATACCGTCGAGTTTGGAGAAATTTATCCATTCTAATAAATTCGAAGGCCAAGCGTGTGGATTCATCCGTGCAAGTATAGTTCCATCAACCTGCCAACGTTAACGATACAGAGAATATACATTAAATTTAGCAGTGAAATGCTTTTAAATTCTGATATGTGTTTACTGCAAATTTTATACCTTAAAGACGATGTTTGAGTGACAGGGCCCTGAGAAGGTAATGGGACCAACAAGAAAGAGATAATCAGGTGGAATGTGTATTGTAGCTGACTCATTGTTGCAGACTGCATGCCACGCAGCCTCAAATGCCTGCGTTGTATAATGATTCCAGATCAATCAAAACCGAACAAACATAAACAATTGAAGACTAGTATAGTTGGAAAATGAAAACAGAAAGTTGACCTCGGTATCATCGGTAACTCCATCGCCCTTGGCACCCAATGACCTAACGTCTACCACGTTCGAATCGTCGTCGTAATCTCGGGTCCATGTCGGGTCTGATGATGCAATCAAAGATCTGGGGAACAGCAAATTCCTACTGAATGCCCTTTCGCCTGCGCTCTTATTTGTCACGCCAAACACAAGCAATACAATAAAGGCCAAGCTATGAGCTTCTCTTTTCCAATACATTTTTTCCTTTCGGGTGAAGTATCGCTACTCAAGAAAAAGCTATGTATGGGAAAATGCTTGCTAAGATTGCTTTATATAAGCTGGGCAGAGATGCTTGTGAGTGGTCCCTCTCTCATCACGGGCATGCTTTGTAAAAAAAACGAGCGTGCAGGCTTTACTCTTAGCAACTCAACCCCTCTCCACAATTTCATTGTATGGCTCGATCAGAGTTCACATGTGACGCCGGTTTCACTGTTTTCTTACTTGAAGAGAAAGGTAAGTTCTCCAACCACATGCAAATGCAGGAGTAATTTGTGGTCACAAGAAGGACTTAGAATTTGTATGGAGATTGTCAACCGTGAAAGCTCTGCAATTGCACGGGCGAAAGTTTGGATTGCTCAAGACTGGGCGATAATCATGCTCACGACCGAATAACAAAATAATAGTTTTTTAAATACATCTCGACAACGCTTACTATTCTGTTAATACAATAAATTAATTTAGCCCCAAAGAGCGAAATCAACAAACAATACCTGGAGTAATACGGAGATAATGTCTTCAAAACGCGATAAGAATATCTGGAAATCCTATAGTGGTTTAGTTCGTTGGTACTGTTAAAGCTGTTCGTTTATTGGCAGAACAATATCGCCTTTCGATAGGCAAAACGCCCAGTGATAAAATGTAGGTCCTCCCTATGTTACTTTGTGGAAAATGTTGCCATCAAACGCACCCAGAAAAAACAAAATGTGGGGCTCGGCTTTTGTTTCTTGTGATAGAGTGTCGGCTGCTGTGTGTTAGATCTGTGCTGCGTTGATCCACGTGCACATCATCTGGAGGAGAGAATGCAATTATTTACAACCATGGAGATGCAGCTCCTCTGTCCTTTTTTGTCTCATTAAACTGGGTATTCTCGTGACACCAGTGGCATGCTACTCCATTAATTTTTCTTCATGCGCTTTTACTCATACAATACAACTATTCAACCACGTGAAAACTTCGTGATCTTGGTTTCAACGAGCAGCAACCCTTAAAGTGCATTATCTTATTTCACATTTTCGACACGTCTGGTCTCATAGAGGACGTTGTAGACATCTAAAAATGCCCATTGAGCGTAATTAGTAGTAGCATTTGGCATGGACCGCCACACTAGACATTGATCACTGGTTGGTTCTATCCCATTCTCTGTCACTTTGTCACATTCCATTGGCCTTAACCGCATAGAAAAGGGTAACCGCGAGTATTAAGGTGTTATTGGGCACCACCCAAGTAATTAGTAGGATGAATGTTAATAATCAAGGAAAAAAACTTCACCTTTCATAATTTTTAAATCACACAAGCATTTATGAGCTCGGGACTCCACTCTTCTCTCCCCTGTCCACAACACTAGTAGGAGCCCTTGTCCTCACTGCATTACAGTCAAGATCACCTAGGGCATTCACAAAGACTGGAATTGGTTATTGGTTTAGAGTTTAACCACCCAAGTAAGTTGTATTTCCCTTGCATTTAAGAATTTGATTGATGAGTGTAGGGTTTTAACCAGGTGATTGTGGAAAATTTATAGCTTTATATTATAATTTGACATTCTAGATTTATATTGTAATTTTTCATTCTAGTTTTATATCACAATTTTCCATGACTTTGAATGGGCTTTCTTTGCATTTTACCTTTATACTAGAAAGGGTTTTGAGTGTTTGGAATTTTAAGCCCTT
The DNA here is from genome assembly GCA_037957365.1 of Torreya grandis. Lineage (NCBI taxonomy): Eukaryota > Viridiplantae > Streptophyta > Pinopsida > Cupressales > Taxaceae > Torreya > Torreya grandis. Next base: position 370,065 of record JARHVA010006458.1, on the reverse strand, counting down.
GCTCCATTGATTTTATACTTTGAAATGGAGTTTCGCTTCTCCTCCATTATTAACATTCCTCTTCCTGATTATGTTGGTGTGGCCCGATAGTTCCTTAACACTCATGGTTAATCTTTTCTACTTGAGATTGGGTTTAATGCAAACAACTTATTACAATATTTACCAATTCCCTACTATTTTTATCCCCTATTGTAATAGTATAATGCCCTATTATAATTGTCTATGTACTAATGCCTTATTCTAAGAGGTAGAGTATAAGAGTGTGAGGTTTGTTTCAAGTAGTGATTGCCATTGAATGAATTATGCATTCAATCAGGAAACAATATAGTCAACACAAAAAAACTATGCCCTAACTAATCATTAATTCTTTTAATCAGTCAATATACAATTAACATAATAATCCTCAGTTCTTTAGTGATAATTATCCTAACGTGAAGGATGGGCATGTATAAATATGGTTTATTGTAGGCTTGCAAAATACTTAGTGTTCATTTTTTCTTGATAACTCAATCAAGTTAATAATAGAAGGAGCTTATAGAAACCATTTGGTTGTATTGTTGACTATTTGAACTCCTTGATGGTATGCCTATTTGGGAATGATTTTAGGATTTTACTTTATTCTATGCTTAAACACGCATCTATCTTTTATGATTGAGCTCATGTTGATGATGCTTACAACTATTCCCTTAAATGGTGATATGAATGGATGTTTTTAATATTTAATTCCCAATTGTTAATTGAAAGAGTGGCATAGGTGATGGATAACCTACTAATATGTTTTTCTCAATGTTATATTTCTTTTAACTTAGTATCCAATCTTAGTGTTTCTTATGGAATTGCATAACACTTATCAAGTTAATAATAGAAGGATCATGGAGACCCACTAACTTTATTGTTGACTACTTCAATTGATGGTATGCTTATTTGGGAATGATTTTGTGCTCAAGGGTTGGATATTTAATAATGTAGACAATGATTATGCATTGAGAATGATTATATTGTAGCTAATCCATAATTCCTTTAAGAAGTCAAAAATACAGTCAACATAAATCTCCTCAATTCTTTAGTTGTAAGTGAGCTCATGGGAAGGATGGGCATGTATAATTATTTATTGTGGGCTAACAAAACACTTTTGTGTTCATTTTTATTAATAACTCAATCAAGTTAATAATCAAAGGTCATAGAAACTCATTGAATATACTTTTGACTAGTTGAACCTAATGGTATGCTTGTTTAGTTATCATTTTAGGATCTTACCATATTCTATCTTTAAATTTACATTTTTCGATTCAATACTGATTGATGGATTCAATGGATAGAGGATTACTCAATACTACCTTATGCATTTTGTGTAAATATCATGAGGGAGGTATACTAGATCATGGTAAAAAAAAAAAAACCATCAATTATACTTTTTGATCATGGTTCTAACTAGTCAATTAGCCAAAGAAGTGAACTATATTAATTAGATCCATGCATTCTAACTTTCACCCCTCCCTTGATTTAGTTGAAAAATAGTTAAAATAATAATATATTTTATATTTCCAATGTAATGATGTTATCATGTTGTGTTTATTTCATTTATATTACCTAAGTGATCTAGAATGCTTAGGAAAATATTAATTATCATGTTAATCATCATAATGTTAAAATTCACTAGATTGATATCTATTTTAATTTTAATAAAAAAGAGATATTTGTGGTAATAAGTAGTGAAATAATTAATTCTTGATAATCCCTTACTTCTCTATGTTTGAAATAAGCTTGCTTAAATTTAATGATCACTAAGGGAAATGAAGCATTTGACTCAACCTTTGAGTATGTAACCTCTGAATTAAATATTGAGTGAATGCTTTAATATAATGGAAATTTAGACCTAAGATAGATTAATATTTATGTATTTTATACGAAGCATTATCTTATGATCCTTGATCACATCTCCCAACATTAGATTATACTATAATCATTTAATTAGTTCATAGTTTAATGTGTGTTGAGATATTGGTCAATCATACTAGAATACGAGACACTTAGACCAAAAAATGTGAAATATTGATATTTACATGTGGAAATATATGATATATTCATATATACATGTGTCTCTATGTGTTTTACCACAACAAAAAATCAGGGAAGTATAGTGAAATATCATAGTCACTTTTTATTGTGACAAAGTAGCTAAACATAGTTACATTGTGTGTTTCACCTCCATATTTTAGTCATATTTCTCATTTGTTATTTATGATGCATAGTTAATGGACCAAATGGGGTTGTAGTGAAATAGTCAACTACATGGGAGATAAACATTTTGGATTGTATACACTCTTACTTTTAGTTTCCTTTTACAATGATATCAAAGGTGAGAAATCCTCCTCATATGCTTCCATTTTTTTTTGAGATTCTGGTTTGCTAATAAAAATTATTTGTGTTTGAATTGGTTCACACAACTAAGTGAATTGGCCTCAATGAATTGAGTGATTAGGATCATGCCACATGGAATAATCCCATTTCCATGGTGTAATTCCCCTCCTATTCTTTAATGGTTTTCTAAGGATAATGATTAAAATTATCCTCTTTTTTCACTAATAATCATGTGTGTAACAAAAACTTGAAGTGCCTTTGAACCGTTATGTCGGCTACATATTATGTCCATCCATGATTATTTTTTAACACTATTTGAGATGTCCTTTTTCTAGTTGAAAGTATTTTTTCATAATGAATAAAAGACCTTGAAAAATTATCAATTTTTTAGTACATGATCATAGATTTGAATAAAAGATTGGTATTAAGCCAAGCATAAGGATAAACACTAGTTGCTTGTGGTTAAACATTACTGAGTAAAAATTAGTGGTGATTGTATGGTTTTATATTCGTGAGGTAAAATAATAGACTATAAAAAGAGTTTTGTTAATATTGAAGCCCTCCTCCAATTCCATTGGAAATATATTATAGGTTATAAAACTCTTAGAAAAAATATAAAACTCTTATAACTGTAATTTCTTAGAAAAAATATAAAACTCTCATTTCTTAGAAAAAATATAAAACTCTTATAACTGTAATTTCTAACACAAATGATGTAAAGGATTATTTATTGTAATGGAGAATATAATGGATTATTAATTAGAGTTTGAATTCACAAAAAAAATTAATTTATCTATATGTTTGTAATGTGCATTATTGGCATCCTTGATTAGATATTTCAAAATGAATCCAAATTATTTTAATGATTTCATTATAATATAGACATAATAAAGAGGGAAAAATGTAATAAATGAAATTAACTTGAGAAACAAGGCCATAGAGGAGTGAAATATACTTGTAGGTAGGATAGTTGGGACCATTATATTTGGGGCCCCACATATTCCATATTACACTACCTTGTACTATAATTTTTTTTTTAGATAGTTTAATGTTTTATAATTTTGAAAATGTCATTCAAGAATAAAATTGATCCTTTAGGAAGTCCAACATTGAAATTTATTGTAACATGTCAATTTTAACATATATTTCTACTCCCATTGGTTGTTAGAACCAAAGGGACCAATAATAATTTTGAAATGAACAAATTATTTAATCATTAGATTAGAATTTTTACATCTAACCCATAGATTTAAATACATATGGTTCATTAATATAAAATAAAGAGCCATGTTAGAAAATGTGTGGTTCATTAATCCTAAAGGGAGTACCATTTTCTAGATGGATAGGTGGGAGTTTCTCCTTTAAATTTGCAATTTAATGCCACCATGCATATCACCAAATGCCATCTTTCAATTCCTTTTCATGTACCTCCTCCCATAAAATATATGGAACCAACCCGAAAGTTCTCAACTATTCCATGTTATGTGGAATAATTTTAGTTAGAATAATGGATGGATGAAAGTGTATGCATAGGTGTGTTACCTATAACTGAACCCATAATGGTTTGTTTATTTATTTATTCTTAAATGTTATTGTTATTTTGAATTCTATGTTCATGTTTTTTATTGGGTCCTTTAACATATATATAAATGCCTATCAATATGTTAGAGGAATATGTCTATTCTTAGTTGGACACCTCTAATGCTCGGTCTTGCATGCTTAATGAAAATGGGAAACAAAGATGAAAAAACCCAATAGTATGTCATTATAGCTTGGGAAGTGTTTGGTATATATAATGTACTGAAGAAAGAAAATGACTGAGAGGAACTAACAAAAGGTATGGTCAGTTCCATGCTACTTCTAGCTCTTCCTGAACCAAGGTGAGAGTAACTAAGGGGTCACTTACATGGAGAGATTATGAAATTCAACCTCCATAGGGGTTTCTAACACAAAGAGACACAAACATGACCAAAGCATAATTCAATTCACTTGGGAAGGGTTGTCACACAGTACGAACAAAGGCTCTAGATCACATATAAGCTATTGAAGACAGATATAAAAGTGCTTGCAAACTTCATTCTAAGGAATTTTTAACAACATGGCTAGATGGAAGACTACAATGCTAATATTTAAAACACAAAATGAAAACACATGCTATATAGGCAAGATTTCATTTATTTTAATGTCAAACAACACTTATGATATGTAACAAGCATGTATTATTTATAGGGTAGGACAAGGTAGGATAGGTTAGATAATAAAAAAAGTGGTGGTGTGCTAGTGATTCTCAAATAGTAGGGTTTCTTACATAATTCAAAACATTATCATTAGAAAATATTTAGGGAAAACTCAAATACAAGATAAATCAAATGCCAAATGATCCCTAAAAGATTAAAACATACAGTTAAAATAATATTGTAAACACTTTTCCCTATCAACTACATAAACCTAGAGTGCCCTAACAAGTTATTCAACAATATATCCCAAAATAATTCATAAAGGGTTTATAGTTTATATCTTTTCTTAGAATGATAACCAATAATGAATGCAAGCCCAAATATCCAATCCATATAACATGCATAAAACATTGCTACACTTCATTGATAGGAAATAGCATAGAACCACAAACATTTTCATTAACTTGAAAAGAAACCTTACATACGTCATTTTTTCAAAATACATACAAGTGGACAAGCATGGTGAGTTTTTTATTTTGAAATGGGAGACATAAACATGCTCTCAAATATTGTTAATGGCTATAAATTTGCAACCACCTTAGTAAGAGAGATAAGATCTACACATAGTAGTTGATCCCTAAATTTGTTTATAGAACCTAGACTTAGATAAAATCAACAGCCAACAACTACCAACCTCTTGAATAAAAGATATGATTTTTATTTATACATTTTTTACCAAGTTCAAATTTGGTATTGTGAATTGAAATTTGTAAAAGTACATAACATCCCTTCTAATTTTACTAAGATGCTCCCAGCTAGAAAATATTCCTTGCCATGCCTAAAATATTCATCCATTTGTAAGAAAAATCATTACTCTAACTACCTTTACAAAGAATGATGAATATTTACAAACAAGCCCCTTTGATTTATTAACTAGAGATACCTTTTTACATGATCTAGAAAGTGAAATTCTTGTGGTGGAAGCTGAATGAGCTTTATCCTGATGTGTAACTATCTGAAGATGCCTTTAGCCATTTTCTAGCATAGTTGGAACCTCCTAGACAGTTGCCTTTCCTTTTATGTGTGCCATATAACAACTTGTTTTTTTAATGATAGATGCATTAAAATGCTCAATCTATGGTAAAGGCAAAAAATGATCCATGACCATCATTGAAAACATGATTTAGAATGGCCCATAGAACCTCTTCTGTGCTATGAGTTTTGCTCATCCATGAAGGAACCATCAATTTTAGTTCTTAAGACAATGTTTATTTGGCACTCCACATCATATCCAACTAGGCATTATGGGGCTCAAAAGGGATTAATCCAATTAATTGTCTCAATTCAAACATGTGTCACATTCTCATGACATCTTGGAGCATTATAAAATATGCACCATCAATCCCTTTTTAAAAGTCCTTAGCCATGACCCTTATCATGAACCATCACTCTAAATCTAGTCAGTCAAGTGTTATTGGTCTATGTTTACACTTGACATCTAAGATCATGCCATTTAGTAGTTTTGTGGGCTTCTTACACTCTACACAGTTAGTTTCTATTCAGCTAGCCTGATCTCATCACATGGTGATCCCATGTTCATTATGGGATTTATTTTAAAAGCCGACATCAATCTCTTACCATTGAATCTTATTTAGGCAAGCACACGTGTTTCATCAATTCATGATCCGAGTACTTGTGTCTGATTGGTTACCTTTATAATTAGTTTTTTAATGGATCTCACACCATTGGATCTTGCTCCATCTAGATGAATGTGCATCATCAAATATAAATACAAAGGGTAAAATGCCATTAGTTGCTCACTATTCTACTAATATGGTTATGACATGTGTTATCTCTAAATTTCCCTTAGGCTCCACTATAATTTTGACTTAATATGCCCATTGATCAGAAGTTATATGCTTAGCCACATAATGTCAATTGATAGGAACATTATTGAGCTTTAACTATGTACCATGAGCTCAACACTTATCACTTCTACATTTACTTTGATCTCTATTTAAACATCTACCCCCATCTTGTGCCATTGATCTTATTTGCATGGATTAGACAATGACATTTGATCTATATTTATCTCATCATGGTTATGACACATGGCACTACAATATTTAACCAAGAACATATGAAAAGTTATCTCTCATTTGTGTCATTGATCTGTTGGATACATGATTGATTATGAATCATTGATTTGCTTGGTCACTCATTAAGAGTTCAACACTTATCCTCTTTATATTTCTATGGAAGTTATTTCACTTTTTGAACATCACTTGCAATTAGATCATTAGGTAGCCCATTGAGATAATGACACTTTTCACTCTTGTGGGGCTCTTAGAACTTTTGACATTTCAACATTGCTTATGTGCCAGTCGATCATTTCTGCCTGGTTGAGCATGCATCATTGGATTATGATCTACAAGGTCAATTTTTATTAGCTCAAGATTATTACAAAAAGGATTAAGTTAGAGTTTAAGTAATAAATAACTTAATACAAAGACTTAGCCTAAGGTTCTTGGGTGAATAAATAAATTTTACATAGGATTTAGGATAGGACTTTGAGCTCATTTTACAACAAAGGGACCAAGAATTATATATACCATGCTAATAGATAAAAGGGATAAAGGGCCATAGGAAATAAAAAGGGACCAAACATGAATTTTAGACTAAGGTTTGATCATGTAGATAAACATGACCAAACCTTTGTATAAAATTTAAAATAAGTCCATGGCATATTTAAAATCATTTCCACTTAAATTGCTCTCACAAATTTGAATTTGAGTCAAATGGATTAAGCTATGTCAACTGGAACAAGGTTCTTAAGGTTCTTAGACATGAATTTAACTTGATCTTTGATGAACACTTGAAAACATGAATTCAGCTAAAAAAATTAGGAATCTATGCTTAACAAGGGCTCTATTACTTTAGTATAATTTTGGGAACTAACACTAGCTCTCGCCCAAGGATGTACACCCCCTATGGGTGTACAAAGAACCCCAAAATGTAAGATAAGGTGCCAATCCCATTAGGTAATCGAGTCAACACTTAGTCAATTTATATCAACATAGACTCATAAAGGCTCAACAAAATAATGATAGATTGACAAAATCAGATTAAGAAGATCTAAAAATGAACACATGACAAAAAACATGAAAATAAACTATATAAGTAAGGCCCAAATCAAAGGGGAGACAAAATAGAAAAACAATAAGAATATACACTATACAATTATGTACATAATTGTAGACTCAATCAAGGAAGTGTTTCAGATGCCTACCATTGACTGGTAGCTTCAGTATTTCACCATCCAAGTCTCTTAGGAGGAAAGTGTGTTCTCTAATTTGACAGTCAATGGAAAAGGTACCCATCAACAAGGGATCAATTTTTTTATGCTTACCTTTATCGTCATGCCTATTGTCCCAAAGTAGAGCTGGATCACCTAATTAGAAGGTTCTTGGAGTAATCTTCCTATCAAATATCTTCCTCAGATTTTCCTTGAACCTGAGGTGTCTTTCATAAACTTGTCTTCTAATTTCATCAAGCTCAATAATCTATTTCATCTTGCATTCATAGTAGTTGATTTTCTCATCATATTCTAGTTGTTGCATGAGTTGATAGGTTGGAAACTATAAATTCATAGGAAAAACTGCTTGAGCTCCATAGACAAGCTCAAAAGGGCTTTTGGTCGTATCTCTCTTGGGTGTGATCCTATCATCCCATAAAACAAATTTCATTTGTTCACCCCATTTTTGCTTATTTTCTTCCAATCTTCTTCTAATAATTTTGAGCAAGTTCTTGTTACTAGATTTTTCTTTCCCATCTCTCTCAAGGTTGTAATTGGAAGCATAGGTCAATTCAATCCCACACTTTTTCCATGATACCACTAGTGTTTTAGCTTTAAAAATTTTAGGATGATCAATAATAACTTTGATAGACACACCATATCTATAAATAATATAATTCATCAAAAAATCTATAACCACCTAGTGTGTAAACTTCTTTGTAGGGACAACTTCAACCAATTTTATGAAGGAGTCAGTTGCAACTAGTATCCATCTATCTCCAACTCTTGATGAATCAACAATTTCTCCCATGAAATTCATTCCCCATTGCATAAATGGGCCTTCAATCATCACAGGATATAAGGGAAGAAAACCATAATCTTTCATCCTCCTAATAAAGAGCTGACACTTATTGCACTTTGTAACTTATTAAGAAACATCCTTCAACAATGATGGCCACTAATAACTAACTCTCAAAATTTTATGAATTGTAACCTTAGGTGTAAAATGGCCACCACATAATCCACTCTAGAAGTCTTCAAATAGGTCAATATTTTATTCTTTTAGCATGCATCTTAGGAGAAACCCATCAAAATTCTTCCATGCAAGTCTATTTTCAATCAAGAGGTACTTTTGGAAAACAAGCTTAAGAATCCTCCTTTGTTTATTGTCCAAGTCAAGGGGATTGTTCATATTTTTCAAGTAATAAATAATGTTTTTATACCATGGATACATATTAAATTAACTCAAGGAATCATCAACATTGAAAATAGTAGTATTTACCTCAATGGCTTGAAAATTGGTCTCAACCATGAGATTTTGTAGACCCATCCCTTGCACTACTTTGTGGTCTGAATATCCATGTCATACTCTTGTAACTTGTTGATGCACCTGTATCTCTTGCTAGATACTTCAGTTTGAGTCAAAAATTTCCTTCACCATGGTACGCAGAACATAAGTAACAATCTTTGAGCTTAGAATATAAGGTTTGAATGCCTTAACAACCTTTAAGAGTGCAAAGGCTTGTTTTTTCATGATGGTGTAATTTAGTTCAACACCTTGCATAGATTTTCTAAATAAAGTTAATGGTTTCTCATGGCCATCATCATTATTTTTCACCAAGAGAGTAGTAATAATATTATTTGACGCAAAAGAGAATACCTGAAAGGGCTTAGTGTAATCAAAGCTAGCCAAAACAAGGGTAAATTTTAGAGTTCCTTTGATGTTGTTGAATGCATGCATGGCCTTCTCCTCCAATTTAATGGTTTGGTCCTTCATCATGGAAATAATAGGTAGAGTAATCTCTTCAAAGTTGGACACAAACCTTCTTAAAAAATTAATTTATCTAAAGAAGGACTAGATTCCCTTCTTAGACTATGGGATAGGCACTTTGTCAATGGCTTCTACCCTCTCAAGGTCAATCATGACACCATATTTGGATACTATATGTCCCAAAAACATTGCCTTTTTTAATCTAAAGTGATATTTATTCAGATTGAGAGGAATGCCAAAATCCTTGCATCCAATCAACACTTTCTCTATATGTTCCAAATGTTCTTCTCTAGTCTTGCAGTACATATTAATATAATACTGATACACAACTATAAACTTGTTGATCATCCTTATAAAAGAAACATCCATATCTCAGTAAAAAATTACACCAACATTCATTAACCTGAAAGGCATCCTCATATACACATATGTGCCCCAAAGCATTTTAAATACAATCTTGGGTCTCTTGGATTCCTTCACCACAACCTGGTTATATCCTAAAAACCCATCTAAAGTGGACAACATCTCTGATCTTGTAACATATTGCAATAGGTTATCCATATTAGGTAGGGTATAATTATCTTTTAAATAAACTTTAGTCAAATTTTGGAAATCCACACACAAGCGAATGTCACCATTTCTCTATTTCATAGGGAGTAAATTTGCAACCCATGTTGAATAATTGATGGACTGAATAATACCACTATGCATTAGCTTCTTTAACTCATCTTGCATCTTAGTGGTCAAGATGGGGTTAATAGGTTTCTATTTCTATCTAAAAGGCTTGCTATTAGGCTATAATGGGATGACATATTAGAACAAGCTTTCTTTATACACTTTCAACTCAAAAAATACCATTCTAAATAATTTTGGTACTTTCCTAGCAGCTCTATGTGAGATTGCTTCTCAATTGTACTTAGGTGAGTACCTAGGCAAACCTTCCTTGGATTATCATGAGAACCCAAAATTACACTGCATCATGTCCTTCAAAATAAATGAGTCTCAAGTCTTGATTCTTACTCCATCAAAACATGCTTATAAACTTACCAATCCTATAGGGAGTGTGTTTGTCTTTATTTGTATAATGTCCTTCCCAAACAAGGTTTCTTTTCTGTCACAAACCTAAACCATAGATTCCAAGTCTATGAGATGACCATGGAACTCCACTTCATAATTTAGAAACCTCTTAATTTGTTCATCATCATAAAACACCTACTAGTTATGACCATTTTTTGGGATTGAAGGCATAACAAGCACCTTCATTTGTTACTAAAAATGAGGGATTGTATTTGTAATTTCAAATTAAGCACCTAACCTAGCTAGTCTATCAGCTTCTTCATTGAAACTTATATCATGGTAAAAAAGATTGAATGCATCAAATAATTCAATAAAATCCAAAAAAACATTTTGATATTGTTTCAACATTTTATTTTTGGTGGTGTAAGCATTGTGTACTTGTTTTACCACTAGCTCAAAATCACCCTTGTCAGTCAAGCTTTTAATTCCATGTTTGTAGGCAATCAATAAAATAAGAAAGAGTGCCTCACACTTAGTAGTATTATTAGTACATTCAAAGGATATCTCAAAATAAAACTTGAAACACTTACCACTGGGGGCATAAAATACAACCCTTGTTCCATTTCTAAGATTGGGTTAATCCCCATCAAAACACATCTTCCAAACTACACCTTTGCTATCAGGTTCAACATCAAGAATAATAATTTGTTCATTAGTGTCAAAATTCCTAATGAAGTTCCCAACCCCAACATTTATGTACGATACTTCATGTTGAGAATGTTTTGTATCTTTAATTACATACAACATCTTCAAATCTCTATGAAGTTCATCGTCTTCCCTCCAATAGAATGGTGGCTTAGGAAAGGTCCATTTGTACACTTCCACCCATGCTAGTAGCTAATTTATGTGATAGGAACATCCCCCACTTAGATGGGTAGTCCAAAATTACCACATACATATTCAAATACTTGCCTAGATGCACTGCCAACTTCACCATCAATCCCTTGACTTGTATAACAACTGGAACTTCTCATGATTCCATGGCATAACACTTATCAAAGTATGATGTAATCTTAATTTTGAGCTCATTTAAGACATCCAAGGGCATTACATTACAAGAAGCACTAGAATCAAACATTTAATTATGTAAAATAATACCACTGATCAATAGGTTTATATAAATGGATTCACATTCAGCTGACTCTCTACTAATGTAGTCCCCAAATAGCTTCCAAAGTGAGTTCAACAACCTCTTCAGGTTCTTCATCACTTTCTCAGGGTGTTTTGGGTAGATAAATTTCATTTTTAGCTAATTTCTCACCAAATTCTAAGTATTCAAATACCCTCTTCATATTTTCAAGTATTCTTAATAATTAAATAAGTAACATGGTGATTTTTATCTAGCTCAACACTTGGCCCATATAATATATACTATACTAAGCAAGAGGAGTATTTGGTGGAAGGGTAACAACATCTTCAACTAAAATAAAGTCATTTAAGGTATAAATTGGAGTAGGTTCAAGTTGATTTACATTCTTAGTAAACCTTCAAAGGTGAATTTTGTTTAGCATCAATCACACCCTTAGACATACTAGATAGAAAAGGTACTTTATTTTTAGTGGGAACACCTCTAAGATTAACAACTTGGGAAATGGGTAATGGTTTAGAATTATTATAAACTATCATAGTATTCTTATATTCCTTACTTTCATCCCATGCACTTAGATTTATAGGGGTATTGTCCTGAGGAGAAGCAACTAGTTGCCTAATTCTCATGTAGTAATCCTTCTCTTGGGAAACTACTACTTTCATTAGCAACTGCCTATCCAAAACTAACAGAACTCCCCCAACATATTTTTTAGTTGTCATTGATCTTAAAATTTCAAAATCATGAATAAGTAATTCATATGACTATGCCATGTTAATTCCATAAGTAAATTTGAGAGTTAAGACACATACCTTTTGTATCACACTCCACAACTGATCAAAAGTAACAACTCTCATTAATTTTATGGAGGAAAATATGTTTTTTTTAGGATTTTGAAAATTAAACATCATAATCTCATCACCAGATGATATAGACTTAGGCTCATCCAAATCTCCATCAATCAGTTCAGCTATATCACACAGAGGATGTGGAAGGAATCATTTGTCATACTAATCAACATCAATTTCATAACCTACCACAATCACCTTATCCTTTAATAAATCAAGCACTTCTATCATATCCCCTTTATTCTTATGTATATATGTTCTTTCATCATGTGCAGGCCTCTTCCCTCTATCATTGTCTCAATTATGGAAGGCAGGCCCCCTTTATGATTGATAAGGATTTGAAACCCTCTCATGACTGGTAAACACATGAGGTACCCCCTTCTCAGCCTTGGTAATCGTGTATGACATCTCTTTGATAGTTAAGGCTAGAGTCTTAACCATCTACATAAGATTGGCATTCTTAATGGACTATGTTTTTTTAGGATTGACCAACTGTTGACTAGATTTGACTTTTAGGTCAAATTAGGACCCCTATAGGAAAAACATTGAGTTTTAAGAGTTTTATGGTTCTAATACTTATGTATAAATGTGTTTTATAAGTTAATTAATGTCATTTAATGTTATACTATCATTGGTCCTTAGTCATTCTAGTCCTTTTAGTCAACTTTGGGTCATTTTGAGGTTAAAAAGGGGAATTTAATGACTTTTATATAATTATTATGAAATTTTAAGGTTATAAAATGTTATGTAACATTAAATTTATCCTAAGAGGTCTTAATCTATTGTTAAAATTGAAAAGTGGAAGGTGCTTCAAAAGAAAGAGCAATTTTCTTGGAAAAAAGTTGAATTTGGCACTTGTACAGCCCATGAAGAAGTGTGTCACATAGGATAAGGTTTTAATATGAACATTAATCTTTATTATTTTCATTTATACATTTTAATTTCTCTATAATTTCCATTTTATGCCTAAAATTATTGTGTTCCTTTTTTACCCTTCTAGACATGTAAAAATGATCAACATGTTCATTCTTAGCATGGACAACTAAAGAGGTTCCAGGTCAAATCATTTGGGGAGATTTTATTAAACTTAGAGACATTAATTTTCATTAAAATATTTTTAATAATGGTTTCATGTGATTTATGAACCATCTTCATGAATTTTATTGTGCTTTTTTGCTTGTTATTTCATGCACCCTATAGGTTTTGCTCTATTTTTAGTAGTTTCTTATGAACTAATTGGTGATGTTAACTCTAGGGGATTTATAATATATTATCATATGTTTAACATTATTATTTTCATGTTTTAAATTATTTGGATAGTTCAAGTACATCAAGGTTTCAAGGGAAGCATCATTATGTGTTGTTGGTAGGTTTCTACTATTTGTAGTACCTTCATGCTTTTTCATGGATTTAGAGGGTTGTGATAGGTATATTTATATTTTTTAAATGTGTTATTGATTACCCTTAAAATTTAAAATCCAATATTCAAATTAATATCCATGAGTTGTAGTCATATTCAATATTCACACATAATTCTACCATTAACATAAAACTTGTAGGTGCTTGAAAGGGTCCAAACCTTGAAATGGAGTTATTTTGACTTGATATAAGTCATTAAAATTATAATATAATCCTTTTTAGATATTAATATGGTATAATGGTTCATTATAATCTCATATATCATGAGTGTGGTTCACAATTCTACCTGTTGCCATGCATACTAGTCAAGATGCCCATCTATAGGTATCATTCATGAGCACACACATGTGGGAAAGAGGTTTAGGAATGATTTGAAGGAATTGATTTTTAAAAACTTCCATTTTAAATCTTGGTGAAGGTCTAAAATTTATCATAATAAGGCATATATACATGTTACCTACACTTCTTACCTTTACTCCCTATATGTGAGAATAGTAAACTACAGGTGATACTACATGGGGTTGAGAACATTCAATGGAAGGTTTGATCGAGTGAGGAAACTAAGAAATGAATTATTAATCTCAATAATAGTTCATAGTATTATTTTTTGAGGTATATAATTTATAAATGAAGATGTAAACCATTTGGGAGAAACAAAAACTAAACTCAAAGACTTTTTCCCCAAAATGAAAAAATAGAGCACCTGGGCCTTTTGCCAAAGTAATATAACATGGATATATAGATATTTTATGCATAAAAATGGTTTTTTTTTAATATTATATTAAATAAAATAAATATTTAAAGTTTTATTGGTAAAATACTTGATAATAATGGTTATTAAGAAGCCTAAAATTGCTTATAAAAACACTAAATTCGGGCATTAAATGTCTATAGGTTTGATCCAAAAGAGCCCCTTTTACACCTAAAAATGAAAACTAGGTCTTGAAAACATATTTTAACATTTAAAATTTATTAAAAAGATAAGTTTTGATATGAATATAATCAATATAAGTTGATTAATTTTGTTTCAAGGTCTAATCTACACCTACAAGTTCTTCTCTGCTAAAATTTGACCTTCAACTAACTAATTGCCTTCACATCATCCATAGTATGAGTTTGAGCATAAGGGTTTCAAGGTTTATATATATGAAATCACTATAAAAGTAATAAAATGGATCATAATTAATTATTTTTAATGTCATAATATGAGGTATTGTTTCTAAAACCCCTGATCTGTCATACACAGTCAGTTATAGGTGACTATAGGTAGACATTTAACTGAGACTATATGCCTAAGTGATGATCTAAGGACCTCCATGGTGAATAAATGGGTCCAATACATGGATTAATTATATTATAATATATAAATATCTCCTATGAACTATATAAAAATACCAATCATGCAAAACACCTATAGGGGTTACTAGCAAAGGAAGACATAGTCAGCAGATAGTGAGCAAAGGTTTGATAATTTTGAAGTTGTCAATGCTTGGGAATAAAAATAATGGGTAAAACTAGTTTAAAATTGTCAATGAATATTTTATGATGGTATATATAATGTATTAAATACCTATACCATGCAAATCTACCCACAAGACCCCACATAATCAACTGTAGTTGACTGTGAGGGGCAGAGAGTAGAATTGGGGCCTCTTTATGAGGATATAGCATGAAAGATGAAAAAATGGATTAAATCAAGTAAAAAAAGGTCATATTTTATTATATTTAATATTATAAACACTACCTTCAATCCCAAATAAGTAAACAACACCATCAGGTCCCTTTTGCAAGACATGAAACATAGTCAAAAGGCATACTCAATCTTAACTAGTCAAGTGCGAGGAGAATGTTTATGAAAGTTGAAGTGATATTTGAGATCAAAAAAAATTCATCATGATTGTAATATTATTATGTAGATATCATATTGAATTTATAATATGGTAAAGTTTTTAACCATGCATCACACAATCCCTAAGGAGAAACCTTGCACACAATCTATTTCTTACATGGTCTATCATGGAAATTGATGGAGTTAAAGGGTTTAAAAACCTGAAGAAGGGATAAAAATTTATGGATAAGGTATTTATATATTAAATATTAACCTTAAATGGTTAATTTTTTGGACAAATATGGGAAGTACCCTCTATTTTATCTCAGACAGACAACACTTCCCTTGAATGCAAATTGCTTGTTTTAGTGAACAAGAGGAAAATGGTGGGTCAAGGGACTGATTGAGAATTTAATAGAGGTGAAATAATTTTTAACACACTTGAGAAATTATTAATAACCTTTAATATAAGTAATAATCTCATTTTAAGGGTCTATACCTACAAAACTTACATACAGACTTAATGAGCATGGTGAGGCCTAGAGCCAAATGAAAGGTCAGATTCATTTCTAGTCTTAAATAAGAACTCAAATGGATTGAACCATTTTCCTAGGGTGGAATTATGTGTGTTAAAAACTAAAACATATAGGTAAAATAAAAGTTCATTTTGGTCTTAAACATGTAGGTAGGCTTACTAGGCATGACTAGACCTAGTGTCCAATGAAGAGTCAATCATACTTATAGCAATAGATATGAGTTATAACCTATTTTAACATGTTTATAAGGTCACTATAGGTGTGTTAAAACCTATAAATTGTAGATAAATTATCAGTAAAGTTAATTTTGGCTTGAGACAAATGTTAGGCTTGTGCAAATGGAAGAAGAAATTGATAGGGCATGTTTGAATGTGCATACCTCTTTTGATGTTATGAATGTGTATATAATAAGTTTATGGATATTAATATGGGTATTTAAATATGAATTTATGTAATTTTTAGGTATTTTAAATGTACCATCTTTTTTTAACGAACCTTAAGAGCTCAAAATAGGCCTAAAACCTTCAAAACCCTTGCTGGTGATCAGTTTGAGGAAATGAAGTTGGAAATCAAATATAATGGATTATTTTGATTAATATGATTATTTTAAATTGTAGATAAATCTATCAATATACTCTTCATGCATTTTAATGTACAAAATTGTATAGATAGGGTAATAAACAGGGCACTTTCGAATAGTTTTTGTGTTTTGTATGCTAAAGGAGGTTTCAAGAGATGAAATAAAGGTTTTGAGGAATATATATACTTTATATAACTCATTATGGTCATTTATTTCCAATAAAAAACTCCTAAGTTTCCAAACTAGGTGTTTCATCTCAACCAATCAAAACTATCATAGTGGACAAACAAGTGAGAAGGGTGGAAAACTTTATGTGAGCTCATTTTAAGGTGTCCCTGATGAATCTAAGGCCATGGAGGGTCTTAAAAGGTTACATACATTACCTCTTAATTATTTTCATGAAAAAATGATGCCTTTTTGAAGGCCAAGTTTGCAGGTTCCATGAAGAAAGAGGTTTTTCAATTACACATGATAATGGCTCATTCCTATATGATTTTACATGACTAAGAATGTAACCAATGCATGTATATGAATGTATGAAATCCATACTCTTCATATAAATCATCATATCTATCCATAATAATTTTTGGGATGTTCAGACAGGTCTAAATCTTGAAGGTAGTTTTATGAGCTAGAATTAAGTGTTTCATGCCATTTTCCAAGAGTTTGATGACTTGGATGGACACTTGGACTTCTTGACCTTACATGGTTCATCCCATATCCTCTTCACATCCAAAACTAATGTATTATCTTAGATTTATAAGTTTCTTTGTGACCCTTTGACTTCTCTCTTCTCCTCTCTCTCTCTCTCTCTCAAGTTATATAAGAAATAACCATTTCGACCATTGTAACTCATGTTGCCCCTAAGTATGGCAAGGCCCTTATCAATTTCATACCATTTTATCAATAATACTACTTATTTTTACCTATTCATAACTATTCATAAGTGTTTTTTAATTTAAATATTAATCTTGCTTAGTGAAG
Source organism: Torreya grandis (assembly GCA_037957365.1). Classification (NCBI taxonomy): domain Eukaryota; kingdom Viridiplantae; phylum Streptophyta; class Pinopsida; order Cupressales; family Taxaceae; genus Torreya; species Torreya grandis. Next base: position 352,102 of record JARHVA010006458.1, on the reverse strand, counting down.
ACTATGGATTCCTTATCATGTCGTCTCATTCTTTCACCCTATTTGCAGTTGGAAAGCTTCTTCTTGTAGTGCATGTGAAGTGTTCAAGGAAGTGTCAAGGATTGAGTGATTCTATTCATTAGTTCCATTCAAGTCCTATTTTATAGTCCTCTTAGACTAATTATTAATCCATAACCTCATAATATAATATTGATGTGAGAAGATGTAGATTGGAGAAGTGTATGTTGAGTTTATCCCTTGATTTCATGTGTAATATGTAGTTAGTTAGCAATCATCATCTTATTTTTTGTATCACCCCCTTATAATAGTTTGATTTAAATTATCTCTCTCCCTTTCCCCCTCAAATTTTAGGTGTACTTAAAATCCAAACTGGTACATCAAGGGAGCTAGCCCTATCTAGAGATTCACCTCATCTTTAGGCTACCCACAAGCCTAAAGGTGTTTAAATTGTGCCACATGGATGAGGAGAGCTTAGGAATATCCTCAAAGGGTTAAAATACAAGTGAAAATAGTTTTTTTCATGCCTAGTAAGACTCTTGGTCTAAGAGATTGGAATATGTTTAGTATTGTCTTTTAACAATCAACGTTTAGAGGCATCTATTCAAGCACAAATGGTGAATCCAAAGCCATATCAGCTAGTAAAGTAGCCCACATTATCCTTTGAATATTATGGGTAAAATTTTCCTTTGTGTTCTTGCTTTTATTGAGGTTTCATGGCTAATTTTAGTGTTGAGTATTATTTTACACAAGTTGGTGATACATTTCAAGCTTGTGTGATTCCCTATCAACAAGAACAAGTTATCAATCACCCTTATCATGAATTTTACTAACTTCAACATGAATTTTATTATCCCATTCATTAATTGTATCAATCCTATATCCACCCTCCTCAATATCTTATTTTTCCTAGTCAACCTAGACACTTCTCATGTCAATCCATTTCCACCTTCAAATAAACACTTTTCGGCTATGAGAGGTATATGTTACATCTTAACACATGAATGGTATGTGATCAAGAGGTTCCTAGTCATCTTATTTATAAGGTGAGAGATTCATTATATTTTTTCAAAAGAGTGTGGGTGCCTATTGAGAGATCCAATTTGCAAAGGCTCATAAGTGAGATGCTTGATGTGAGTGGCCTACTTTCTTCCTTAGAGGATAGGATAAGAGTTCATGAAATTTAACCTCATCAAACCTATGAACCTTAATATCCACATCCACAAGTTTCATATCAACCATATTTTAACCCTACTCATAAGACCAATCAAGGATATCAAAGTCATCTTTTTCCCAACTAATTGGAAGAAAGAGTTGAAAAGAGAAACCCTATTTTAAAAGCTAATCTTGACTGGTATATTAAGTTGGCTAGTATGAAGATGTAATAGTCCATGTTAGTATAAAATTAAGTGGATTAAAATTCCTCATTTAAAATTCACATTTCATCCCCATCTCAAGGAATGACCCCTAGATATGAGATTCTAAGTTGGAAACAAGGTGGAAAATACAAGCCTAAAGAGATTCCAAGTTCCTTGAACACTTCACCCACTCCTTGAGTTCCATCACCACCTCAAGATAATAATTCTAACCCTAATATCCTAAGTTGTATTAAGATAGTATAATCATGGGGAAAGAAAGAGGATAAAATCATTGTGAAGGGGTGTGAAGTTGAGAATGAAGTTGATCCTTCACAAGTTCCTCCCACCCTTCCTCAAGAAGCCTCTTATCCTCCATATGAGTCCTCCTACACTCCTTATCCTCATGATGATGCCTATGAAATTCAATAAAAAAAAATGTAAGATAACTTATCCAATCAAATTGAAGAGTTGGAGTCAAGGATGAGTTGTAAGTCAAAAGTGTGATGGAAGGTTTATACCCAAAAGAATATTCTATGACTAAACACACCCCATATGACATTACTCAAGAGAGTTACCAAATAAAATTAGATGTAAATGAAGTGAGTGTCAAGTGGAAGGAAGATATCTAAGCCATCTTAGCCTAAGGTCTGCCTCTCCTTCCTCAAGAGATCCCAAAAGAATCCCCAACATTGCATTCTCAATCTAATTTTGAGCCCTTTGTTCCACCTCCACCAACCATTTCCTCTTGTGCTCATCCCATAACAATTTTCCTTAATGGACCAGTGGTATGGGAACCTAAATAGGAGTAGTTGGTTGAGGAAAATTTAGAACTCTTACTTGAATAAATTGTAATTCCTTGGCAACCTTAATGGGCTAAGTCACCAGATTTTATGAAGCCTAGTCTTAACATTACAAAAAAGGAGAAGATGGAAGATTTGTAACCCTTGAGAATAAATATCAGATTATGATAGCTAAGACATAATTTGAGAACCCTCAAGAGGTCCTAAGTGTTGAAGAAAAGGTGAGCACTTGTGTCAAGTTATCTTATTTGGCTGATAGTGAAGAATGTTTTTCTTCTATTGAAGAGGAAATCTTGAATGAAGTACTTTTAGATTATAAGGAATAGGATGAAGGATTTTATCTTATTATTCCCCTTCATGATGATGATAAAAAAGAGGATGAATACTTGTGTCAAAAAATTTAAAACATTTGCAATGATTTTGAATCTCTCAAGGGGTCTACAAATTCTTTAGAGCTGATTACAAGTGATGGCGATCAAGATGACATTATCCAAAATGTCATAGATGAGGAAGAAAAAGTTCCTAGTCATCATTGGGATGATTTTTTTAGTCATTAGAGTAGGTTATACTTGATTTAGAGCTCAGTTTATAAAAATTTCCCAAGTCATGACAAAACCTCTTGCACAAAGAAGAGCTTGTCGAAAGCTTTCTGGCACTTCTTTCAGATCACAAAATGGAGTCTGAGTGCCCAAGTTGTAGGCTACTAAAGTTATTTTACAATAGTTAAAATAAGGAGGTGTTGCAACATGTGACATAATTTAAATGTGATAAGTGGACCCATCACCCATTGATATGTGGTAGTCCATTTTTGTACATTCATGCAAAAATTGTGTTTGGTGTTTTGGTTTAGTTTTAGCCTCCGAGCTTCGATAGGTAGTCATATGGAGAGTCATGGGACCTGCTATTGGCTCATTGGGGGAACTCAGTGAGGGTTAACACACTTGATTAAGGATGGGTGCCTTGGCCTCCATCTCATAATGCAATGCATTCAAATTTACTTTTAAACCATTATATTCTACCCACCAAATGCATGTGGGATAATTGAATTATATGTTTTAAATATCTTGTAATATTTCCTTGGTAATTCTTTGCACTTTATAATTACCAAGCCCCATTAAGCCACATGGTAGAACCATCACTTGCCATGTCAAACTATATTTCCAAGTTAATCTTGAGATAGAAGATAATTACATGCTATGTTTGGAGACCATGAGAAATGCATGCCACATCACCAAGTCAAATGTTATGTTTGGAGACTATGATAAGAGGACATGCTGACTAAAAAATGCTAAGTTGGTACACTAAACCAATGTACATGCTAATTTAAGTGCCTTGATCCCACCAAAAGTGGCATCAGCATTGTAAAGGGAAACCACCTACCTTTTTAAAGTCTCAAATCCATTTTGATTTTGCACATGTGAGATTAAAGCAAGATAAGTCTAAGCACCCAAAAAGGAAGGCTAAAGACTTGAACCCTACACCTATCATGCAAAAGGGATATGCCTTGACCACTTGAGCCATGGGTTTTCAAGTGTTTTAAAAGGAGCAAAATTTTATTTGAATGTAAGTTTTTCGCCAACTGTGTGTTATTTTTTAATAGACCGAGAGCTAGATGGAAGCTTGGAGATAGCTAGCAAATGGATTTTGATCCATTATTCGACCTGATACACATAGGGTAGGCCTTTTTAATTATGTTTTTTAAATAAAAAAGAGACGTTAAAAATTATTATTATTATTATTTGGATAGACTAATAGTTAAGTGAAGGGACTTAAGCACCTTTGGAAGGGGTTGAAGACTGAGGAAGACTTCAGTGTTGTCGAGATTGAGTATATCAACTAAGGTGGAGTTCTTGTATAGAGATCAGGCCTGAGGGAAGTTGCGTAGCATTTCAAATAATTTGTAAGCTATTTTTTGTGCAAATTTAATGGAAATAGTCCTCACTATTAGGTGGACCCAAAGACATAGGCAAGAGATGTCGAACTCCATTATCAATGTCAAATGGTAATCTATCATTCGATTGCATGTTTTTATTTCAATTTTTTTATTTTTAATCATGAATGCATGCAAAGTTTAAAAATCAACATTTTATGACATTTAAAAAAATCAAACTGATTTAATTGGTAAATGGAAGTAAAAATTCATTTGACAGTTCCAATCCAATTCAATAATCGAGAACACTTATTTGCTAAACAATTTGCAAGTTCTTTTGAGTTTTTCAAGAATTTGATAAGTTTTGAGAAATTTAGTATTCATAGTTTAAACTTCACTTTGAGTTTATCAGTGTAGTTTATAGATTAATTTTGGTATCAGAGCAGTTAGAAGGTAGGGTTAGTTTTTGATTATGTGATTTGATAGTTGTTTTTAGTTTATTAGTTTTCAATATTTTGTAGACTTGATTGGATTTCAGTGTGTTTTCAGGAAACCATGGGCAAGTTGTCACATAAAACTAAGATGGAAGAGCTTGAAAGAATTAATACCTAGATTCAAGATGAGAATGCATTTCTGAGATGCAAGCTCTTAGCTCTTGAAGAGCAAGTTAGAAGTTTGAAATCAGAGCTTGAATCTAAGGATGAGCTCTTGATCAAATTGTAGTGTGGTGAACCAAAGAAGGCCATACCTTATACTTCAGATGCAGAGACTATGACTGAGTGCATTGTAAGTTATTCACCAAGTAATTCATCTTCTTCTTTCCATTTAGATTCAGATTCAAGTAATGATGCTTTTGGTAGTTTTAAACAACACACTAAGGGTATAGGATCCAAATTGTTGAAGAAAATGGGATTTAATGGAAGAGGTCTTGGTAGAGATGGCCAAGGAATTACTAACCCAATACAGGTAGAGTATAGATCTCTTCATGTAGGTTTGGGTTACACTAGTGAGCAAGAGGATATTGGAGAAAATTCCTTCACAGCTAAAGAAAGACAAGCTTCTAATAGCAAAGGTTTGAGGCCACTATTAGAGCATGTGTAGTGTAAGAGAACACATATAAGAGGTATTGATATTCCACCTCCTAGTTCCTACACTAAAGTTAGCACTAAATCTTCTGATCCACTTTTTATGTTTAAAAATTTTGGATTTAACATTTAGAAGATGATGTAATCATTTCTTTGCACTTTTTATGGGATACATAACCATAGTGTTGCATTTTTTTGGAGGATACATGTTATGATTAAGCAGAATGTAGGTGTTAAAGACCATTCTCACCATGGCAAAGTGAGAAGAGGTAAAAGGGAGACCTCGCCTAAGAAGGTTTTATGCACTCATTTCCATATGAGTGGACATTGGATTGATCATTGTCTTAAACTTCAATCATCCTCTCATTCTAGACATGGTAAAACTAAGATGATTTATTAACCTATTAATAAGGTCAATGAAGTTAAATCAATCCATAATGATGTTAAGGAATCCACTAAGGAAATCAAGTTAACTAGGCATAAAATTTGATTAAGTGGATTTATAATGCAATTTGTTTTCAAAGCATTGTTAAGAATTTGGTTAAGAGAAACAACAAGCTTTCATGATGCATTAGTAGAGTTTGTGAGAACACTTCAAGATAGGTTTATCATTCGAAGTATTTCAATTCTCACCTTATGTTGAATAGCTCTATGTTTTGGGAACTCTTGTTTATGTTGAGTGAGTTGTATGTGGAATTGATAGGACTTTAATTCATTTGATTAGTTGGAGATAATAGTAGAATGCATGTTGTGGGTTGAGTTATTTTCCTTACAATATTTGTCTTATATTTGATTCCTATTTTGAGAATGTATCTATTTTTGGCACATGGATGTATAGATGCATTTTAAAACCCTATGGGCATGTTTGGATGTTAGGTAATATACATTTTATGTTTTTTGTATTTGCTTAGCATTATAAGTCCCATACCAGGGCATTGTATTGCAACATGTCTACAATATTTATTGTATTTTGCTAGAATTAACAAACTTGTTTTATAGTTACATTGGGAATTGTTTCAATTATTGACAATTCACCACTTTACAAGATGTGACATGAACAAATAGTTTTGGTATGTTGTGATCATTTTATTGGCAGTTGCAAATTCCTTTACTCATGCCGTGTTGTAGACATTTTTAATTGAGTTGTGAATCATTTATTTTACCAATGTTTATATCTTTCTATGAATGGGTTCTATTTGAGGTGATGTAGTAGACCAATTATCAATTTTTACGAGATAGTAAACTTTTAGAGACCAAAAGCCTCTTTTATCAGGAGGTGTGATCTAGAGCTTAGTTTGGAAAAAGTTCCCAAGTCATGACAAAACCTCTTTCACATGGAAGAGCTCGTCTAGAGATTTATGGCACTTCTTTTAGATCAAAAAACAGAGTTTGAATGCCCAAGTTATAGGTTGCTAAAGTTATTTTACAATAGGTAAAATAAGGAGGTGTCTCAACACATGGAGCAATTTAAATAATACAAGTGGACCAATCACCCATTGACATGTGGCTGTCCATTTTTGTACATTTTTGAAAAAAATTGGTTTGGTGTTTTTGTTTGGTTTAATCCTCTGATCTTCTATAAGTAGTCATATGGAGAGTCGTGGGACCCACTATTAGCTCATTGGGGACCCTCAATGAGGGTTGACACAATTGATTAAGGATGGGTGCATGGGCTTTGATCTCACAATGCAATGCATTTGAATTTGCTTTTAAACCATTAAATTCTACCCACCAGATGCATGTGGGACAATTGAATTTTATGTTTTAAATAGCTTGTAATATTTCCTTGGTGATTCTTTGCACTTTACTATTACCAATCCCCATTAAGCCACATGGGAGAACTAGCACTTGCCATGCAAAACTATATTACCGAGTCAAGCTTGAGATAGAAGATAATTACATGCTATGTTTGGATACTGTGAGAAATGCATGCCACATCACCAAGTCAAATGCTAAGTTTAGAGCCCATGAGAAGAGGACATGCCAATTAAAAAATGCTAAGTTGGTACACTAAACCAACGTACATCCTAAGTTAAGCACCTTCAGCCCACCAAAAGGGGCATCATCATTGTAAAGGGAAGCCACCTACCTTTTTAAAGTCTCAAACCAATTTTGATTTTGCAAATGTGGGATTAAAGCAAGATAAGTCTAAGCACCCAAAAAGGAAAGCAGAAGACTTGAACCCTACACCTATCATGCAAAAGGGATATGCCTTGACCACTTAAGCCATGGGTTTGCAAGTGGTTTAAAAGGAGAAAAAATTTATTTTAATGTAAGTTTTCAACTGACTATGTATTATTTTTTAATAGGCTGAGATCTAGATGGAAGCTTGGAGATCGCTATCAAATGGATTTTGATCCATTATCTGACCTGATACACAGAGGGTAAGCCTTTTTAATTATGTTTTGTAATTAAAAAGATAAGTTAAAAATTATTATTATTATAATTTGGATAGGCCAATAATTAAGTGAAGGGACTTAAGCACCTTCGAAAGGGGTGAAGACTGAGGAAGAATTCTATGTTGCCGAGCTTTAGTATACCAGTGAAGGTGGAGTTATTGTATAGAGATCAAGCCTGAGGGAAGTTTTGTATCATTTCAAAGAATTTGTAAGCCATTTGTTGCACAAATTTACTGGAAATGGTCCTCACTATTGGGTAGAGCTAGAGACGTAGGCAAGAGATGCTGAACTCCATTATCAATGTCAGATAGTAATTTGTCATTTGATTGCATGTTTTTATTTCATTTTTATATTTTTTAATCATGACTACATGCAAAGTTTAAAAATTGACATTTAAAAAAAATCAAACCGCTTTAATTGGTGAATGGAAGTAAAAATTCATTCGACAGTTCCAATCTAATTCGATAACTGAGAACACTTATTTACTAAATAATTTTCAAGTTATTTTGAGTTTTTCAAGAATTTGATAAATTTAGTATTCATAGTTTAAACATCACTTTGAGGTTGTCAGTGTAGTTTACATGTCTATACTCCTCCTCAAGGAGGCTATGATATAGTCAAAGATGGAGAAGGTAGCCTTGGCACTCAATTAAGTATGCAAATAAAATGTATCCTTTTAAATATATCCTTTCAAGGAAAATATGCATTTAATGATGACATGTTTAAATTAAAAAATGGGATATCACCCTCTCAATAATTTTGGAGAAACACATCAGCTCTTAAAGGATGGAACAAGCTCCTATTGGCCTCAATCTTCTACGGAACAAGAAATCACTCTTCTTAAAGCCATGCCTACCAAAAAGATACAAATTAACCATAAAATGAAGAGTGGCAAGAAGTATGAAGTATGTGAACATGCTCAAGATGAATATATCTACATTAGAGACCTATTTTAAGATGATCTAATTGAGGGTAAATCATGTGAAGTGCCAAGGAATAGGTATGATCTACAAAGCATCCAATTCAAGGAGAAACTTGATTGGAATTATGATCCATCTCATCAAGAGGATAATTCAAAAATCTTTCTTTTTGATCCTAGAAAATAGGTATTCTTAATTTCTATTTTTTCGTAATAGTTTTTTCTCTGAGTCCCCTAAGTGCCTTGAGCACATGGTATGTGTCTCTTGTGTGTTTGTTTGTTCGGTTTTGTGTGTGTCTTTTATTTTATGTATTTGAGGTAGTTAAGTGGTCTTGTCTTGATAAAATCATTGTGTTCAATGGTAAAAGTTGTCCTTATTTTTATTTTATTTTAGATGAATCCTAGGCCTAATGGACTGATAAGGCTACTGGTCTAGTTAGCATAGCAAGCATGCTACCCTTATGAGTCACTAATTTGTTAACCCGATTTGACTTTTAGGTAAAATTGGGACCTTTATAAGAAAAAAACTTGAGTTTTAAGTGTTTTAGGTGTCTAATCATTTTTTATAAAGGTGTTTTATAGGTTAATTAATGTCATACAATCCTTCATCCTTAGCCATTTTAATCCTTTTAGTCATCTTGGGTCATTTTGAGGTCAAAAAGGGGGCATTTAATGACTTGTATGGATTTATTAGGAAGTGTGAAGTTTTAAAAAGTTAATGTAATATGACATGTGTCCTAAGAGGTCTTAATCAACTATAAAACTAAAAGTGGTAGGTGCTTCAGAAGAAAGAGAAATTTTCTTGGAAAAAAATGTGAGTTTGGTACTTGTACAACCCATGAGGAAGTGTGCCATGTGGGAGAAGGTTTTAATATGACTCTTCATCTTCATTAGGTTTATTTGTAAGTTTTAAGTGATATTTAAGTTTCATTTTAGGCTTAGAACTATTTTTCTCCTTTTTTCCCCTTATACACATGCATAAGTGATCAAAAAGTTCATGCTTAGCATGGATATCTGAAGAGGTTTCATGTCAAATGATTTTTTGAGGTTATATTACACTCAAAGACCTTGATTTCCATTAAAATATATTGAAATATGGTATCTTATGCTTTATGAACCATCTTCATGAAGTTGACTGTGCTTTTTTTTTTGTTGTTTCATGCACCCTATAAGTTTTTCTCCATTGAGGCATTAGTGTCTCTAGGTTTGATCCAAAACACTAAATTGAGGCATTAATGTCTACAGGTTTGATCCAAAAGAGCCCCTTTTTCACCTAAAATGACAAACTAGGCCTTTCCACCACATTTTAACATTTCCAAATAATTAAAAGGAGAACTTTCGATATGAATATCATCAAGATAAGTTGATTAATGGTGTTTCAAGGTATAATCTACACCTACAAGTTATTCTCTCCTAAAATTTGACTTACAACTGACTAATTTCCTTCACATCATCCATAGTAGGAGATTGAGCATATGGGTGTCAACGTTGATCTATATGGAATGAATCTAAAAGCCATAAAATGGATCATAAGTCATGTTTTTGAATGTTACAAGATGATGTTTTGTTCCTACAACCCCTGCTCTACCATACATAATAAGTTATAGGTGATTTTAAGTAGACATTTAACAGAGACTATATACCTAAGTGATGATCTATGGCTACCCAAGGTGAAAAAATGGGTCTAAGATGTGGATTTTTTATATTATAAGACATAAATATCTCTTATGCATTATATCCATAAACAAATCATGAAAAATACGTGTAGGAGTTACTGTTTAAAGAAGACATAGTCAGCAAATAGTGAGAAAATAGTTGATACTTTTGAATTTGGCAATGCTTGGAATCAAATGAATGGGTCCAACTAGTGTCAAATGGTCAAATAAGTTCCTAGGAGGGTATATATAATTTATTCAAGACCTATACCATGAAAATATACCCACAAGACCACACACATTAAGTTTTAGTTGACTTTGATGGGCACAAAGTAGAATTGGGGCCTATTTATGAGGATATAGCATGCAATATGAAAAAATGGATTCACCTTCATGTTTACCAAGGCATTCTTTTTCATGTTTGGTGAGATATTCAACAACCTTTTCATTAGGATCATTATCATAGTCATTAGATATACACTAATTAGGAGGAAGAATAGTCTTACCTAGGTGCTCATATTCTTGACATATGGCATTGAACCTTTACTATAACTCATCTTCCTCTTCCTCATGAATGCCATAATCAAGGGAAGCTTCATTAATTATAGGCAAAAATACATTATTCTTCTCACCATGATGATATGTCATGATATTCAATCTATCATCATCATATACATGGATAAATTAATTATCTTCAACATCTTTTGAGATATAATTCTCAACACTTACCTTAGCTTGTTCAAATTCTCCTTCATGGATGATATAAATGTCAAGGTTAGTTTGTTCAAAGTATGTATATGGATCATGTTCATAAGAATTTGAACCATACTCATCTAAAATTATTTCAAATGTACCTTTAAGCTTCAAATAATCACCATCATATACAATATACTATTTTTTCTCATCTACAATACATTACCTTCAAGCCCAAACAAGCAAATAACACCTACAGGTCCCTTTCTAAGACATGAAACATAGTCAAAAGGCATACTTAGTCTTGACTAGTCAAGTGTGAGGAGAAGGTTTAGGAAAGCTAAAGTCATCTTTGATATTAGAACAATTTCATCATGACTATGATATTATTATATATCTCTCATAGATAATTTAGAATAGGGTAAATGTTCTAACCATGCATCATAGTCCATACGAAGAAACCTTGCACACAGTCTATTTCTTACACAGTCTATCTTGGAAATTGAGGGAGTTGAAAGGTCTAAAAACCTGACCAAGGGATAAAAATTTATGAATAAGGTATTTACCAATTAAATAGGCCCCTAAAATGGTTATTTGGTCTAGAAAAATAGGGGAAGTACCCTATATTTTGTCTCAGACATAGGGCACTTCCCCTTGAATGCAAACTACCTATTTTAGTGAACAAGAGGAAAATGATGGGTTAAGGGATTGATTTATCATTCAACATAGATTTATTAAGTTTAATAACACTTTTTTAATTATTAATAACCTTTCATATAAGTAATAATCTCTTCTTGGAGGTCTAAACGTACAAAAGTTGCCGATAGGCTTAATGAGCATGGTGAGGCCTAGAGCCCAAATGAAAGGTCAGATTAATTTATAGTCTTAACTAAGAACTCCAATGGATTTAAAAATGTTAATATTGTTAACTTATGTGTGTTAAAACCTCAAAATTTTATGTAAGACATCAAAAATGTCATTTTGGGCTTAAACTTGTAGACAAGCTTACTAGTCATGGCTAGACTTAGTGTCCAAATGAAGAGTCAGTCATACTTATAACATTATATATGATTTATAACCTATTTTAACATGTTCATAAGGTCACTATAGGTTTTTTAAAATATATAAATTTAATATAAAGCATCAAGAGAGCCAATTTTTGCTTGAAACTAATGTTAGGCCTATGCAAATAGAAGGAAGAACTCGATAGGGCAAGTTTGAATGCTCATACCTCTTTTGATTCTATGCATGGGAATATAATAGGTTAAAGTATGTTTATTATGATTTTTAAATATTAATTTATGGAATTCTTAGGTATATTTAATGTCCCATTTTTATAAATAAACCTTACGAGGTAAAAATATGCCTAAACCCTAAAAAAACCTTACTAGTGACTAGTTTGAGGAAATGGAGTTGGAAATTTAATATGATAGACTGGTTTGACCAATATGATAATTTTAAATTGTATAATAATCCCTCAATATACTCCCCATGCTTTTTGAATGTACATAATTATACAGACATGTTACAAAACACGGTACTTCTAACTATTTTATGTGTTTTATAGGATACAGAAGGTTTAAAGAGATGTAATGAAGTTTTTTAGGAATATATAGACTTTATATAAATCCATATAGTCATTTATTTATAATAAAAAAACTCCTAAGTGTCCAAACCAGGTACTTCATCTCAGCCAATCAAAACTGACATAGTGGACAATTTAGTGAGAAGGGTGGAAAACTTAAAGTAAACTCATTTTAATGTGTCCATGATGCCTATAAGGCCATGTATAGTATTTAAAAGTTTCATCCACTCCATCCAATTTATTTTCATGGAAAATTTATGCCTTTTTGAGGGTCAAGTGTGTAAGGTGCATGAAGAAAGAGTTTTTTGGACTGTACATGATGATGGCTCATTCCTAGATGATTCCAAATGACCAAGAATGTAAATAATACATGGAGATAAGTTTATAAAATCACTAACCTTAATTACAATCATCACATCTATCCCTAATCTATTTTTGGATGTTCAAATAGGTCTAAATCATGAAGGTAGTTTTCTAAGCTAGAATGAGGAGTTTCATACCACATTGCAAGAGTTTGATGACTTGGATGGATGCTTAGACTTTCTAACCTTTCATATGTCATCCTATATCCTATTATAATGAAAAATTAACTAGTTTTACAATCTTTAAAAGTGTCCTTGTTACCCTTTTATTTATATCTTCTCCTCTATTTCTCAAGTTCTATAAGAACTGGCAATTTTGGCCATTCTAACTCATGCTCCACTTGAGTATGGTGAAGCCATTATAATTTTAATACCATTTTATCAATAATACTACTTATTTTTACCTCTTAATTACTATTCATAAGTTTTTTTTTACTTGGATGATGAATCTTTCATAGTGAAGACAATGGATTCCTTAACATGTTTCATTCATTCACCCTATTTACAGTTGGAAAGATTCTTCTTATAAGGCATGTGAAGTGTTATATGAATTTTTAAGTATAAAGTGAGTTAATATATTAATTAGTGACATTCAAGGCCTCTTTTCTAGTCCTCCTATCCTAAGAATTCATCCATAACCTCACAATGTAACATTAATGTGAGAAGATGCAGATTAGAGAATCGTATGTTTAATTTGTCCCTTGATTTCATGTGTAACATGTAGATATTTATAATTAATCATGTCATTTTATTTATAACCCTATTTATAATATGTTTATTTCATTTATCTCTCTCCCCCCTAAAATTTTAGGTGTAGCTGTAATCCAAAGTGGTACATCAAGGGAGCTAGCCCTATTTAGAGATTCACCCCATCCTTAGGCTACCCACAAGACTAAAGGTGTTTAAATTGTGCCACTTAGATGAGAAGATATTATTAATATCCTAAAATGGTTAAAGTACAAGTGAAAATAGTTTTTTTCATGCCCGGTGGGACTCTTGGTCCAAGAGGTTGGAATATTTTTGGTGTTGTCTTTCAACAATCAGCATTTGGAGGCATTTATTCAAGTATCAATGGTGACTCCAAAGCTATATGAGTTGGTCAAGTAGCCTAGGTTATCCTTTAAATACTTTTGATAAAATTTTCATTTGTGTTCTTTATTTCAATGAGGATTCATGGTTAATTTTGGTGTTAAGTATTATTTTACACAAGTTGTTGAGACATTTCAAGCTTGTGCCATTCCCTATAAACAAGAGCAAGTTCTTAATCAGCCTTGTCATGAAGTTTACCATCTTAAAAATAAATTTTATCAACCCATTCATGAATTATATCAATCCTATAGCCACCCTCCTTAATATCTTATTTTTCCTAGTCAACCTAGACACTTCTCAAGTCAATCCATTTCCACCTTCAAAAAAACACTTTTGGGTTATGAGAGGTATATGTTAGATCTTAACACAAAAATGGGATGTGTTCAATAGGTTCCTAATAATATTATTCATAATGTTAGAGATGTATTATAGTTGGTCAAAAGAGAGTGGGAACCTATTGAGAGATCCAATTCACAAAGGCTCACAAATGAGATGCTTGATGTGAGTGGCCTAGTTTCTTCCTTAGAGGATAGGTTAAGAGTTCATGAAAGGCAACCTCCCCAAACCTATGAGACTTCATATCCACCTTCCCAATTTTCATATTAACCATAATTGATCCCTACTCATGAGACCAATAAAGGATATCAAAGTCATCCTTTTCCCAACCAATTGGAAGAGGGAGTTGAAAAGAGAAACCCTATGTTGAAGCTAATATTGATAGCTATATTTATTTGGATAATATTAATATGCAATAGTAAATTTTAGTAGCAAAGGAATTGGATTTCAATCCCTCATTTCCCTCTCATATTTCATCTCCATCTCAAAGAGTGACCCCTACATATGAGATTATAAGTTGGAGACAAGGTGGAGAATCCAAGCCTAAGGAGATTCCAAGGTCCTTGAACACTTAACCTACTCCTCAAATTGCATCACCACCTCAATATAAGACTTATAAGCCTAATATCCTAAGCTGGAGTAAGATATTATAATCATGGGGAAATAAAGAGGATGGAATCTTTGTTAAGGAGTATAAAGTTGAGAATGAAGTTGATCCTTCACAAGTTCCTCCCACCGTTCCTTAAGAAGCCTCTTGTCCTCAATGTATATGGCCATATTAAATTCCAACTATATGTTCATGTTATCCTTGTCCTACAAGTAATACCCAACCTCCTTATCAAAGGCAATACAATATTTTATCAATCATGATATATCATTAGGCCTTATTCTCTTCGGTAGCTACATCATAGATTTGTTGAACCATGTGTTGAATTCTTTCACACACTCATTAGGGTTATTATTTATGTTTTCAAACTCAGCTAAAAGGAACCTTGGATCAACTCTTTGACAATACTAAATTTTTAAAACATTCCTCATCTCTTCTTACAAGTCAATAAATCCACAAATAATTAAATTGAACTATTCATTATTGTCTTCCTCCAGTGTGTGCACAAATAACTTAATGCACACATCCTCATGTTAAAGCTCATAATCTTTAATAATATTATGAAAAACCCTCAAATTTTGATCACCACTCATTGCATTGTTCTATTGGAATTTTAAAAGGCATTTCTTTACTTAGTTTGGGACTTCATTAAGATGACCTTCCATGTTATCAAAATTAATAGGCCTAAATATGGGAACACAAATTATAGGGCATTCATCCTTATCTAGGTCCCTATGCCTCATGATTGGTTTAATTAGAGGTTCAAGAACAACTAGAAAATTTATGTGAGGGGCTAAATGAATTGGAATTTGTGCATCAATCTTAGGAGGGGATTAAACTAGTTAAGGAGTTAGGTAGTAAGAAGTATTATGAGTTTTATAATGACTAAAAGAGCTATGAAAGTCCCCTTAGTAATGGGAATTTCAAATAAAAATTTCAAGATTACCAGAATCTTGATAATCAAGACGTTGTTTAGTAGTTGAACTTTATCCTTTAATAGGCCTCCAAACTTGTCTCCCTCTTCTTTGACAAATACTTAGGTGCAAGGCAAGTTGCTTGGATGGGTCACCTTTGAAGGATGATCTCAATCCATCTATCTTTTTAAATAATAAAATACTCAAAGCTGAAAGTTAACACAAGTATTCAAACTAGGCACTAATCTTTATTTAAACCAAATGATAAAATTGGAGTCACCACCAGAATTAAAATTCTAGAATATAACAGTTAATAAACTCATTATGATGCATGCTAAATATATACTTGTTAAATTTAATGATGAGATAATAGCACAACGACACTAAAATTTTCAAAATAGTGTCCAAAAGGGGTTGAAACACCTTCCAACATGTAAATTTAAAACTTCTTTGTAATAAACTTAGCAAATGTCAAAATGTCAAATATTTTAATTCTTAGCATGTCTCTTAATGGAGTGATGTAGATTTGATGGCTAAGATAGTCCAAATATAGCAAATAACATTAGATAAATTCACAACACTAAATAATTTATAGTTCTCTACAATAACCCCTAGCAACACATGTGCCACAAGTGTCTTTTTTGTCTTTGGTAATGATGCTAACAAAGTGTGTGATGTTGATGAACCAAATATAGTCAAATCAACATCAACATAGGTAGATAAATTTCAAAATAACATCATTTCTAGCTTGAGTCCTCAATAACACAAGTGCCAATGTTCATAATTTCTCCCTAGTAATGGTGCCAATAAGGTGTTGGTTCCTAGTTGTATACCTATATCACTTGATCTTGCATGCTTGAAGAAAATGAAAAACAAAGATGAAAAAACCACTAGTATATCATTATATCCAAGGAAGGGTTTTCCATATACAATGGACAAAATAGATAAAATGACTAAGAGGCACCGACAAAGGGTATGGTTAACTCCCTAATACTTCTACGTTTCTTTGAACCAAGGTGAGAAGACCTAAGGGATAGCTTTCTCACATAGAGAGATTATACAATTTAACCTCCATGAGGTTTTTTATCACAAAGAGACATAAACATGACCAGGGAGAAACCAGACATGTTCAATCCACTCAAGAAGGGTTATCACACAGAATGAACAAATGCTCTAGATCACATATAAGCTATTGAAGGTAGATATAAAATTTATTGCAATATTCATTCTAAGTAATTTCCAACAAAAAGTCTAGATGAAAGACTATAATGATAATATTTAAAACACAAGACACAAACATGTGTTATATAGGCAATATTTCATGCATTTTTTGGGGAAAAAACACTTATGGTATGCAACAATTGTGTATTACTTATAGGGTAACACAAGTTAAGACATGTTAGATAATAAAAAGAGTGGTTGTGTGATGGTGATTCAAAAAAATCATGGTTTATTATAGTATTCATGACATTATCCTTAGCAAAGATGTAGGTAAAACTCAAATACAAGATAAAGCAAATTCCAAATGATCCCTGAAATATTAGAACATACACTGAAACTAAGCTTTCAAACACTTTTCCCTATCAACTCCATAAACCTAGGGTGCCCTCATAAGTTATTCAAAAGTATATCCCAAAATAATTCAAAAAGGGTTTATAATTTAGATCTTTGCTTAGAATGATAACTAATAATGAATATAACCCAAATATCCAATCAACATAACTTTCAAAACACATTACTACACTTCATCAATACGAAATAGCATAGAACCATAAATATTTTCATTAAACTGAAAAGAATCCCTACATACATAATTTTTTAAAATGTTGCCAAGGGGACAAGCATGGTGAGTTTGTTCTTTTGACAAGGGAGACATAAACATGATCTTAAAGCTTGTTAATGGTAATACATCTACAACCACTTTAGCAAGAGAGATAGGATCTACACACAATAGATAATTCATAAAAATATTTTCATAATCTAGACTTAGATAAAATTAACAACCAACCTCTTGAATAGATGAGAGGCTCTCTATTTACACATTTTTACCCATTTAAAATGTGGTATTCTAAGTTACAATTTACATAATTGAATAACAACCCTCCTAATTCTACCAAGGTGATTCCATCTAGAAAATATTCCTTGCCATACCTAAAATCTTCATCCATTTATAAGAAAAATCATTGCTCTAACTACCTCTACAAAGAATGATGAAGATTTACAACAAACCCCTTAGATTTCTTGACTAGAAATGCCTTTTTACATGATCTAGAAGGTGAAATTATTATGGTGGAGGATAAAGTAACATTTTCCTCATGTGTAACTATCTAAAGATTACCTTAACCATTTGATTACACATTTGGAACCTCCTAGATAGCTGCCTTTTCTCTTATGTGCACCATGGAACAGCCTACTCTTACAAGATGGTTGTATTGGAATGCTTGAGTTGTCATAGACATAGAAAATGATCCATGGCCATCATTGAAGAAAAGATATAGAATAACCCACGTACCCTCATCTTTCATGTGATTTTTTTATCATCTATAAAGAAATTATCAATTTTAGCTCCTAGGCTGAATTTTATGTGGCACTCCACATCAGATCCAACTAGGCACTTATGGGATCAAAAGGGACAAAGATTATTAATTATCCCATTCCAAACACGTGTCATGTTCTCATGTCATCTTGTATGTTTATCAAATATGCACCATCAATCCCTTTTTTAGGTTCTTTAATCATATCTCTTACTATGGACTATCTATCTAGATCTAGCTAATCAAATGATAATGGTCAATGTTTTCACCTGGCATCTAACATGATGCCATTTGGTATATTTTTAGGCTTCCTACACTATACAGAATCAGTCTCTACCAAGCTAGCTTGCTCTCACCATGTGGTGGTCTTATGTTCATTTTGGTATTTATTTGAAAACTTCACATCAATCTCATACCTTCAAATCTTGTTTAGGTGAGCACACACGCTCTATCAAATCATGAACCAAAATCTCAAGTATGATTAGTTCCTTTTGCAATTAGTTTTATAAAATGGATCTCACATAATTATATATTATTCCATGTGGATGCACATGCATCATTGGCTCTAGATCCAAAGGGTGGAATAAAATTAATTACTCACTATTCTAACATAATAATGATGTGTGTCATCTCTACATTTGATTTAGGATCCATTGAAACCTTGAATTAATATGCCACATCAATTAGGAGATTTACACTTAGCTATGTACCATCAATTGATATAAATATGATTGAGCCTTAACTATACACCATGAGCTTGACACTTATCACTTCTGCATTTGATTTGAGATATATTGAAAAATCTACCCTCATCTCACACTAGTGATCTTATTTATATGGATCAAATGATAAGATTCAATATATATTTAGCTCATCATGGTTGTGAAATATGTCACTACCACATTTGACATGGACCCTGTGAAAATTCAACTCTTATTTACATCATCAATATGTTAGATATACAATCTATCATGAACTATTGATTTTTTTGGTGGCTAGATAAGATTTTGACACTTATCCTCTTTTTATTCCTCTAGAGGTTATTTGAATTATTGACCCCCACTTGTTGTTGGATTGTTAGGTGCCTATCGATATGGTGACACTTGTCACTCTCATGGGGCTCTTAAAATTTTTGACATTTCAATGTTTCTCATGTAGCATTCGATCATCTTCACTTGAGTGAGCATGCATCATTAGATTGTGATCCTAAAGGTCAGTTATGATTGGATCACGATTATAAAAAACATTATTAAGTCATATTTTGGGGAATAACTAACTTAATACAAAGACTTATAATGTTCTTGGGTGCATAAATAAATATGGCATAGGCTTTAGGATAGGACTTTGATCTTAGTCTACAATAAAGGGATGAAGCATTATTTTGACCATTTTAATAGATAAAAAGGGACCAAGGGCCATGGGAAATAAAAAGGGACCAAACATGAATTTTATATAAAGGTTTTGTCATGTAAATAAACATGACCAAACCTTAGTATAAAATTTAAAATAATTCCATGGCATATCTAAAAGCGTTCCCACTTAAGTTACTCCCACTAATTTGAATTTAAATCAAAGTGCTTAAGCTATGGAAACTAGAACAAGGGTCTTAAGGTGCTTAGACATGAATTTAAATTGACCTTTGATGAACACATGAAAACATGAAGTGGTCTAAAAAATTAGGCATCAATCCTTAACAAGGGCTTAATGGCTTTAGTGTAATTTTGGGCACTAATAGAATGACACAATTATTATTCACATGTTTTTCATTCACTCTATTATGTTATTTATTCAATTTAGACTCATTATGGAAAATGTATGGATCCTTAATGTGGAAGCCACTACCATTTTGCACACGGCTAGATGATTTTTTTCATTCCTGTGGTGAGTTATTTATCCATGTGTGTCACCAAAAAATGTTCTTGGTTATTTATATTTTTTCATGGTTGTTATAGTTATTGTGCCTTGTTTGTCCCTATTTTTGGTTGCATGCATTATACATTCTTTTTTTTTGTAAGTGATTTTTATGTTCAAGGTTTTTCTGGCTTGTCTCCATATCTGATTAAATGTTGACCAATATGTTAATGGAGTGATGGAATGATACAACATAAAATATCTCTCCCTACCTTTTCATGGACCTCCTCCCCTTAAATGACCATGCAACCTACCTAAAATTTCTCAACCATTTAATTTTTCAAAAAATAATTTTCATCATTAGAATGGTGGGATGAAATCCTTTTTTATTATGCCTTCTATGTTCATGTTTTTTAGTATACCTTCACATCTAACTATATTATTATTAACATGATAATAGAGTGATTAAATGTTACACATAGGTATGTTTCTTATAAATAAACTTAGAGATATGTTTTTTTTCATATGCCAGTTATTTATATTGTGACTTCTATGCTTCTATTGGAAGACACTTGTTGGAGGGATGAAACATTAACCATTTATGATCTCGCATCTTTGGCATATTTTAATTCACACCTAACTCTATATTTTTTTGGTTTTTTTAATGGAAACCTTTGAGTTTTTTTGAATTCATGTTGCTATGTACTTCATATATGTGTCAATTTTTTATTTCCCTACATGTCATAGGTAGGAAGACACAACATTTAATGGTGTGTGGATATAATCCCCAAATATTTTCATGCACATACTAGTAAAATTTAGTATTTGTATAAAAATTAATGTTTTCATTCACAACACATAATCTAATTATTTTTTGTATAAAATTAAACTATGTTATCATTATAAAAAAATTAAGGTTATCTAGTGTATACACATAATATTTTCAAAATTTATCAATTACTAATACTTTCTCTCTTAAAAAAACCTATCAAGTCTCAACCTCTCTAAGTTCACACCATAAATGGTTTGCCAAGAAAGGGGTGGGCCAACTACTGGTACTTCATAGGATTATTATCCCCTACGACCCCATTTTATATCAACCCAACCTTATCCTATACATTTACAAAAGCATTATCTCTTCTTTTTCACACTCTTCCAAGAATTTACCACCTTACTTATCCCCTTCCTAATCCTAAAACCATTTTTGATGGTTTACATTACACTTTCAACCCAATCAACCATGTATTCAGATTGATAAATATGTTAAAGGTCTCGGTTAGCTCTTAGCTGACCTAAAAGAAGATCTAATTTATTTATACCAAATAATGATATATAGTCAATTGGACTGACCCTATGATCTAAATGTTTTAAAATGTTTATGGTTATATTAAACTATATATACACATTCATTTCCTCATGTATTAGAGAGATAAGGAGTTAATTATTGATTTGTGCTTATTTACAATCTAATCTTCTACAATTTTATGTGAGGAGTTATATCTTAGGATTTATACTTGAAGAATAATAATACCTTTTTGAAAAGTCTTTCATGTTTTGGACTTTCTAAGTGATCCTTACAAACCATAAAGAACTCTTGCAAATCACCTTTGGCTAAGGGAGAGATTGAGTCGTAATGGGTTCATCTTCAAGGTAAGAATCTCTAATTTTACTCCTCTATTTTAGTAGATATAAGTAACATAACTAATGGCTTCTGAAAATATTTCTCTCTCCATGCATTATGGTTTTACCTATACATATGTTAATTAGGATCATCCTATGAATGTTTACATTTTATGTTTATTACCTCCACATTATGTCATAATATTTGGTGAGCACTATATCATACTTTTCTTTACTTGTCATTTACTTTAGTGAATGTGAAAACATAGGACATAGATAGGGTTATTGAATGATGTTACTTGACTAGATGATTTGGAATGATCTCTGGTGATGTTATTGTGCCAAGAGATCACTTGGTTAGGTATAGTAGATCCATCTGGGTGATGAACTTGAATATCTAATATATCAACAATCATAAGTGTAAGTAGGATTTATCTTCTTTGATCTAGGATTGATTAATATATTGGCTGCATTTACCTTTGCATACATTCTGGTGAACCCAACATGAACCAAACCCTTTTTTGTTTTATTTGGTCCATTTATTTTATTATTATATTATATGTTTCAATTTTTAAATTATTGTATTAAACATGTTGGTATAGTTTTAATAGTATGTGGATAATTTTAACACACAATCATTCCAACATGACTATGTTATGTTTGTGAGAGTCATTTACAAATCTAGGTGGCTGAGTCGATTAGTTTGGCATAATATTATTTTTTAGATATATATTTATATAAATAGTTGAACCAATCATCTCTATTCACAATTCTCTTATTTCAGCATAGAGGTCTGCAAGCATAGTCAAAATAGTCAACTATGTTCATAACTTATTTTTTAGCACATAGGTTTTAGAAACTCCATTGAACTAGTCGACTCTATTAGTATAATTTTTGAATCAACATTTGAGCATCTTAGAATAAAATTTTGATATCTAAGAATTATCTAACCCATAAACATTCATTCTTCCTCTCTTTGTGATTTTAGTTAATCCTTTTCAATACTATTTTTCACAAGTTTGTAGTCTATAAAACTACAACCCTATATCCAACTAGGTTGATTGTCTTAACATAATTATATAGTATATCTTCTATATTGAAGACATAATAAATATATTCAATTGTGTTCTTCTAGATCTTGATTCAACATATCAATAGTGATTTATTTGACTTTATTATACACTACTTGCATACAATGTTTCCTTAACCAACTTTGTACTCTCCACAATCAAGGAATTAACCTCTTTTTTATAGTAATTAATTCACCGTTCCTTTTTATTGCTTGAATACTTATAGTAACAAACATATACTAAATAGATGGTTTTTCAAACTACCTTTTTAATCACACTATTTTTCTCTTTTTCACACATTCCAAATCTCTTTACATACAAAAGTATTAACCATTTGTCTTCCCAAGGTCTAACTACGTAGATTTGATCACTAAGGGGAAAGTTTATTGGGTTTTCTAGCCGAGTATAAACATGTCGTTGATGGTATATATGATAAAATCACTCAGCATCCTTATCATTGTAAGATTATGAAGTGAGGGGCTAATCCCTTGTACCAAGCCAATACCATTTCCAATAAAGATCCCTTTCAGCCTAAAGATCTTGAAACCTTCCTCAGGTTGCTTTCTATTTATTGATTAAAGCCAACTTTACAATCATATTAAAATTAAACTTTATTATAACTTAATAACACTTGAATGACCAATTATTTAGTATTTAATTTCATGTTGTTGCTTGATATTTGGCCATTGTGTGTTGTATTTAAAAAAATACATTCACTAGCATTAGTGTAAGGTTTATGATTTGTGTTCTGATTGGATCAATTGCATTGATCCAATTGCTTGTCTATTTAAATTCATTTCCTCAAATATTATCTTGTAAAACCTTTATCTATTTCATAACACTCTCACTTTTATTGATACAGTATTTTATAGACTATTTGGCCTATCTACCGATGTACATATTTGATATGTCTAACCATGTATCTTTATATTCCTATTCAATCCCCTATCTAAATAGTACATATTTGATATGTCCACTTATGTCTTCTTATTTCTTTGCCTTTTTCTTGTTCAGTAGCACACTATCTACCCATATTACTATGTATCTCTTTGGCCTATTTCAATTTCATCCCTTACAACACATAGTCAATCAACTCAACTATGTCCTTTTATTTTCTTTTTCTATGAATTTTCTTCACATACTCTATTGGCACAGTCAACTCTGTACCTATGGGTTGAAAATGTTTTCTACCTAGTTGACTCTATACTTTTTTTCTTTCTTGTTTCCTAATCTTAGATTCTTTCTTCAAGCATCATGAAATACCATATTAGAATATTTTTGAATAACCCAAATCTATTTATATTCCATATGGGGTTCTCTTTTCTTCCTATCTTTACTTCCCAAGAGGATTGTTACTCTTGGAATACTTCTTATCCTATCTCATAGTTCAATTATAACACGGTTCACATCACTTAAAAATTTGATATTGGTGGATCATATCCTTTTCATACTTATCAATATAATTCCCATCTTCAAACATCTCAACATAATGTACAGTAACATGACAAAAGTGTATCTAATAACCCCACATGGAATCTACCCCCTGGAAACCCTCCTAATAACAATTCGGGGAATACTCATACAAACACTAACCCACCAATTGATACAACTCAAATTATTCCATAAATAGTAAAACAAATGAACATAATACCAACATCTAACACCTCCCAAATGATGCAACTACAATATGATTTGATCAACATCGCTAATCAACCTACCATTCTTCTCCCTCAAAATAATCAAATTTTTATTCCTCCACATCTCAGAGATGTCATAGGAAATGCCATCCCCCAATATATCATGAAAAATAATATTCTTCAACACATCTAAAATGATCCTTTATCCCCCTTTATTATTTCTATTGATATTGGTAATATATCTCCAATTAAATATGATGAGACTAAAAAATCTAGATCTTTTTGTAAGGCATTTGGAAATCTTTGCGAAGAGTGAATACAAACTAATACTTTCTCCATAACCAAAATTTTAGTCAAAATTTTCATTGGTGATGCATTACAATGTTATAATAAACATCACAAACATTCTATATGATAACTACAGGGTTTAATCAATCCTTTAGTTAAAGAGTTTCAACACAATTATGTTCCCAAAAATTGCCTTAGTCATTTCATCAATGCTAAGAAATATCCCACTGAATCGGCTCATGACTTTATCAAACTATGTAAATATTTTGCTCACAAAGCTTATCAAAACATTACTAATGACAACTTGTTTAAACTCTTTATATCAACATTAACACCTTCACTATAATACAAGGTTCAAAACTTTTCTCCCCAAATGTTAAATGAAGATATTGACCAAGCTAAGTGCTAAGACATCTTAATGAAATGGTTTGAACCTATTATTAAAATCTAATATTAAAATCATTAAAGTATATTTTTAACATCAACCAATGCAATAAATGGAAATGATCCTCAACATAAACTTGGAGTAGCCAAATCCAACAATCCTCAACCTTCTTGTACACCATTAACCATGCAATAAATGAAATAATTTTTAGCTCCCTCTAAACCATTCGTATACCCTAATAATTCCCTAAATGGTATGACCCTAATCAATTTTTATGGTTCCATTCTAATATAGGTCATTCCCATGAAACATATAGAGGGTTTACCAAATTTTTCATTTATTTTATCCTGAGTAATTCATTCAATCATGATGCCATAATTCAAATCCATCATGAATATTACATTAACACTTCTTAAAAGAAACAAGATTCCAAATCTTATTCTTATTAGAACCTTAAAATTTCTCTACATTTAACCCAAAACAAGTAAACAATGATATTTGTGTGATTGATATTGATTATGATAAATATTACACCAATTCCCAATATGTAAATGCAAATAAGGTCAATTATTGATGCAAATTAGGCCACAAAGATCCCCTCACCAAACCTAAGAAACCATATTTAGAAGAAAAAATTCTAAAAGATACCACTACTACTCACTTATCTTCAAAAATTAATGAGGAAATACCTCCTCCCTCTAAAAATAAAATCATTTCACTTCCTCTTAAACATATTTTATCTTAAAGGCCTCATGTCAGTTCTTCTTCTTACAAAACCCATTAGAACCTCCTATAAGAGCTTAACTCTATGCCTTAAAAAATTTATCTCATGGAGTTAGTTCATATATATACTTACCATCATAATTTACTCATTTAAAAACATCAAGAAATTAAGGAACCATATCCTTTAGAATAGGAACCATCTCCTCAAGAGCTTTAACTAACCAAAGTACATACTATTGAATCCCTTTGTTCTTATTCAAAACCTTACATAGAGTTCCTCGAAGAAGACATGATAAATGATTAAATACTCATTAAATCTGAAGATGTAACCCTCTTTATTAAAATAACCATTAATACCACCATCATTAGTAAATTATTAATAGATGAAAGGTCTAGTATTAATGTGAGATCTCTTTGGCTCATCCAACAATTAGGCTATAACAAAGAAAATATCACACAAACTTGTTTGACATGTTGTGTATTCACTAAAATGTTGAAAATTATTTTCATTGATGTCAAGTTTAATTTCATTAATATTAAAGTGAATTTGGTGAAGATGCATGGTAAGTGGTCTTTGAGGTATGAGCTTATGATCTTGATGTGACAAGGAGGCCATGTGATAAGATAAATTTGAAGGTAGGAGAGAGTTTAAAGGAAAGAGAGAATTTGAAGGAAAATAATGTATTTTCTATCGGTTGATGTCAAGGTTTATGTCAAGGTTCAAGTTAGATTGAAGTTTTTAGTGTTCTCATCAAAAGTTCTTGTGAAGGTATGATGACAAGTAGGTCTAAAAGAGTGTAGTTATGAGCAAGGCCAATTCGCAGTGTGTGTAGTGACAAGATTATGAAAATTGAATGTGTGTAGTGTGAAAGAGATTATTACAGTGGTCATGATTTTTTATTTTGTTTGCATTATTGACAAATGCATATGTAGAAGGTCTTTGAGGTCAAGTGCTTAAGTAGCTAAAGCCTAGTCATGACATGAAGAGACCTTGTGAGGAGGTATGATTATGATGTCTTAGTGATATGAGTGTACACAATAATAAGTAGTTCTATGCAGTTGTTTTATCATGTATGTGAGGTACTAAATAACTCATGAGAGTATTAGGGTGAGCCTATAGGGGTAGGACATTCAGACCAAGTCTGGACCTAGACCACTCCTAGATTTTATCTAGCCTAATGAGGTATTATGATAAATTATGAAGGAATGTGAAGAATTTATGATAGTTTTTAACTATGATAGTGGTTTCTTGATTATTTCAGTGATGTGGAGAGTGTATGGAAAGAGGCATGAAAGTCAGTTTTGAGGCATAATGTAGATTGTAGGTCAAGGTCTACAGAACATTGAGAATGTGTGGCATAATTAGGGGTTATGATCATATTTTAAGGTGTTTGAGATAATTTAAGAATTTTTAGAGGTTATTTATGTTTTTTCAATACTGTTCAAGTAATTTTAGGACATAATTTGAAGGAGAAAGGATGAAAAGTGGTTTTTAGGTCTCTCAAGTGCACATAATGAAGTGTTCTCAACTTGATAAGGATTTTTTTGTGCTCACTAAATCATAATAACTTTTCATGGGAACCTAATAAGTTATTGGTAGATTTGAAATGGTAGATTGAGGGGTTATGCCTTATAAATGATAATTAAGAGTGGAAATAGGTTTAAAGCCTATTAGAACCCTAATAAGGACCCAATGTTGAATATGATGATAATAAGTTCTTATAATTCATTTAAATACTTAGGTAACCTATTGGATCTTGTATTAGACTCTCCCAGGTACCTCTAGGTGGTATTGGTTAAAGAGAGGACAAAGAAAATGTTGAGTTACAGGCTTATTTTTGAAGAAGTTATTGTTAAATTCAAAAGTTACATTATACATAGTAATAAAATGGATGGAATAATAAGATAGAGACTCATGTTTCATATCCATGAAGGTTTATGGATATGTTTTGTCCTTGAAGTGTGCTAAACTGGTCATCTAAGTTAACTAGTTGCTAACATGTCAAATGGTGCAAATAGTGAAAAACCTAGGCACCAATAAGAAGATGAATAAGAATGTGTATTCATGATAGAGTGATGAAACCAAGTGTATGGATATGTTTTTTTGGATTGGTATGTCTTATTAATTCTTGGTATGAAGCTTGGAATTCAGGTATAGTGGTGAAAATGATGAAGCCAAAATGTCTTATCTAGATATGTGAGGACTATGTGTAGTGAGGTCAAAAAATTGGTTTTTTAAGATGGTATGGGTATGTCATATGATAATATAATTTCATAATAATCATTTTAATGTTTTCATATAGGTATTGAAGGTCAATGTCACCATGATTGTGCTTTAGGGTAAACTAGTAGTTCTAAGTAAGCAGGTTGTAGTGATGAGTTTAAGGATCTATGACATGAGTTAAAGTATATAATTCTTATGGTGTTGTTATTTTTTAATTTAGAGTACTATCAATTATTTTTTTAAATCTATAAATTAATGTAATAGGTTGAAAATTTGAAGTCAAAATGGCTTGTCTGGTTCATGGAAGACTGTGTGAGATAAGGTTAGAAGATTAATCTACAAGACCAGTGTTTATTATTAGAGATTATGGTTTTTATGGTTTCAGTTTTTATTAGTATATTATATAATATTTTTAATAATTAAAACTATCCTTTCATGTGTTGGATGTCAATTAGTTTCATAACTAGCTTTTACCAGTCCTGGCAGTTCTGAGTGAGCATACTAGAGAGATGAGTTTAAGCCTTTTTTCCCTAATTTAAAGTATTTAAAGAATACTATGATGAATATTAGGTCATATATAATATATATAAATAATTTTTTAATCATTTTTGAGTGACATAGGTGAGTTTGATCTTCAGTATTGAAAGCCAGTTTTTTGGTGTACACAAGCCCGATAAGACTGAGTAATAATGAGGAATTTCAAGTAGTGATTTTTTATAAAATGTATTTTTGAGCCAATAAGACATAATTTATGGTATATTTTATTGTTATATTATATTTTACTTCCATGTGTTGATTTTTAAAGTGTTCCAAGGAAGGAAAAGTGTAACGTGTCCTAAAGTAGACCTAATGAAATTAGGTCTCCATGAGACCTAAAAGTGAAATGAGGTCTAATTAAGTTATGATATACCAAAAGGGAGATAATTTTAATTTGAATAATTTTTATGATATTTAATAATACCTATTCCATGTCTAAACTAAGAGGCTAAGGGTGAGTATCCGATTATGTGGCATATGACCAAGGAATGGTATATATACAAGGTAGTTTTACGGTTATTAGTGAGTGTAGAGAGAATGAAAATAAAATAACACATTATTGAGAATAATAAGGTATTTTTTAAAATTATATGGGTGTATAAAAACTATCATGAAGATATAAAATGTGTATTATATATGAATATCAAGGTCGTATGACCTAATCTGTTTTGAAGAAAACTAGTTGAACGAAGAAGCCTAGAAGGCATTTTGAGAGGGATAGAAGAGTGAGAAGAGATAAATAAGGTGATAATAATATATTATGTGAAAAATAAGGTTTTATTTATGTTTCAAAAAATCTAGGTGGATGACCTTGTGTTGAGTCATATAAGGGATGGTGCCTCCTTGTAAGTTGATGCTTTTTAAAGCCTAGTTGAGTGGGTGCTTGACTAGTTGGTGATTCACTAAAGATTAGTTTCTTTATTATAGGATTTTATTCCATTTGTATATATCCATGTATTTTCTTCTCCTTAAGTATTTCCCACATATGTAATGTGTTATCTTGTTCTATAATCTAGTATAGTTGAATATGCTTTGCTAGATGTTCATATTTATATGAATGCTTTATGTATGATTAAGTGGAATTAAATGAATTTTTTAAAGTCATTTATTGAATAAAACACAGCCCTCTTAGTTATTTTTACTCCAAAAATTTGTACTATATATTGATCCTTTGAAGTAGGCATAACAACCTAAAGGAGATCCTAGAAGAAAGGATGGTTAGTAATCAAGAGCAAGGATGTTTCTATACCAGTAAGGCTCCATTACTCAATGAGAATAATCAATAATTTTAGAGAATTAGATTGTGGACATATCTAATGTAAATGGACCATGACATATGGAAGTCAGTTGTTGATGGATATACTCCACTTCTTATATGATCAACTGATACAATAAGAAAGAAGGAAAGTGAGAGCAATTCCAAGGCAATGAATGTCATTCTATGTGTCTTATCAGAGGTAGAGTTTGTGAAGGTCATGCACTATGAATAATCTAAGGTTATATGGGATAAGTTAAATACTATCTATGGAGACATCAAGGTGAATATGGCTAAATTGTAGACTTACAGAAGGCATTTTGAAAGTCTGAGTATGAAGGAAGATGAGAGAATTACATTCTATATGTTAAGGTTTTATGAAGTGGTCAATGTCATTACAGGATTAGGAGAAGAAGTAAAAGAGTCTAAATTTTTTGAAAAGTTATTGAGATCGCTAAATCCTAAGTTTGATTCTAAGGTGTCTGCAATAGAAGAGATGCAAAACTTAAGGTGTTCTAGAGAAGAAAGTAAAATTCAAAGTTGAAAAGAAGTCAAAATACAATAAGATCAAGCATGAAGTATGTTCAGATATTGATGATGATGAAATGATAACCATGTTTATTAGGAAATTGAGGTTTGGATCTGGTAAGTACAAGGGTAAGTTATCTTTCAAATGTTCCAACTATGGTAAGATTGGTCACTTTAAATCTAAGTTTATTAACAATGATAATACAAAGCATGATGTAAAACATGATGATGATAAGAATATATACAAGCCTAACAAAAAAATAAAGATTTCATGAATTATGCGGGTAGGAAATGGTTATATAAGATTAAGAGAATCTTTTATACCAAAGAAGATAATAAATGATCTGATGTAACTTACACAAGTACATCTGATAGTGATGAGTACAGTAATGAACATGAACATGACAACAATGATGAATAATCATATGAATAAGAGGTTGAAGTGAACCTTGAGTCAAAATTGGTGAGTGATCTAGAGAATTTGAAGTTCCAAAAAAAGAAGAATAACAAACTAAGATCATTAGTTAAGGACTGTGAAGATAAAAATAGTTTTTTTGCAGAGAGACATAGTAATACTTCTAAAGAGCATGATGAGATCATCAATCAAGTTTAAACTCAAATGGAGATAGTCACTACTATCCTAAAGGATAAGGAAGAAGAATGCACCAGGTATGAATCAGAAATAGAGTCTTTAAATTCAGAATTGGATCAAAAATTAGAAATATGACTACCTATGAGTGGTTTAGAAAGAGCATTGAGGCTCAAGATGACATATTAAGTAGTCATAAGTCTACAAGTGATAAGATAGGTACTAGTTTCAAATAAGACAAAAAGGAGGTAGCTCAATTCAAGGAGAAGGATAATGAAGAAAAGAAGGTCAACATAAAGAGACCAATCAGACATCCTAATGCTATGAGGTACGTTAATTCCTTCAGTTATTATTGTTTTGCATGTAATCAGTTTGGTCATAGAGAAAGAGAGTGTAGAAGACCCTCTAAAAATAAATATGCATAGAATTATGAAAGAAATCATCAGTCAAGAGGTATGAATGAGGTTGTTTACTATAGTTGTCATAATGTGGGGCAGATTGCAAGATTTTATCCTAATAGAGTTAGAAGTTCATCAAGTCAAAACAAGAGCTTTGAAGCCCCTAGAGTGAAAAATACAAGGAAAATGAATGTGTGGAAACCAAAGACAATAAATGTGAGTCATGATTAGTCTACAAGCCCAAGTGGACTTTTTGCTATGGTAGAGCATACTTTAGATGTGAAATCAAGTTTGGAATGTTTTTTATCATCTCATATTATTGATCAAATAGTTGATGAAGAGGTCAAGCCTAAGGTGTTAATCAAGCCTAAAATAATCCTAAAGGATATTAATTATTGTGAGAGCATAGAGATCTAGGAATACTCTATGTTTATGTTGTTTTAGTTCCCTATATAAATGGGTGACTCCATTAGGCTTCATGGAGACACTCTTTAGTTAGCATAATCATGATGGATGCTTGGGTTGAGGAGGTGTTATTTAGGTTGTTCATAAGCTCCAAGTGTAGTTGTTGACAAACATAGAAGAGGTAAGTAAAGTTGTTCTATGTTTCTAGTAGTTGGTAGTTGAGCATGAACTATGTTTTAGATGGGTTAATAATTTAGTTGATTCATTTGTTGAGCTCAAGTTGTGAAGATAAAGGGGGAGTTAATATTTATTCAGTTGATATCAAGAGTTTGGTAGCTTGGTAAGTAATCTTAAGGTTTAGAGTTCATTGGAAGAATATGTTACCCATCTAGGGGGAGCTTGGTATTTCTGATTTTTTTTATAGTTTATGAGATTATTTGGAAAATAGATAGAATGAGTGGTTCCAAAAGTTACAATGTTTATGACCCTTTATCATTAATGTCCAAGGGGGAGAAAGCTAAAGAAGGGTTAATGACTAGAATGGGGGAGATGATAATTATGAGGTTATAGTGTGTATTTCATTAATGACAAAGGGGTAGTTTGTTTAAGAGTGTTTTCATTGATGTTAATATTGACTTTATTGATGTCAAGGTTGATTTCATTGATGTCAAGGTACATTTGATGAATATGCATGGTGAGTGGTCTTTGAAGTATGAGTGTGTGAGTTTTATGTGATAAGGAAGCCATGTGACAAGATGAATTTCAAGGCAAGAGAGAATTTGAAGGAAACTAATATATATGTCAACATTGATGTCAAGGTTCAATTCAACTTGAAGTTGATAGTGTTATCATTAAAGGTTCTTGTGAAGGTATGATGAGAAGTAGGTATGCAAGAGTGTAATTATGATAAAAGATGGTTGGCAGTGTGTGTTATGACAAGATTATGAGAATTAAAGGTATGTAGTGTGAAAGAGAGTATCGTAGTGGTTATAAGTGTTTTTATCTTGTTACTATTATTGAAAAAATCATAGGTAATAAGTCTTTGAGGTCAAGTGCTTAAGTACCCTAAGCCTAGTCATTACATGAAGAGACCCTGTGAGAAGGTATAAACATGGTGTCCTAGTGAGATGAGTGAAAATAGGCTTGAATGGTTGTATGAGATTTTTTGAGCATGTCTGTGAGACAATGGATCACTCATGATAGTCTCAAGGTGAGACTACATGGGTAGGACCTTCAGACCAAGTCTACACCTAAACCACTCACAGACTCTACTTAGCCTAATGAGGTATGATGATCTATTTTCAAGGAATGAGAAGGATGTATGGCAGTATTTAAGCATGAAATAATTTTCTTGAGTATGTTATTGAAGTGGAGATGCATGAAAAGAGGCATTAGGTCAATTTTGAGGCATGATGTGGTTTATAGGTCAAGGTCTAGAGAACAAAGAGAGAGTGTGTGGCTTAATAAGGGATTATGATCAAATTTTAAGGTGTTTGAGATAATGTAAGAGCTTTCGTAGGTGAGGTATGTTGTTTCAATAATTTTCATGTATTTTTAGGTCATAATTTTAAGGACAAAGTATGAAAAGTAGTTTTTAGGTCTCTCAAGTGCACATAACGAAATGTTCTCAACCTAAGAAGGATTTTATTATTCTCATTATATCATCAAACCTTTACATGGGAGCCTAAGTATTTCATGGTATATCGGGAAGGGTTATATCTAAAAAATTTAGGCATGAATTTTTGGATTGAGGGGATATGTTTTATGAATGATTGATAAAAGTGAAAATAGTTTAAACCCTTTTAAAAACCTAATAAGGACCTAATGTTAAATATGTTGATAAAAAGTGCTTAGTATGGACTGAATTAATTAGGTAAGATATTTTAGTTTTTATTGGATTCTCTTGGGTACCTCTAGGTGGTATTGTTTGGAAAGAGTAGAGAGAAAATGTTGAGTTACATGCTTATTTATGAAGAAGTTACTATAGAATTCAAAAGTTATATCAGACATAGTAAGCCAATGGATGGAGGAAGAGGGTAGAGGATAATTATTCATATCCATAATATTTTATGGATAGGTTCTATCCCTCATGTGTGCTAAATAAGAAAATTGGTGCAAATAATGAAAAATCAAGGCACCAGTGAGAAGATGAATAGGAACGTGTTATCATCATAGAGTGATGAAACCAAGTTCATCGAGATGATTTTTGGGGCTAGTATGTCCTATTAATGCTTAGTATAAAGTTTTAAATTAAGGTATAGTAGTGAAAATGATGAAACCAAAATGGGTTTTTTGGCTTAGTGAGGACTATTATAGTGAGATCATCAAATTGGTTTATAAGACCAATAATTGATAATAGACCATATGATATTTATATTTAAATATAGTCTATATATTTTAGAGGATAAAATAATTTCATAATAAGTCTTTGTTAGTGGTAATAAAAGTGTTGAAGGTCAATGTGAAGATGATTGTGCTTTAAGGTAAACTAGTAGTTCTAAATAAGAAAGTTGTAGTGATGAGTTTGAGGCTCTATGACTTGAGTTGAAGTATCTAGTGCATATGGTGTTGTTGTTGCTGACTTGAGATTATTTTTAATGCTTTTTTAAATTTTTTTATATTAATTTATGAGGTTGAAAATTTGAATTCAAAATGGCTTGTTTGGTTCATGCAAGACTATGTGAGATAAGGTCAGAACATTGGTCTGTAAGACTAATGTTTTAAATTAGAGCTTATGGTTTTTATAGTTTAGGTTGTTTTGAATATTTTATATAAGTTTTTGAATTCATTGAGAATCATTTGAAGTGTCCTTTTATGTGTTGTATGTCATAACTAGATTTTGATAGTCTTGACAATTCTAGGTGAGCATATTGAAGAGATGAGTTTAAGCCTTTTTGCCCTAAGTTGAAGTGTTTCAATCATATGGTGATGAATTTGAGCTCATATATACTCTATATATGTAATTTTTTCATCATTTTTTAGTGACTTAGGTGAGTTTGATCTTTAGTATTGAAAGATAAATTTTTGGTGTACATAGGCATAATAGGACTGAGTACTAATGAGGAATTTCAAGTAGTGATTTATTGTAAAATGTATTTTTGAGCATAGAAGACATCGTTTAGGGTATATTTTATTTTTATATGATATTTTACTACCATTTTAAAGTGTTCCAATAAAGGCAAAGTGTAACATGTCCTAGAATAAAACCTAATGGAACTAGGTATCCATGAGACCTAAAAGTGAAATGAGGTCTAATAGAGTTATTATAGACCAAAAGGAAAATATTATTAATTTTAATCATGTCTATGATATTTCCTAACACATATTCCATGTCCAAATAAAGAGGTTAATTTTGAGTAGCTAACTAAGTGTCATATGAACCAGGAATGGTATATATATATATATATATATATATATATAAGGAAATGTTAGGCCTATTATTGAGTGTAAAGATAATCTGAATAAAATAGCACATTATTGATCACAAGGATGTATTTTATACCATTATAGGGGTTTATAAAAACTATAAATAATATATAAAATGGGTAATATAGATGAATATCAAGGTCATATTACCTAATCTATCTTGAATAGACCTAGTTGAGCGAATAGTTGAGCGAAGAAGTCTAGAAGGAATTTTGAGAGGGATAGAAGAGTGAGAAGAGATAAATAAGGTGATCATTAGATATTTTATTAAAAAAATAGTTTTTATGAATAAGATCAAAAGTTTTAGGTGGTTGAACTGGTGATGAGTCATCTAGGGGGTTAGGGGCTCCTTGCAAGTTGGTGTTTGATAAAGCCTAGTTGAGTGGGTGCTTTACTAGTTGGGGTTTGTGCTCCATGCGGAGTTGGTTCTTCACTAAAGATTGGTTATTATATTATAATATTGTATTAAATTTTTATATATTAGTGGTTTTTCTTCCCCTTAAGGTTTTCCCACATATGTAATGGTTAATCTTATTCCATGATCTTGTATGATTCCATAGGCTTTGCTAGATGTTCATATTTGTATGAATGGTTCATGTATGATTAAGTAGAATTTAATGATTATTTTTAAGTCATTTATTCAACCCCCTCCCATCTCATTTATTGTGCTTCCAACACAAAAATAATCAAAAAAAAATTGGTTATATTTGGATCCTTATTAATATTAGACTCAAGACTATACAAACTAAACTTATGGTCCTCAATTTACTATTTTCTTACAATACACTCATAGGATGTTGATAGACTAATTAAATGAGGACTATCACCTATTTTTAAATCCAATGTATCAAGTTCCTTCATAATGGTAAAATTTATAAACATGAGACTGATCCTAATCCATGCAGTATTCTGATCTGGGCAACAATGGTACATACGGGGAGAAATGGAACTCTTCAATTTGGAAACCCTTGGTGAGGCGTACAAGTTTACAGTGAAGATTGAGCAGAAGCATGGAAGAATGAATATGAAGATTTAGCCTTAAAAATGGAGAAGTGACAAAGAAGGCCAAAACTGGAATCAAAAGGAAACGCTGGGAAATGGTGTGATTATCACAAATCTAAAACTCACTCCAAAGAAGAATGTCGAGCCATCAAGTCCCTAATTTCTGAGTCATAGTCCTCAACATCTACTATTGTACCTCATACATACCCTATACTTGAAGAGGTTGAGGAATAGATTATATATGTTGAGCCTGAAGCCATTGTTGCTTCATCAGAGACCCATGAGGAGAGGCTAGATGAAAAGGAAATGTTGTTTCACTCTAAGTTATGGGTGAAAGGTAAGCCTCTACATTTCATTCTTGATAGTGTAAGTCAAAAGAATTTAATCTCTGCTAATGTTTTTAAAAGCCTAAATCTTTCCATGAAGCCTCACCCAAAGCCATATAGTATTGGATGGTTGAGTTCAGGGAGAAACCTTCATGTCACCCACCAATGTCTTCTCTCATAAGCAATAAAACCTTTCCAAGATGAGGTCTTATGTGATGTGGTAAATCTAGATGTTTGTGATGTAATATTTGGTCAGCCATTCATGTATGATCAACATGGCATCTATGAATCAAGAACTTGAAGGATCACTCTCACTCTTGGAACATGGTACTATAGGGTACCAGAGGTACCACCTTTTACATCTGTCTCTCTGATTAGTGCCAAGAAATTTGTTCTCATGGTGGTCAAGCCATAAGAATACAAAAGGGTTGATTTTACAACCTTGACTACACAAAAAACACAACAATAGAAGAAAATAGATACCGATCTGAAGAATTTCATGGCCTTCCATCCACAGACTGATGGTTAGATAGAAATGGTGAACAATCAGGCCCTTCATAGTTCTATGAATCACAATCCCTTCCAAGTATGCATCAGGAATAAAATTAAATAAAAAATAACACACTTGATGAAAAATATTAATGAAATGGGGACCATTTATTCTCAAGGAAGGAGGAATGATCTGGGAAACAATTCAGATGACAATTCGGGTGATGGGTCCACCCCAATTGATGATAGAACTTCTGGGAGCCATAACTTTTGCACTGTAGCTCCAATTGACTCACCGTTTGAACCGTTGGAAAGCTAATAATGAGTGGAAAATCGTGAGATCACATGGAGCTTTGATCAATGAATTTTTCCCCACTAAACCCAATGGAAGTGTCTCAAATTTTAATTTTAGTAGTGTAGTCTAAAAATAGTAAGTTTCTAAAAATAGTAATTCCTCAAATTTTGTATTGTTTTAAATCATGGAAGTCAAACCAATTCATCTCCATCAATATTTGTGACCTTCCACATCCTCCCCACACCTTAAAAATATGTATAAATTAATATGTAACCCAAAATAGAAATCAGACATCTCTTCTTAGAGATAAGCATATATTTGGGTCTGCAAATTTGATCAATAAAACATCTCTTCTCAGAGATAGCATTATTTGAATTGATTTTTTCTTTTTTATTGAATTATATTTCAACCAAAGATTTTGAGTTTTGGATCATATTCATCTTCCAAATCCTAAATCTAAATATTGGATCCCCACTATTCTAAATATTAATAGTGACCTCTTAATTGAATTCATCAATATTAATATAAATTTACATGTAAATCTTATTGATTATGATGAATATGAGAATAAAAAATTAAAAAATACATGCAATACTACCAAGATACCTCCTTACATCTTGGATTCACTACAACTCTCCTTATTATGTCATGATCTTACTATTCCTCTCACTGATGAGATCACTAATTTCCATCCTCCATAAAATTACCATGAAGCATCATATACTGAATATAACTCCACATGTAATGATTATGGAGTGTAAAAGATATCTCAATATCCTTTACTTATGTCACTACATAAATTTATCAATTTAGGCATTTTAGCTTTTGAAGTTCCTCCAGAGTCCCAAACATGTACAATTTCTCCAACTTATGATGATAACTACATCATGGCCGAAACTCAATCATGAGGCTTGGATATTAAATACTATTAGAAAACTTTAGCTCAAATACATGCTTTTAACTATAATTTTCACACCATTTACATAGGTTTCAAGATGAAATCAGAAGGTCATATACCTCCAATCAATTATTTATTTCTTGATACTCCTTAGGTGGTTGAAAAAATGTTACCTACCACACCTTTTGAACTTATATATATTTCTATACCTCATACCATATTGGTTATTCTACCTGACATTCCTTTTGTCAATGATTTCAATGATAAATCAATTGAATCTGATCAAACTTCCTCTATAATTCCACCTACTCATAAGACCACCCTTGATGCCAAGGCCAATGATGTATGCTAGATTCCTTATGAATATGATCACCATGATAACATAATTATTGAACTCAAAGTAGATGCGGAATATTATGACCCTCTACCTATGTTACCTAGTGATGAATCCATCCTTGAATTAAACCATACCTAAGAACCTTAACCTCCTTGGTAACATGATAAAATTGGAAATTTAATGAAAAATTCCCCTCATTTTAAAAACTTCATTTATAGCATTGATCATAAATCAAATCACATTTCCTCTCTCTTTAATGTACCATATCATATCATACGAGGGAATGCCTTGCATTGACCCTAGTATCATGGTGTAAAAAATTATCATATATCCTGATGTTATACACATATTATAGAAACAATAAAAATTTCCCCTTAAAGTATCCAACTTATGCCATAAAGAAATCATTAAACTTTTAGATTCCAAATTTATCAAACCATTGGACTATTCTTAATGGGTATCCAACATTGTACCCATTTGCAAAAAAGTCACCATGGTTATTTGCATTTACATCAATTTTTGTAAGCTCAATATTGTTTATCCAAAGGACAAATTCCAATTACATTCAATATATTTCATCATCAATTCCACTAATATAAATTGAATTTTATCCCACACGAATGGTTTTTTCATTATAATCAAATTCACATTACCCTTGAAGATCAACACAAGATAAATTTAACATAGAATGGGTCACTTATTACTACGTTAAAATATCCTTTGGAATTATAAAAATTGTAAATACATATTAACGTGCTATGACCCACATTTTTCATGACCTTATTCATAATATTTTGGAAACCTATGTGGATGACCTCATCACCAAATGTAAAAGTCAAAAAATTCATTTTTTAAATCTTACTATCATCTTTGATCTACTCATCAAATATAAAGTTAGTCCAAACCCTACAAATGTGTCTTTAGCATCACATTTGGTAGATTAATAAGGTTCTTGGTCTCTCTTTGTGGTATTGATGTCTATCTTGATAATATCATTGTTATTTTCAACATGTCTATTCCTCGTTCCATTCTAGACAGTTGTACTTACCTTTGCAAGATTGGGGTAATATGATGATTTGTCCTCAAAATGGATTATTGAATTTATTGAATTTATTACATTATAAAAAGGTAATGATCTTGAATGGATTTATCCTTGTGAAAAATTTCTTGACAATATGAAAGAGTCATTTCTCCATCTACTAACCCTTCATCTACCCTCTAATGATCATCCTTTAATTTTATTCACTTTTTTCACACCCGTATCAATTAGGGAAATTCTTTCCCAACAAGATGATACTAGAAGAGAGTATTACATCTATTATATCACTAGATGTCTCATTAATTATGAAAAACACTATACCAAAGTTGAACATGACTACCTCATTATCTATTTTTCAACTAAAAAGCTATCATCATATGCTTTATCAAAAAACTTTTGTTATACTCCATTTTGATTCCCCTCCTCACTTTTTATATAAATCCTTTATCCCTAGGGACAAAATTGGAAAGTGGATGGTTCTTATAATGGAATTTGATCTCTACATTATCATGCAAAAATATTTCAATGGATAAGTCATTTCTGACCAACTCCTAGCAGCTCCCATACCTATTATCAATCACCTTCAAGATAGTCTCCCTAATGACAACATCTTCTATATTGAAGGTCTTAATTTAGATATATTTATTAAAGATTGATTCCATAACTTAACTACTAATTTAGAAGAAAGTAATAAAGAATATTCCACTATTATTCCCAATACTACTAAATCTAAAATAATCATCAAATAACTTCTTGAAATTATTGTTGATTTACATGAAGACACTTAGACCATTCATTTTAATGGTAAGAAATATCTCTAAGGAGTTTGGGTAGGTTGTATAGTCATTAGTCTTCATGATAAAATGATTCCTTTGGAATTTCTACTTACATTTTATGTCACTAATAATATGGCATAATATGAAGCATTAATCCTAGGTATGAAAGAGACACTTGAATTAGACATTGTATATTTACACACTTTGTGTGACTCCCAACTCATATTTTGACAAGTTAATGATGATTATCAATGTAAAAGTTAAAATATTATTTTTTATCATCAAATAGACACTACCATTACCAAGTAATTAACTTCTTTTTACTATTTATTCAATCCATATATATCAAAACTCCATCACTAATTCACTTGCTTCTTCAATGTCCTTATTTCATCCATACCAATTTATTACTTATTCTAACTTTATTATTCAAATAATAAAATATAAATATTCCATCCCATCATTAGATTCACTTCTCTATCATATTGATGTTGACACCATTAAACAGAGCCTATGGTAAAAAAGATACTATATAATTCCTTGTGCATCAAACCTATCCTCCGAATATGAATTCTAATGAAAAGACTCAAATTTGAAAATATGATTTTAAATATATCTCTCAATATAACACTCTTTATTATAAAAATTCATAAGATAACCTAATCTGATGTGTAATGAAATAAGAGGATGTTCATCTCATTGAACAAGAACATGGGGGCATTTGTGGTGGTCACTGTAGTGGACATGCCACAACATGCAAATGCCTATGTATGGGATACTTTTGGTATACTCTTAAAAAAGATTCTATAGAGTTCATTAAAACATGTATTCCTTGCCAAATTCATGATGATCTAATCCAATATTTACTAGATGAGCTTTATGTGGGGATTTGATCTCATAGGCAAACTATTTAGATCATTGGATGACCATGTCTTTATCATTATGGCTATCAAATATTTTAACAAATGGGTAGAAACCATGCCTCTAGTCAACATAGCAGGAACCATAATTTATAAATTCATCCTCAATAAAATCATTTTTTGTTTTTGAGTTTCCCATACAATCATTTTTTATAATGGCAACAATTCAAAAAATAAATATGTGAAACATCTTTGTGCTAATTTCAAAATCTCTCACAAATTTTACACACCCTACCATCCTCAAAGCAATGGCCAAGTTGAGGACACTAATATAATTCTTAATAAATTCCAACAAAATAAAATCCATGAATCTTTCTTGGATTGGCATCTTCATTTATATCCTAATCTTTGGGCCTATCTCAGTAGCATATACATTGCCACTAGGGTAACACCATTCTCGCTAGTATAAGGTTATGAATTTGTCCTTCTATTATAAGTTGAGCTTCCATGTATTTATATATTTATTCATGGTATCATACTTGATTAGGGCTTACAATATCTCCTTCATGCTCTTTATATTTTTGTATATACATCATCTCTCTACTCTGCAACACAATATCCAATACAAGGCTCGTATCACCAAACAACATAATAAAAAGGTTAAAGTATATAATTTTAGTGTTGGTGACCTAGTCCTTAAATTATATTATACCAATTATAAAGAAGGAAAATATTCCCAAAAATAGTTTGGACCTTATTTAATAAAAGACATTCTTGGTCCTAGTACCTAACTCCTTCAAACTATTGAAGGCCATATTTTTAAAGAACCCACCAATGTGGAGTTTTTAAAGAAGTAATTTTTTTATATATTTCCCTTCTTATCATGATTTATATATGATATCTTAATAACACTTTTTTTTATGATATATACATAGGTCTCACCCTCTATAGTAATTTATCTTTGTATAAACCTTAGTTCCTTCTTTGGGTCCTTTATTTTTTCTTTTCTCATGAGTTGCATTGCAAAACCATGGATATGACTTGGTATTATTCATATATTCATTTGATCTTATTATTTCATTAATTTACAAATATTTTTACACCCTCTTGGGTTTATCTTTTGTGAGTTTCATTGAAAGACCATGGACAGGACCAAGCTCTCCTCATAAACACCATCTTTAACATTTTTTCACATACTTTGTTCACTGTCTTTTGTTTCTATTTTATGATTTCTTGTGTAATACAACATATAGGACCAGAATCTCATCATAAAATCACTATATTTCATTAATTAAATGTTCCTATTATAAAATGTTAAGATATGGTTACAAGCTTATGATACATTGTTCTTATCTTTAACATTTATTTCTTTTGTAGATAAAAAAACTACACACTAAACTTTGCTAGCATGTTTCCATACACTTCTAACATTCTTAAAGTAATCATACTTACCTATTAATGTATCCCTTTTTACCTTTCTAACATTTTTTATGATTTGAAGTAATTCAAACTATTTCATGTTTTATTCCTTTTGATTTCCTCTCCTTTCATTCCACTTTGGATAAGGAAAGTTCAAAGTTAAGATAACACTTTTATTTCACTTGTATTATCAAGAATATTAGACACCATGATCTTTAAGTTATCTTTATTAGAAACCAAGTCCAAAATTTACAAGTGATAGTCATCTTTAGCACCCATGTTTGGTTATATGAATTCATGTGGAGGAGGAATTTAAAAAGCCATCAAAAATTAAATCCCAAATCATTTGAAATGCAAAGTAATGATATAAAAGATAAAATGTAAATTCAAAATTACATAAAAGGAGTTGATTAATGGTACACATCCTATCTCCAATGAAAGATCAAATTTCATAGTTGGCCTTATAATAGAGTCAAGGTCCATTAGGATACATTAGGCCAATAGATTGGGATAGGATAATTCAAAATAACCTATGGTGATACCTAATTTTTCATGCAAGTACCAAATCTTCATACTATATTGATAGCTCTATAAGGGGTCTTGAGTAACATGTAACACATTGTAAGAAGGTAGGTCCATTTTAATTTTCATGCATATAGCCTTCATGGGATGATATTCATACTTCATTTGGTGATCCAAGATTTGTGTGGCTAGGAGATGTTATTTGGAGTCCTTAATGTTGAAAGTCCTCTTATTTTGACAAACTTAATTTAAGTTTCTTGAATTTGATAAAGAGTTTCTCTACCTTTCTTTTTTTCCCTTCATTTATCATCTACCCATTTCATTTCCCCCTTGATAGGAAAGTGTGATTCTAAATCTGCTCTCCCACTTCTATATTTCCTCTTCTTCACATCTTAAAAACATGATATTATTACTTTGTTTCATTTTTTTCTATCCTTAGAACAACATAATATTCTTGAGAAAATATGGATTACTTTATTTACATCATTACTTTATATTTCTAGAATTGTCTTATTTTCACTTTTACTATTTTCTATTATCATACTTTTTTGGAAAAATGCATCCATTCTTATTTCATGTAATTTTTTGATTTTTGAGTGAGGTTGGATTGTTACTTCTCACTCACCAATGTTATTTTTATTTTTATGTACTTTTTCTAGTGATGATTGAGTAAGGATAAATAATACTCATTTATCAATGCTATTTTACATTTTGCTTCCCTATATTTGTTTAAGTAAAGTTTGTTACTAATTTCACAGTGATGGTTGATTACCATTTTTTACATGTATCCTTGGTTTAACTTCATTAGTTTTCATTTCTTATTTAAGGTTTACTTGTTCAATTTTTTCAGTCATTTAGTACCCTTATATTTTTGGTTAACTAATTTACTCCAAAATTTTGACTTTGTAATTTACTCCTACCTTAGAATTTATCACTCCATATTACCAATTTTTTTAGTATGTATCACCTAAATCATGTCATTTATCATTGGTTTCTTGCATTTTTTTTTTTTCATCTTTAGTTTGTATCCTTGGGTTTGTCCAAAGTAGTCTTTGCACCTTCTATGATCAAAACTAACAACATAAAAGACAATCATCCAATGATAAAGGTAAATCAAGGTATGTGTATATTAATTTTATTTGAGTTATTTCATTTTCAACTACTTATTTCTAATTATTTTATTCTTTAAAATACTATAATTTATTTAGCTTTGACATTGTGTGTTGTTATGTTCTTGTCTCTAAGCAACATCCCCAATTTCACCTCAATGGCATGTGATGAGCTTTGAGTGGGGCATATGTATACACATAATATTTTAAAACTTTATAAATTATAGATACTTTTTATCTTTCAAGAACCTATTGAGTTTCAATCTCTCTAACTGCAATCCTTAAAGGGTGCACTGTAAAAGGGGTGGGTAGACTATTGGTGCTTCACAAGATTATTGTCCCCTATGCCACAACTTTCTATCAATCCAACCTATTACCACTTAAACTTTCACCCCTTAAGTAAAATTCTCTCCTCATACAAGTGGCACAATAGAACCACGTTTGGGCTATGGGTGACCCAAATTTGAGGTGGATCTCTAGATTAGGGATAGTTCCCTTGATGTACCACTATAAATTAGACCTAATACTAACTATTGAGGGGTGAAAAGGGAGAAGTATAAATTAAAAAATATATAATATAGGGGAGTTAATAGACAAAAAAAATGGCCTCCTCACACCACTTACAATTCACTTAGAACCAAATA
Organism: Torreya grandis; assembly: GCA_037957365.1. NCBI lineage: Eukaryota > Viridiplantae > Streptophyta > Pinopsida > Cupressales > Taxaceae > Torreya > Torreya grandis. Next base: position 307,247 of record JARHVA010006458.1, on the reverse strand, counting down.
AAATCCTACACATACACTCCATCCGTTTCAACACTCCTCTCTTATATCAATGTTTCAAGCATGGGGTCTCGAAGAGAGATTAGGCTAGGAGGACATAGAAAATAAGTATTCTATAAACACTAATTAATTAGATACTCACTATACCTAAAATCCACATTAGACACTTCTTGTTGTCCTACAAAAGAGAGCTTTCAATCCACATAAGGCAGTAGGAAGAGTATCATGTGAAGGTAAGAAAATTATACTTGCACAAGACCATCAACCAAAGCATGAACTTAGTGTAATATTTAATAAGGTAAAAAAAAAATATTCATTAATTCAAGGCAAAAAACTGTTAAGGCTTCACCATACCCAGGTGGAGAGATAGATACAACAGCCAAAAATGCTAGAATTTATAGCAATTATGAGAGGAGAGAGAGAAAGTGAAGCTCAAGAGTCACTAAGACACTTGTCAACCAAGGATAAAGAGTTATTAAATTAATATAATTAGGCATTATATAGGTTTTTCAAGGAAAATAATCACAAATATCCCTCAACTCTGCTAACTCCTCCATATGTGCCATATGTTCTCTCTTTTCTTGAATATGACACTGATTCCATGATTTTCCTTCACAAAACTACCTCACCATTTAATAATTTTAGGTATGATGATTTATATAAATGGGAGGGGATACCAAAAATACATCACATGTATTGGATTGGTCCTCAATCATTCCTATTTCTATGTCCATGAACAATCATTTCAAATAGTTAAAAAATGACTCTTTCTCATGCACCTCTCACACTTGGCACCCAAAAAGAATTCAATTCTAGAATTTTATCCATGCACAAGTAGGTATGACACATTTCAAGATTTTCCAAGTCATTAGGATCATGAATCAATCCCTACAATTCTTCCCATATGGAGTTTCACTATTTTCACTAAGTGTGCACTGCTCATTCACTATGATTAACTAGGATTTGTAAGATGGTAGGCACACTTGGGATATTAGATAAATAAATATATGAAAATTATGACTTATAAAAAGTCCTAATCTCTCTCCCAAATGTGGTTTCATCTTTTGAAACTCTTCCAAACCTATAAAATATACAAATAAGGGTTTTTGAGGGTTTTAAGGAGGTATTTGGTCTTAACATTTATTCATAGAGATGGCACATTGTATTTTTAAACAAATTACATTGATGTATTCCTATATACCCTCCCTAAAAAATATGAACACCTTAAGGTTCCATGAAAAATTTTAGGGAATTTCCAAGCATTTCAAATTGACCATTCGAGTCATTTCATTCATTCTGCAAGGCCTAAGTGCCTTTAAGCCCCAAAAATTGCTTTCTGATACAATTTTATGAAAATTGGAGGTTTAAACACCCTTATAATTATCTAAAAAACATTTTTCCATCATTATAATATCTCTTTAAGAGCTATAAATGAAAATACCCCCTTTTTAAAAATTAGGCCTAAACCTTGTCCAATAGATCTATCTGCACTCTTGAGCAAAATGACTCTTATTAAAAATTTCCATGAAATTAAATAGTTTAAACACATCATATATACCCTTATTAACATGATCCAAATAATTATAATTCTTGGTAAAGTTCATAATTGGAAATGACTTCCTATTTGGAGTTAGGCTTACACCTTACCTAACTAGGTCTACCTACAACTCCTGTAGCTCATACCACCTTGTTTGACCTTAGAACATCAATTTTTGTTTATCATGTTTTAATATGTGTATATCAACTCATCCAATCATCTTAAAAGGTATCACAAACTTTTGGTCCATGTTCTTTATAATTTCTCCTAAAATTGTTTATTTATGAGCCTAGGAAAGTGCCCTATATCTGAGAAAAAATAGGGGGAACTTCCCAATTTTTTATCACCATACCAAAAATTATATGGGATTATTTGATTAAAAATTATTATCTTCATAAAAAATTATCTCTTAACTCTAAAATTTTACCATTCAAATAACACAAATTCTAAGACTGAGTTTGCTTAGGAAACTGCTTGTAGGGTTATTAGAACATGATTGTGTTTTCTTTTTTGGAACACATATATACATAAATTTAAATGTAAAAAGTATTTTTATATTTTTATATACATTTTATATTTTATCTTACTCCCATTCAATACCTTGATCACTTAAACCATCTCTATGCTTTTGTAAACACAAGACTAGGTCTATAACTGTCTAGACTGAGATAACCCTATGGACATGCCTAAAGGTGGTGATTAATCTAAGAAATATTTTCTAAGGTTTGTATGAATTTTTTAAACATATATTTAATTCACAATATTTTCACTTTATCTATTTCATACCTTAAATACTCTTCAAACACAATCAAGATATCAAAACTCACTTTTTCCTGTTTGGCTAGACTGAGACACCTGTAGGTATTCCCTCGCTCATTTATTTAGGGCATGATGTTCATATATCTATTTTAACCTCTTATAAAGTAATAAAATGAGTATATTATTTTTCACTTCACCTATATACTCCATTTGGACTCAAACATATGCCTTTCACTCTTGATTGTGACCTTTATGTCTAACTATTGTATGTGTCTAATTCATACTTGAAAGAGGCCTATAAGAGGACATTTAGGAAGAGTGAACTAACATATGACCCTATTTCAACCTAAATAGTCTTCCATAATTAATTATACCTACTAAATCTTGTTTTTAAACATGCTAACTACTAAGGAACCATACCTCTTTAGCTCACTACTCATCTTGGTCAATTCTTGGTTGAAGGTTTCAATTTGCCCTATGTATGGACAAAGGATGAATATATGAGGGTCCTGAACATAAGTTTTCAGCCTCCTTGATAGTATTTAGGGTTGAATTATCCCCTTTTTTAAAAAAAACATATAAGCATGTTGGTGATGGCATAGTTTACAACTTGGTGTGAAGGGAGTCCTTTTAATGCTCAAACTTGTAGATGACACTGACTATTCTCAGTTTGTTTGAGAGTAAATTTGAACATATTGAACACTCCTCTTCATTATTAATCATCATTTGAAATTTTGAACATTAATTTTCCATGCCAAGGGATACAAGGACAAATAATTAGGATCATCAAAGGAATTTTTAAACTATGGTATATGTTACTCACAAAACCAATAGGTCCTCTATTTTCTCATTTCAGGGACAAAAGGCCAAAATCAGATTTCTTCCTTCAAACATATTTTCACCTCTTTTCTTATCAATTTATTGCCTCATAAAAGTTATATCATTCTATTCTACCATGTCAAAATAATAGGATGCTTTTGAAAAGTTCTAAATTATCCATGTGACCTCTATCAAGACCACCTGTAAGTGACTATCTTGGTGCATAATCAGTGAATTACAATATGAGAAATATGGAGACCTCTTATAAATATGATTTGTGATCCTTTCATCTAACAACATAATGAATTTATAGTAAAACCAAGAGTTTAAAATTCACATTGATCCTTCCATACACTAGCATGGCATAAACTAAGGTCTCGTATAAGTAAATTCTAAATTACAAGGTAGTGAGGATGATCTTGACCAAGAACAAGCCTAGAAGAGGCTCCTTAGGCATTTTATAACTCCAAAATAAATAAAATGATTAACAATACTATATATAGTCCCATAAAAACATATGAAATAAGGAAACTCATCAAACCAAAGCAAACTATTCTAGAACTAGCTCAAAAAGTGACCCCTCTTGGATGAAGAAGCATAAAAAGCTATCTAGCTTCTTAATGATGATTCATACAAGAGAAGAAATGAAACTAAAACTTACTATCATATATTTTAAGCTTAATTATCTTCCTTTTAACCCCAATGATAACTCTTTCTAACTCCACCTATATGACTTACACCAAGCATTCCAAATTGACCTTTCTTGGCATGCAAAGGCAAAAATGATGAAACAAAAGTTGAAACTAATCTTTTTGACTTTTATTCTCCAAAAAAATCATGTTAATTACTTTATGTATGTTAGGCATGAAATATACTAAGAGCGGGGGCTGAATCAGTATATTATATATCTTTTACTTAATCTGATTTCTTTTCTTTAACCATTCAATCATACATTTAAGATATTTAATAAAATTGAAATAATAATTTACACCACACAAGAGAGAGAGAGAGAGAGAGAGAGAGAGAGAGAGAGACACTATATTTTTGGATGGAAACCCAAAGTGGAAAAAAGTATGAAGAACAATCTCAAGTATATGAATGAGTACCAACTCAAAATATAAAGCTCGCAAGCACCAACTTGTAAGAGCACCAACCCCTTTATCGAGCACCAACACAGTAACTATTTGTAAGCACCAACCCAAAGGATCACCAAACCCTTACAAATATTCATTAGCACTGACCCACAAGAGCACCAACCCCTCTTGTGTATAAAAAACAATTATCTCTCAATGTTGCTTACTCAACAAATGATAAAACTCTACAATATCTCCTACTTTTCTCTCTTTGAAAACAAATACAAACCATGAACTCTCTTGCATATTACAAATGGCTTCTCAATATTTTATTTATAGATTTATAAATGACCTTTGGCATTCACCCTTTGCAACCCTTTAATCCTCATGGAAAAAGGCATCAAACTTGCATGACCCTTCATATCCTTGCATTTGAAAACTCATATGGTGACCCTTCATAAGCAAAATCATCATTTCCTCTTTTGTCTTTATCTTGGTGAATTTTCATATTCCTCAAAGTGTCCCTTTATGGAAGAATGTGCCATACCATTTTTTCTTCACATGGTGACTCTTAGAATTCCACAAGATGACTATTCAAGAGAAACTGCATCCCATTCCTCTTTCATCTTTTACCCCATGACTCTTTGAATTCTCCATGGTCCCTTTTTTGACTTATATGCAACCAAAAAGATATTCATTAATATTAAATAAATATTAACACACATTAGCCAAGATATGAATATTAAAAACACCATTTAATGTAATGGAGCCTTTATCACCAATAATGCTAAACCTTTGATATCAATGAGAATATTTCCAACAATCTATCCCTTTGTTATTGATGGCAACTTCAAACTAAAACTACCACATCCTAAAACCTAATATAGTAACCTATACCTATTTTTACACTTTTACCTATACCTATTATTCTCCCCCTTTGACATTAATGACAAAGGACCTACCTGGAGCTAACACGTAGCTCCCCCTCAACTAATGATGAACCTCAATGGTAGGAATTAAAAATAATTACTCCCAACTTCTCTCATAGATACTCAAATGTGTCTTTTGGTAGTGCCTTTGTGAAAATATCTATTGATTTATAACCTGCTCTCTCAAAAAGTGATATATAATGGGAATATGTTTTGTTCTTGAATACATCACTAGATTCTTAGAAATATTAATAGCACTTTTGTTATCAAAAAAATATACATAAATTCATCATACTTTAACTTGATATCCTCCAAAGTTTGCTTCATCCAAAGCACTTAACTACAACACAATACTATTGCAATATATTTTGCTTCAGCTTTAGAAAGTGATACTAAATTCTACTTCTTGCTTAGCCATGATAGTAATATATCACCAAGGAAGAAATCTCCTCCACTTGTACTCTTTTTATCATCCAAGCACCCTGCCCAATCTAAATTTATATAAGCAACCAAAGTAAAATCTCTACCCGTGGGATATCATAATATGTAATCCAATGTCCCCTTGATATATTTGAATATTCTCTTTAATAACTAAACATGACTATCTTTTAGAGATGACAGATATTTTGTAACCATACCTACTACATGTATGATGTCTAGCCTCGATGGTGTTAAAAATAAAAGACTACCAATCATAGATCTATAAAAACATTGATTTGTGACAGGTGAATCTCCATCCTTGCTCACCTTATTTCCTATACAGAATAGTGTGCCAACTAGTAAACAATCCTCAAAACCAAATTTCTTCAACATTTCTTTGTCATATTTACTTTGAGATATGAAAATTCCTTTATCTGACTAAAATATTTGCAATCCCAATAAAAATGATAATTCTCCAAGCATAGAAATCTCAAATTCTTTTTGCATATTATCAAAAAAAATTGTCATATTTTCAATATTTCCTCCAAAAATGATATCATCAACATATACCACAACAATCAATTGATACTCACCTTTTGTTTTGATGTAGATATTACTATGAAAAAATCCTCTCTTGAAAACTTAATCCTACAAGTACTTATCATGTCTTGCATACCAAGCTCTAGAAGCTTGTTTCAATCTATACAATTCTTTCTTCAATATGCATACATGGCTACTAATATTTGAGAGATAAATTACTCAGGGTACTTAATGTAGACCTCTTCTTCTAGATTCTTGATCAGGAAGGTAGATTTGACATCCATTTAAAAAACTTTGAAATTTTTAAACACTACATATGCAATAAAAATTATAATAGCCTCTAACTTTACCACTAGTGCAAAAGTTTCTTAAAAATCTATTCCCTCAATCTGATTATATCTTTTACATACAAATCTTAATTTATTTTTGGTCACTTCTCTATTTTCATTCAACTTATTACTATAAACCCATTTTGTTCCTATCACATTGTGATATTTTGGTCTAAGCAGTAATTCCCATGTATCATTCTTTTCTATCTGATTTAATTATCCATCCATAGACTTAACCCAATGCTTATCATGTCTAGCTTCTGAAAAAAAATTAGGCTAAATTTTGGATAACAAAGAGAAATTAACTTGCTTAGATTCACTTACCATCATTCTTCTGGTGTGAATTATTTCATTTATGTCCCTGATGATGTCACTTTAATTATGCTTTATTTGAACATATTTTGATGGAGTTTTGGTGCCCTATTTCACCTTCTTCTCATCTTCATCCGATTTTTCAAAACCTTCATCTTTAATGATTTTATGAATGTCTATTAGATCACTGATTCTTTGTGTTCCATCTTATTTTATTCAGACACTTGCACTTTCAACAATTTTCTTGGTTATTTTGTTATAACATTTATAAATTTTAATTTTTCAAGAATAATCATGAAATATACTTTCATCTACTCTAGATTCAAACTTACCATGTTTTTCATCAAAAAAATTTATGAAGTATTTGCTATCAAAAACTCTAAAATAATAAATTATTGTTGGTTTGTCTTTTTATAGCTCATAAGGAGTCTTGTCACTATTGAATCTCAATAATGCTCTATTATGAATATGAACTATCGTAGCAACTTCTTCTCTCCAATATCTATCTATTATCTTAGATTCATTTAGCATTGTCCTCACCATCTCCTGAACTCTTCTGTTTTTCTATTCAACTACTCTATTTTGATGTGGAGTTCTAGCTACTAAATAATGTTTCTTTATTCCATGGTCTTCATAAAACTTAATAAACTGATTGGACATGAATTATCCTCCTTGATTGGACATGAAAATTCTTTTATCTGACACAAACAACATCTTTGACCTTTGATGTCTAATAGCATATACACATCTGAATCTTTATTTCTAATTTTAGAACTTTATGCATAAAACTTTAGTGTGTGCCCCTAATCACACATTTGGATTACACTCAAAATATTAATCTTAAGACCTTCTACATACAAAACATTTTTAGTTTTAGTTCTACCATTATCCAAACTTAGAGTACCTTTTCTAGCAATTTTGGTAGTAGTATTATCTCGAATTTTCACTAAGCCACCATTGATCTTCTTCAAAGTTATTAACTTGCTCTTATCTCCTGTCATGTGCCTTGAGCATCCACTATCAATGAACCATGGCTTTTCTTCATTTCTTGTGTGCAAATCAGTCTGCACCAACATAGATTTTTTAGGTTATTTCTTTTACCATTAACCTATCTAAACTTCTTCTTGATAAATAGATCCTTGAAACTCTGGTCCTTCTTGATTGACTCTAACATGCTTGTAGAGTACCAAGCTATGTGTCCAATTTTTTTACACTTGTAACATATTATGGCCTCTTCATTAAATCTTGATAAAGGAGAAAAATAGTTTTTGCTTCTGCTTGATTATATATGAATTTCCTTCTCCTTATTTTTGAAATTGTTAGCACTTTTTAGACATTCTAATTTCTTATGACCATATCCATTACAATAAAAACATAGAAATACGACATATTTGTGTATCTCTAACTTGATTGCCTTTTCTTGCTCTGTTCCCTCTAGCCTTCTTTGTTTGAGATGTCTTATGTATTTTTAACTTCTTCCCTTTTTATTTCCTCTTTTGTAAGAGCTTAAGCATAGCTCTTTCCTTTTTCCTTATCTGTGAAAGTAGTGACCTCTTCTTTCTCTTTTTTAAATTTAATACCTATCTTATCTGATATTGATCTTTGATTTTCTAATATATTATTCAACATATTAGTGTTATTCTCAAATTTTGAATCATTGGCTACTCTATCATTTATTTCTTTATTTGTTTTCTCAAGATCTACTTTTAAAGAAGCAATTTCAAAAACATACCTTTCACATTATTTACTTACTATTTTCAACTGTGATGTTAGATCTTATTCATTATTCTTGGCTTCTTCAAAGTGTTTTTATAGATCTTCAGTTATTTCCTTTGAATCCTTTTCATTTTTTTTATATAGAGCTTTAATCTTTGATTCTTATTTTCAAGATATTTTAACTCTTATGAAGCACAAATGAGTTCTCCTTCTAGATTCACTTCAGCTTAATCCTATTCTTCTTCTTGATCATATGTACTTTTGCTTACAGAAGCATCTTCATATTATGCCATGAATAGAATCTCTTCTTCTTCTGAGTCACCGACTCCACTATCTTTAGATGAGCTAGGATATTTAGAATACAAACTCTTCTTCTTAAATCCATTCTTGAATTTGCCTTTGAAATTGTTCTTGTATGTAGACTTTATTTTTTCATTTTCATCATTACCTTTATTTTGGCATTCAGCTACAAAATGTCCAATCTTTCCACAATTAAAATATTTAAAATGTAATTTTCTTTGATATTTACCTGTGCCCTTTTTCATCATACGAATGAATAGATCTCTATTTTCATCTTCAACATCACTTGATTCTTGAATTTTAGCCTTCTCTTTCTTTGATGTTTTGAAAGCTACTTCTCTCTTTGAAGGTTTATCTTGTTCAGTCTACTCTCATATACTGTAAGAATAGCATGAAGCTCATCCATCTTTAGCTTGCCTAAATTCTTTATCTCTTCAATTTATAAAACTTTTGCATCGTATCTCAATGGTGGAGATCTCAAAACCTTGTAAAACACAGTCAATTCTTCTAAATTTTTTCCAAAACCTTAAATCTGATTGACTATTTGATCAACCCATAAAAGATAACATCCTATATGTTCTTATCCTTCCATCTTCAAACTCTCAAACTATCTTCTAAAAGTTTGAAGCTTAGCTTGCTGAACCTTTCCATCACCTTTGTAAATATTCTCAAGTTTTACCTAATTTTCATGAGCATATTTACATTGAATAACTTTAACAAATTCTAATTCATATAAACCACATAAAATATCATTTAAATCTTTAGCATTATTTTCACTTGCCTTATTTTCTACTAGAGTAGTTACAAGTGTATGTGGCTCTTCATGTTCCTCCACCACTGCTTACCATATGTCGAATCCAAGGGCCATCAAATAAGTCTTCATCCTTATGCTCCAAAAAAACATAATTCATCCCATCAAACAAATGTTCCTTATTTTTAGATAATCTTTCTTGTGATCTAAACATCGTGTTTTCCAGATTTTTCTTCAAGTTGTAAAACTTTTTCAAAAAGAACCTGATCTGATAGAAATTGTTAAGCATGAAATATACTAAGAGGGGGGTGAATCAGTATATTATATATCTTTTACTTAATCTAATTTTTTTCTTTAACCACTCAATAATACATTCAAGATATGCAATAAAACTAAAATAATAATTTTCACCACACGAGAGAGAGAGAGAGAGAGAGAGAGAGAGACCAAATTTTTATGTGGAAACCTAAAGTGGAAAAAACCATGAAGAAAAATCTCAAGTATATGAATGAGAACCAAATCAAAATACAAAGTTTTCAAGCACCAACTTGTAGTAGAACCAAACCCTTTGCCAAGCACCAACACAACAACTATTTGTGAGCACCAACCCATATGATCACCAACCTCTTATAAAGATTCTTGAGCACTGACCCACAAGAGTACCAACCCCTATTGTGTATAAAACACAATGATATCTCAATGTTTCTTACTCAACAAATAATATAAATCTACAATATCTCCTACTTTTCTCTCTTCAAAAACAAATACAAACCATGCACTCTCTTGCATATTACAAATGGCTTCTGAAGCCTTTATTTATAGCTTTCCAAATGACCTTTAGCATTCACCCTTTGTGACCCTTTAATCCTCATGGAAAATGGTGCCAAACTTGTATGACCCTTTGTATCCTTGCATTTGAAAAGTCATATGGTGACCCTTCATAAGCAAAAGTGTCCTTTCCTCTTTTGTCTTTATCTTGGTGGCTTTTTATATTCCTCAAAGTGTCCATTCATGGAAAAATGCATCATACTTATTTTGTCTTCACATGGTGACTCTTTGAATTCCTCAAGATGACTCTTCATGAGAAAATGCATCCCATTCCTCTTTCATCTTTTACCTTGTGACTCTTTGACTTCTCCATGGGCCTTCTTTTGACTTATATGCAACCAAAAATATATTCATTAATATTAAATAAATATTAACAAACATTAGCCAATATATGAATATTAAAAACACCATTAAATTCAATGGGACCTTTATCACCAATAATTTTAAACCTTTGACATCAATGACAATATTTCCAACAAGGGAGGTGAAGTGGCATAATCCTATGTTTTTAGCTGAAGGTGGACTTCTCAAGTCTGTACAAGTACCATTAAGGGGTAGTTTGGAATATTTTTTCATATTTTCAAGCATGAAACTATTTCTTGAAATAAAATATGACTGATAACTAACATGTTATGACTTCTTCCACATTTAAATTTAACTTTGTGATAAATATTCTTCCTTGAAAGTCTGTACAAGTCATTTAATAAGCCAAAATATGATCAAAAAGGGCATTTTTGCATATGAGACATGGTAAAGGACAAATTTATGACCTAAAAATAACTTATAACATTGAAATGAGAAAATTAAGACATTTTCAAGATAATTTGGACCCTTGACCATGTCTAACTAGGGTCGACCAAAGTTGACTTTGGTTGACTAGATAAGTACAAGGAAGATAGGTTTGGACCAAGGCTAGAGCATGGATAGGTGAGGTATTTAGACACACATGAGAAAATATTAGACATATAGGAACTTTTGAAAAGTTTAAATTTGTATTAGTTGACCCAATTTAACTAAAAGTCAAATTTAGTCAACACTTTTGGAAATTCATAGGGGTAACATGCTTGCTTATGTTAATGACCAGTAGCCTTATCCCATTTATTGGGTAAAGGGAGTTAGAATCACTCTAAAATAGAAGGATCAAACCTTTACTTGACTAAAAAGATAACTAATTGACCTAAAAACACACAAAGTAAAGACAACACATAATAAGACCAAAGCAAATAGATGAAAGAAAGGTAAACTTGTGGTACTAGGCAATTAAAGAACACAAGACACAATAGAAAGGACCCTAATTATGTACATGTAACTTAGACATACCTCCCTTCCTTTATGAAGAGTGAATCACCTTGAATCTCCCTCCTCATGAGATGAATGAGGGTGCCAAGCATGTTTCTTCTTAGATGGATTATTAGATGACTTGTGCTCACTTTTTGATTCTTGTCTTGGCATGTCCTTTGATGGAGTCATTTAAAATAAGCATCTAAGGTGTATGAAGTATTATTGACCTTGGAAACATGCTTCATACTATTTTCCCTTTATCTTATCATGGTAGATTTGCATCTTTATGCATGGGACAACTTGTTGGGAATCTATATTTTCTTGAAAGGCCTCATTATCCTTTTGATTTATTATACCCTCTTCAAAGCCTTCAAGAAGTGTTATATCATGACACTATAATAATGTTTTTTATTTAAACTTTTCCTTCATGTTTGTAGGATTATCTTCACATGAGATTATAGAATCAAACATCAAAACTTCTTCAAAAGATTCATAGTCATTATGGATTACTCCATCATGGTTTAGAGCCTCTTGATGATGATACCTCTTAATATATACTTGTTCCTCAATATCTTATGATTGAATTCTTATGATTTTTGTCTTCTCACAATCCTCATATTCATTAAACATATACATATAGGTGTGCCACATGTCTTTTTATTGAAAGGCATCATCTTGCTTACCATGTCTTGTAGTCATGTCCAAACGAATTGTAGGCTCCTTGGGGATTTTCAATTCATTGAAAATATCCTCAAATCTCTACCATAACTCATCATCCTCTCTTTGGTCAGCATCTTGAAGGTGGAAAATAAGATAAACTTCTTATTCTTCTTTGGAAACCAAAAGAACTTCTAAGGTATCTTCCTCAACATAAGGAATGTCATCTTGATTAAAATTACAATATAAAGTTTCTTCACAAGGATTCATCCCTTCCTTATCATCAATCCAATCTTAAATATCCATCTCCTTCTCCCTCTTAGTGATGCCAATACTAGGCATTTCAAAACTAGGAAGTTTAGCCCAAGAAGGCTCCCAAGGAGAAATGCAATATTCACCATTAAAAGTACAAAATGGATTAGTTAGAGGTTATGGAAAGATGGGTTCAATGGATTTTTAAGGAAGTGTGGGAGGATTTGAGTAGTATCAATTTTCTCTTCTTCACTTCCAACTTCTCCATTTAAATATTCTTTATAATTCTTTCCATCTTAGGAAGGTAGGCTTAGAGAGTTCTCTATGGGGTAGAGATGAAAATGGAAAGGTAAACGATAGGATTAATAAAATTGGGGTTTCCTTGGGCTTGGTATTTTGTTTCCAACTTGGAAATATAGGCTTAGGAAACTCTCCATTTTTTCCTTCCATAATGGATTTCTTTAAAAGTTGGTGTGTCAATTCAATCTCGTTGTCAAGATGGGACTCAAAGCTCAATCTTACTTTCTCAAAATATTTTTTGAATAAATCAACCTTATTAATAGTGGTGTCCTCTTTCCTTTATCTACTCTCTTGGATGGACCTCCAAGAAGGGAAACTTTGGGGGATGCATGAATGACTTGGGGTATTTTGAAGCATGCTTGTATTATCAGCTTGAGTGGGTAAAGTTGACACACTTGAAGGTTTATGTCGGGTGTATTGGAGCTGCCAAGACTAAGTTATTTCATGGGCTCTCAACCTCTCCTTTAAGTGGAAAATTATACCATAAACATATAGCATATCACTAGTAAGACCTTGTTAATTATCTCTCTATATAGGCATCCATTCTCTCTTGGCTAGTTATAAAGCATCCCTCACACTCTTGACACAATCACTAGGGATAACTTGACCACAACCATTTATAGTATTAAGGTCTAACATATAGTATTTTTATCCAATGAGGGTCTTCTTGAAACTTTTAATGGACTTATTTGGAGAAGAATTTAGTTGATTAGGTGAATCAAAAGCTTGATAGGGATGATTATATGCAACAAAGGATTGATATGGGTCATGACAAGATTGGCCAAGGACTTGTTCATACTGAGAGGGAATGGATAAATATGGATATGTCTCACTTACTTGTGTTAAGATAAACTCAACATCAAAATTATCCATGAATCACTCATGAGAAGAGTATAGAAAAAGAAAATAACTTCAATTAAAGTACCTAGACTGCTTAACTAGTATATTTATGCTTGGATTTGCCAATGGTGCTTAGTGAAATTACCTCCAAAGTATGATATCTTGAGGAAAACACCAAAAATCCTCTAATTCTTAGAACAAGTGTCCCATCAAACATGCCAAAAACTTTTGTCACTTAAACTTGTACCCCTTGAGGAGATGACAAGTCTCTCCTCATCTAAGTGACATAATGGAACCACCTTAGGGGTGTGGGTGACCCAAATTTAAGGTGGATATCTAGATTAGGGATAGTTCCCTTGATGTACCACTATAGATAAAAACTAATAATAAATTCTAAGGGGTGAAAAGGAAGAAGGATAAATAAAAACAAATTTAATTTATGAGAGGTGATACACTAAATAGATGGCCTACTCACACCACTTACAATGAACTTGGGAGCAAAGAGAATCCTACACATACACTTCATCTAATTCAACACTCCTCTTCTACATCAACATTTCAAACATGGGGTTTTGAAGAGAGCTTAAGATAGGAGGACTTAAACAATAGGTCATCTAGAAATACTAATGAATGAGCTACTCACTATACCTGCAATCCACATTAGACACTTCTTATTGATCTACAAAGAGAGCTTTCAATCCACATAAGGCACTAGGAAGAGTAACATGTGAAGGTAATAAAAATACACTGTCACGAGACCAATAACCAAAGAATGTACTTAGTGTAATCTTGAATGAGGTAAAACAACATTCTTCATTAATTAAAGGCAAAAATTTGGTAGGGATTCACCATACCCAGGTGGAGAGATGGATACAATAGCTAAAAAGGCTAGAATTTATAGAAATTATGAGAGGAGAGAATGTGAAGCTCAATAGTCACTAAGACACTTGTCAAGAAAGGATAAGGAGTTATGATAGTCATAAAATTAGGCATGAGATAATTCATATAATGAAAATAAGGAATAATGTCCTTCAACTCAGCTAACTCCTCCATATGTGGTTTAGATTCTCTTTTTTCTTGCATATAAAACTTCTTCCATGATTTTCCTTAACAAAACTACCTCACCATTGAATAGGGTCAGGTTTGGTGATTTATCTAAATGGGGCTTACCAACAAGACCTTATATGCATTGGATTGGTCCTCAATAATTCCTATTACTTTGTACCTCTCACACTTGACACCCAAAACCTTTTAAATTATACAATATAATCTATGAACAAGAAGGGATGACACCTGATAAGAGTTTCTAAGCCATAAATTTCATGAATAAAGCCTTAAAAGGCTTCCCAATTGGAGTTTCACCATTTTTACTAAGTGTTCACTATTCATTCACTGTGACTAGCTGAGATGAAGAAAATGGTAGGCACACTTGGGAGATTATATAACTCAATATATAAATATGGTGACTTAGATCAAGTCATAATATATCTCCCAAAGGTGGTTGCATATTTTGAAACTTTTCCAAACCTATAAAATACATAAATTTATCAAAATAAGCCCTATTATAACTCTTGTATATAGCTAAGATATAGCTCAATTGCATGGGGAGGATCCCTAGTTAGCTATATACATCTTTAAATCACTTCCATAGACTTTACTCTCCATCTAAATGCTTCAATTACCTACTTTCCCCAATGAGGTCCTTAATGAGGGTTTACGAGGGTTTTAATGAGGTATCTAATCTTAACATTTGTTCATAAGCACATTGTATTTTCAAACCAATGTCATTGATAGATTCCTAGATACCATCTCTAGCATGTTAGAACACCTTTAGGTCTCATGTAAAGTGTCGTGGAAGTTCCAAGCATTTCAAATTGGCCATTTGAGTCATTTCATTCATTTTACAAGGTCTGAGTGCTTTTAAGCCCAAAAATGGCTTTATGATGTAATTTTTTGAAAATTTTAGGTTCAAACACCACTTTAATGATCTCATAAACATGTGTTCATCATTATAATATCTCCTTAAGATCTAGAAATGAAAATAACCCCTTATAAAACTAGGCATAAACCTTGTCCAAAAGGTCTATCTACACTCTTGAGTAAAATGACTCTTGTTAAAAATTTCCATTTACTTACATAGTTTTAACACATCATTTATACCCTTATTAACATGATCCAAATCATTATAATTCTTGGAAAAATGTCATAATTAGAAATGACTCCTTGTTCAGAGTTAGGCTTGCACCTTACCTAACAAGGTCTACCTACAACTCTTATAGATCAGACCACCATATCTGACCTTAGACATTATATATTATTTTATAATGTTTTAATATGTGTATTTAAACTCATCAAATCATCTTAAAATGTCTCCTATACTTTTGGTCTATGTTCTTTATGATATCTCCTAAAACTGTTTGTTTATGAGCCTAGGGAAGTGCCCCCTGTCTAAGACAAAATAGGGACACTTCCCTAGATTTTATCACCAAAAAACCATTTTAGGGTATTATTAAAGTCATAATTATTCCCTACACAAATAATTATCTCCTAAATCCAAAATTTGACTCTTCAAAAAACACAAATTCTAAGACTAAGTTTACCTAGGAAACTACTTACAGGGTTATTGGAACATGACTGTGTTTTCTTTCTTGGACTCTCTTTATTACATTAATTTCAATGAAAAATTATTTATATATTTTTATATACATTTTATATTTTTTAATACTCCCATTCCACACCTTGATCACTCAAACCATCTCTATGCTTTTGCAAACACAAGACTAGGTCTATAACTATTTAGACTGAGACAACCCTGCAAACATGCCTGAAGGTGGTGATGAATGTGAAAAATATTGTATAAGGTGTTTATTAATTATTTAAAAATCTCATAAATTCACAATATTTTCACTTTATTTATTTCATACCTTAAATACTCTTCAAACACCATCAAGATATCAAAACTCACTTTTTCTTGCTCGACTGGATTGAGACACTTGTAGGTGTTCACTTACTTTTCTATTTAGGTAATGATGGTAATTTATATATTTAAACATCCCATAAATTCATACAATTATCATATCACTTTTAACTTCACCTATATACTCCATTAGGACTCAAACATATTCCTTTCACTCTTGACTAGGACCTTTCTATCTGACTATTGTATGTGTCTAATTCATGCTTGAAAGAGCCCTGTAAGAGGACATTTAGGAAGAGTGAAGAACCATATGAACATATTTCAACCTCAAAAATCTTCCATAATTAATTATACCTGCTCATTCTTGTTTTGAAACATGCTAACTACCAAGGAACCATTCCACTTTAGCTCACTGCTCATCTTAGTCAATAATTGGTTGTAGGTTGCAATTTGCCCTATGTACAGATAGAGGATGAATATATTAGGGTATAAAACATAAGTTGTGAGCCTCCTTGATAGTACTTAGGGTTAAATTACTTCCCTTTCATTTTAAAAACATCCAAGCATGTTGGTGATGGCATAGTTTGCAACTTGGTGTGAAGGGAATCCTTTTAAGGTTCAAACCTATAGATGACACTAACTATTCTCGATGTGTTTGAGAGAAAATTTGGACCGTTAAACACTCCTATCCATTATTCACCATCATTTAAAAATTGGTAAATTCATTTTACATTGCAAGGGATACAAGGCCAAATAATTAGGATCATCAAAGGAATTTTAAAACTATGGTATATGTTACTCACAAAATCAATAGGTCCTCTATTTTGTCATTTCAGGGATAAAAGGCCAAACTCAAATTTATTCCTTAAAAAAAAAAATTCACCTCTTGTCTTATGAATTTTCCTCATAAAATTTCTATAATTCTATTCCACCATGTCAAAATAAAAGAATGCTCTTCAAAAATTCCAAATTCTCCATGTGACCTCTTTCAAGACCAACTGTAGGTGACTATCTTGGTGCATAGGCAATGAATTAAAATATGAGAAATATGGATACCTCTCATAAATATGAGTTTTGATTCTTAAATATAAAAACCTGATGCATTTATAGAAAAACCAAGAGGTTAAAATGCACATTCATCCTTCCATACACCAACATGGCATAAACAAGGGTCCTATAGATGCAAATTCTGAATTGGAAACCAATGAAGATGATCTTGACCAAGATCAAGAATATAAGAGGCTTCATAGGCACTTTATAACTCCAAAATCAAGAAAATGATTTAAAAAATCCTATAGAGATGCCCTGACACACATGAAATAATTAAATTCATGAAACCAAAGCAAACTATTCTAAAACTAGCTCAAATAGTGACCCCTCTTGGATGAAGAAGCATAAAAATCCACTTAACTTCATAATGATGATTCATATAAGAGAAGACATGAAATTTAAACTTCCTACCATGTATTTAAAGTTGACTCATTACTTTAAACCCCCAAGAGCACTACTCCCAACTCCACCTGTATGACTTACACCAAGTATTCTAAATTGACCTTTCTTGGTTTGGAAAGGCAAAAATGAACAATTAGAAGTTGAAACTGATCTTTTTGACCTTTATGCTGAAAACCAATCATGGTAGGGACTTTATGGAGGTGAAGAGGCATATTCCCATGTTTTTAGCTAAAGGTGGACTTTGCAAGTCCATATAAGTGCCATTAAGGTGAAATTTTGTGGAATTTATCCTATCTTCAAGCATGAAAATGTTTATTGAACTAAAATATAACTGATAAATTACATGATTTGACCTCTTCCATTTTGAAATCCAACTTTGTGACAAATATTCTTCCTTGAAAGTCCGTACATGTCATTTAATAAGCCAAAATGTGATCAAAAGGGAATTTTTGCATATAAGACATGGTAAAGGACCAATTATGAATTAAAAGCAACTTAGAACATATAAATGAACACATTAATAAATTTTCAAGATAATTTGTACCCTTGACCATGTTCGACTAGGGTTGACTAGAGTTGACTTTGGCTGACTAGACAAGTACAAGTAAGATAAGTTTAGACTAAGGCTAAAGCAAAGATAGGTAAGGTATTTAGACACATATGATACCATATTAGACATATGGGAAATTTTGAAAAGTTTCAATAAATAGGGGTTGACCCAATTTAACTCAAAGTAAAATTTGGTCAACACAACCTTCTCATATACATTTCTAAAACCCTTATCTCATGTTTTTCACATTCCTATAAGTCTTCACCACCTTACTTAGCCCCTTTCTAATCCTAAAACCCTTTTTTATAGTTTATATTACACTATCATCCCCATCGACCCTATATTCAAATTGATAAAACATGTTAAAGGTCTAGGTCAACTCTTGACTAACGTTGACCAAGACATAACTTGTCTTTAGTTAATAAATATACATAGTTGATTAGGTCAACCCTATAAAATAAAATATGATATTTTTTTATGGTTAAATTAAACTTAATATACACTTTTATTTTCTATTTCTTAGAGAGACAAGGATTTAGTTATTCATTTATCCTTCTTTATAATATGCTCTTTTACCATTCTACTTAAGGATTTATAGCTTAGGATTTATACTTGTAGAATAATCTTATATTTTGAAAAAGTATTGGATGATTTGGCCTTTCTTAGTGATCCTTACAAACCACAACAACCTCTTGAGAAGCACCTTTGGATAAGGGAGGGATTGAGTCTTGATAGGTTCATCTTCAAGGTAAGTATCTTTAACTTTACTCTCTATTTTAGTAGATAGCAGTAGTATAAGTAATAGATTTTTAATATATTTATCTCTTCATACATTATGGATATTCCTATGCCTAGATTAGTTAGGATTATCTTTTTAGAATTTACTTTTTATGTTTATTATGCCCACTTTATGCCACAAGGTTTGGTCAGCACTATATTAGACTTTGATTTACATGTCATATACTTTAGTGAATATGAAAACATAGGACCTAGTTGGGGTCAATTCATGGTCTTACTTGAATAAAGGCTTTCAAACCATCTCTAGTGATGTTATTGTGGTAAGAGATCCATTGGTTAGGTCTATTAGATCCATCTAGGTCATGACCCTGAATATCTAATGTATCAACAATCTAAAGTGAGAGTAAGATTTATTTTATTTGAGTTATGATTGATTAATAGATTCGCTGCATTTCCATTTACATACACCTGGTACCTACCTTGAATAACCTACAAATATTTAATATCTTATTAAACATTTAAAACCATGTGGATGGAATGGATATAGATTTTGCATGCAGATAGGAGTATAGGTTATTGTTTTTTAATCAAAAATTAAACTTTTATACCCATTATAGTAAATGTTGTCTCAGATGTATCAAATCAAACCCTTTTATGGATTATTATTTTTTGTGTTACTCATATGTTACTATCCTTTAATGTTTTTGCATTATTCATTCCAATTTAATAAGTTACAAATATTTTATTATCATTATTGTTGTTGACAAATAATTTAACATTTTGTGTTATGTAGATGCAAACCATGGAATTTGTAAATTTATAAATACTAAATTAATATGGGTCATTAATATAAAATAAAGTGTCATGTTGAAATAAGAATGTGCATGAATAAATTAACACTTATTGGTATATGGATGGAATACATGAAGTTTCTAATTCATGTACCAATGAATGTTTGTGGTTTGGTTAGAAATATGAATTTCATTAACATACCAATAAATATTGTTTGTTATTACTATGTTGTTATGGCATGTCAATATGTTTTCCATTATATTGTCAATTTTTTTGATAGGGTTTCTATTATATTTTTGATTACCATATCCATGCATTCTTATTTTGAACCTATTTGTACCCAAAATTACATGTAACAATTTATGTCCTTTTCCAAAATATTAATGCCTAAATGTTTGATTATTGACTCCTATCTCCAAGATCCCCACCTAGGTCATCCAAAAATCCATTTCTACAGTCAAAGTTACCAAAATACCACTCTCATTTTAATATTTTAAAACCCATATGAAATCTTAGTTTTGACTAATGCTCAATGTCTTTGAGTTTTAATAATCTTGTAGGATGTATGATAAAAAAGGGAGCCCGATGAAATTTTTAGGGTTAAATACAACTATCAAATTTTTCAAATGAGAATATAAAGTCTGTAAGAGATTGTGTTGGTAGAAGGAACTTGAAATTTTCACTTCATGAAAATGCAACTTGCATAGTACAGTCAACTCTCCCAATCCCATTGGTCAACATGGAGCAAAACCCAACAAAGGATGTCAATGGACATTTATGTGGGACAATAAAGTTGGAAAAATCAAGTCTCAAATATACAATTTAAAAATAGTATTTCAACTTCCCAAACCTACAACATGTGCTTGGCATAAATAGGAGTCAAACAACAAGTCTTAAAATGTGTAGAAGTGTCCCACATGGAGGCATGGGTAGGAGAAATTTAAATGGGTTCAAAAACTAAATCAAGGTTTAAAAAACATTCCACAAGCAAGATTTTTATATGGATCCATGGGCCCATACCCAATGGTTAGAAAAGTTTCCTCATGCAAATACAACCTTGTAAACTTTAAATTTGTAATTTGCCTCCTGATCCATAAAACATGCAGTGATAGAGAGGACGACATGTAACATAAAAAGGTAAATAATGGACTTATAAGTGAGGAAAGAACCTGTAAAACATAGTTATGAAAACTACACATTTCAAAATGAATCTCATTCTCCCAAATCCATAGCTATGATGCAGGAAAAGTCAATCAATTAAAAAGCAATTTTTAAGATACCATGACATCCACATGGAAGGTGTGGGCCCATGAATTGGTCTCTAGAAATAATGTGATTACAAAGATATCCATGAGGAGGCACAATAAATATAGTGAAGGTCTTAAAATGAATATTTGGATGATGATGTGGATGCATGGGCCCAAGCATAACAAATATAACAGAGCTTCTAAACTAAATTCTAATTTGCAATTTATAATTAAAAACTTGTAATTTATAATTGAAAATTTACAATTTATCTTCCAACTTATGGAACTTGCAACACACCAAGACATAAATAGTGGATGGCAAAGAAATAAATTTGAGAGATAATTTAGCAAGTTTGCTAACTTGCTAAATGTAGATGGACTTATGGATCCTAAATAGGAAAGTAATAACTATGTGGTTGGTCAAGTGATAGCGTTGTGGAGGGAAACATAATCCATGTGTTGTTTTTGATGTGTAGTATTCATGTCAAGAGAAAAATATAGATAGAAAATGTAGTTTTAATACCAATGCCTTATGGCAAGAAGTAGCTATGTGGAAGGGGCTGAAAAAGAGGAAAAATGAAAATAGGGTTTTATTTGGTTTAGCTAGATACATACTAGATGTTGAGGAGGAAAGAGTATTTTAAGCCTTTAGACAAGAAATCTAACCTGAAGGGATGCTACCTCCCAAACATGATGATTATCATATGATGTTAATATTATTTAAAAAAAGAAAGTTTTCTATTGATAAATCAATACGTATGTGGGCAAAGATATTGTAATAGAGAAAGGATTTTTGTGATGACACCATGAAATAGGAATTTGATTTTAAAGAGTTGTAATATGATTTATTCTACTATCCCTATGGATATCATGGAATAGACAATGAGGACAAACAAATTTATATTAAAAAACTATGGAATGTTGATCTGAATAGGCTCATTCATGTTACAACTATTTTATGATACATGAAGTACCATGTACAAGGGTTTGACAATGCTTTCAACAAAAAAATTATTGCTTATTCTATAGCAGATAAAATCCACATAAACTCAATGATAATAATACTGAATGTCCATGGTGTGGGTTCTAAGAACATGATCAAGAATGTATGAGGTCTTATCACTCCAATATAGAAAAGTGATGTGAATAACTATCCTAAAAAATTGCATCATATGTTCATCATCAATGATGGTCATGGATTCAAATTTATTTGGTCTACTATTAATATTTTTGTCAATCCAAAGGTCAATTTTGAGACACATGTACTAGGAAGTAAATACCAGAGAAAACTTTTGGAGGCTATTGATTTAGTTTATCTACCTAAATTTTTTGGGGGTACATGTACCTGTGTTGATGGAGGTGGATGTCTTAGTTTTGAAAAATTTCCTTGGAAGGATCTAATAATAATGAAGTCAGTTCTAAATGGTGAGGCAAATTTTGGAAAAACAAATTATGACGTTAACATTTAATGAAGGGAAAATGATATCTCCTAGTAAATGGCATTTTATGAAGGGATGGGGGCTAAGATGTTTCACATTTAAATTATCATTGACTAAAAATAAATATGATGTTACTGCATATAATCTTAGGTTTTGTTAATTCATAGACCCAAGATTGATCACTTATGCAAATTACTAAGTATGAACATGAAAAGAAATGTGTAAAATGCACTTTTTAAAAATACAAGTTACAATGTGTAGTCCAACTTCCAATCCCATCGATCAACTCATCATGGGAAAGGTCAACCCAGATATAGGTCTATGGAATATTTGAAAGAGGAATGTAATTTTGCGATTTTTCAAATATGAAAATTGGACTCAGATCTCACAAACTCCCTAGTCAACATAAAGTCAACATGAGGTCCCAGTTCAAAGTAGAATTTTCAATGTCAAATGTAATTTTACATTTTTGTAAATTGAAAATTGCACTTGAAGTTCCTAAATCCATTAGGGAACTTTCTATGAGAGCTGAAAATCTATATTTCAAGTTACATTTTTATAAATTATAAATTTCACATGAATCTCCTAGGTCCATAGGGGTAATTTTCAAGGGAACTACAACTACAAATTGTAAGTTTCAAATTTGAAAATTAGAAAGTTGTTATTGAGCTTTGGATTTCTCCCATATAAAAGAAGTGTAAAACTGTAAATGGGACCCAAAGTTACCCATAAGGATAAAATTTGATAAATAATACCCTTAAACATTATAAATATTTGGCCTCCACCCTAAAAAATCAAAATTCTCAAAGGCAAATGTGGAAAAGCACGTTGAAGGAAAAAAACAAAAAGTTAAAAATTATGTCTTGCATTTCCAAATATATTTCTTGTTTCAAAAACCTCCATGGAAGGAATGATATAAGGTTTAAAAGGCCAAGGTGGACCATTAAAATTATATCATTGAAATGGCCATGGATTTGGAGTGTTTAAATGCCATCATTGCAAGGCAAGGGATATTTTTTGGAATGTAAAATAGGAAGGGCAGTTGTCCAAAAGTTTCCAACTATGAAAATGAGTGGTCAAAGGCATGGCCAACTAGTTACACATGAAGACAAATATTTGGTTTTATTCCCAATGAAATATTCTCCCTTAAACATAGCTTCCATGGCCTTTTAACCAAATAAATCAAAGGTTTGTTTAAAAATCTCATCATTACATGGATATACAATTGCTTCAAAGATTCCCATCTTCAATCTGGAGCATCTTAGTAGAAATTTGAGAGTTGATTGTAATTTTTCAATATTTTAAATTGTATAACATATTACTAGAGCAAAAGGAGTGATAATTTGGTATAAAAAGATGTCTTGTCTTCTTTTCTAAGGTGACAATATGTGCCCAGTATTGCAATATCATATTTGGGCTTGGGTTGTTGAAATTTTCATTTAAAATTTTGTTTGTAATCATATTTACATCTATCTTGAGTACCTTATGTTTGAGTTAAAGCATTTATTCATTTTATGTGACAACCCTTCTTGGGTGGAGTGAACATGTTTGGTTATGTTCTTATCAGATTTGTGTTTTTATATGCCAATAATCCCCATGGATATTTAATTTTAGTATCCCTCTATGTGACAAAGATAACCCTTAGGCACTATCACCTTGGTTCAGGAAGAGCTAGGAGTAGCAGAGAACTAGCCATACCCTTTGTCAGTGTCTTCTAGTCATTTTCTATGTTCAATCCATTCTGATCTTAAACCCTTCCTTAGTTATAATGACATATTTATGGGTTTTTCATCTTTATTTACCATTTGACCAAAGTGTACAAGGATGAGTGCAAGAGGCATACAACTAGGAACCAAAACTCAACTAGAACCATTTCTAGGGACAATCTTTGTCACCTGTATTGTCAGGGACTCTTGCAAAGGGATGTACTTGTTAATCTTCTCACATTATTTTTAAATAAATATTTTCTAAATTAATATAATATATTTAATTTCAAACAATGTTTATTCATATTTTTTCATGAGTCTAAAATTTGAGGTTATTTGAGTACGCTTTACTACTTTGGACCATCAACTATGTAGCCCTCCATAGAGGATGTTGCTAGAAACATGAAAGATTTGGTAAATTAACATCTACTAAATTTAGTATAAGGAGTTGATTATTTATTCATGTTTTAAGGGTTTTTTTATCCCTTTGAACATGAATTTGAAATTTTAAGTGCCTTTAATTCTATATCTCATCACTAACTTTAGTAAATTATGGTTTCAGTATGTATCTCTATGAGTTTATTAACTGCTATGTTCTAAAAAAATCTTCTAATAGAGAGTCCAACTATCATCTAGTTTTGAGGAATATCGCTACCCATTTTTAATATATTATTTTAGTTGTGAGTATTCTTTTGACTAAAAATATAAAAGGACTAAGATCATCCTTCAAAGTTGACTCATCAAAATAGCTTGTCTCATCATTAAGTGTTCATCAAAGAATAAGGAGACAAGTTTGGAGGAAAATTAATGGATAAAATACAGCTGATAAGGAGTGTTTGGATTGTGAGCATTCTAGTACACTTAATATTTTTATTTATTGAACTTCATATTATTGAATATTATCATAGTTATTCTAATCATTCAAAATCATACACTCCAATTTATTACCTAACACCATCTCAACTAGTTGAATCTCCTCCTAAGTTTGATCCACCAAGTCCACCTCACTCACCCCCTCACAACCCTTGTCATTTGATCTTGAACACACCATTGAACCAATCATGAGTCATAGGGATCAAGATGAGAATGAGAATCATGTATTTAGGATTCCTATATTTATACGTATCATTTTTTAATGAAATGGAAGGCTATCCTAATGAAGTCCAAAATGAAGTAAAGAACCACCTTCCTAAGTTTCAAGGGAATAATGTAGTGACTGGTGATAAAAATTTGAGGGCTTTTCATATTATCATTGAAGATTATGAGGATGAGAATGAGAATATTTACATTAAGTTATTTTTTCACACACTATAAGAAGATGCTCATGAGTGGTTCGCTTTCCTTCATCGTGGATGCATTGATTCATGGGAAGAAATGAAGAATGTTTTCAAAATTTAGTATGGTGATAGTATTGATCCTAGGTTTGTTTTTCCAAAATTTTAAAACATTAAGAAAAAACCTAATGAGTGTGTGTAGGATTTTATAAATAAATCAATAAGACTATGATGAGGTTGCCTATAAATATTAGGCATAGTGATACAACTTGCTTGATTAAATATTTTGATGCATTTGACAAGAAGGCAACCTAGTACTTAAGGGACAAGGCTCCTATGAACCTAAGATTGGCATTAAATATGGCCATCCAAATTGAAAACAACATAAATAATATGGGTAAACCTTTGAACAAGTAGCTTGAATTAATTTTGGTTAATCCTAAAAAACTTAGTGCACTAAGACAACCAACCTTGAGGAAACAATTAAGACTTTGGACTCCACTATCAAGGAAATGTCATACAAGTTGGGTAGGGATGAGAAGGGGATGACTCATGGGTATACACGTTAAGATAGAAATCATAATCTAAATCAAGCACAAGGAAGACCCCATTTACACATTATAAATAATGACAGAGACAAGAGGCCTACCTATGATGATAGGAATGATAAAAATTGGAAAAAATAGTTGTGAAGGAAGTGCCCGATCCTTTGAATACTAAATTAAACATTTTATGTTATGATATTGACATTTATTGGTGTGATAAATGCTTCCTTCCTCATACTCTTTGTGATACTGCTAAAAGGATTGATGAAGATATAGAAGAACCTGAGTCTATATTTGATGATGATGAGATTTTGATGCTAGGTTGTCAAGTATCCTAAATTAAAATGTCTATCTCTATGTAATTTATAAGTGCTATTATTGTTGATCATTTTTGGAGTATAGTACAAAATTTATATGTCCCAACTTTTGAAGTTTTTTGTTATTTTAAAATGACACAATCATATGAATTACCCAATCATGATTTCAAATTCTTACGTCCCATCATGATTAATAAATATGATGGGGTAGTTATTTTAGTTGAGGATAAGAAGCTACTAATTAATGCAATAATTTATAGAGAGAAAGGATATAGTCTGAGAAGAAGGTAATAATGTGTTATTCCTCAAGAGACTACACCTACAAATACAAGGGTATGGGATGCTAGTAAGGAAGTTAATAAAACTATAGTAGTCTCTGATTCTTCCAAAATAGCATTTTCTTCACAAATTGTAAAAAAAAAGGTGCTCTAGTAAAGAATAGAGTACCCTTGATATCTAGTATTCCTAAGGGTGTGACTGATGTTAGAAATAATCCACCCTTGAATACTATTATTAAACATGCTAGTTCATCCTAACCTATTCCATTTCAGACTTTATGTGATTATATTCTAGATGAAAGTGTTGTGATGCTTCCTCAAAAAATGTCCCTACCTAAGTATAATGTGTGTGATATGGCCCACATGTTGAGTCAACTTAATATCACCATGTCATTTGTTGAATTATTACAAATACCTAAATGTAGGAAGAGGGAATTTGAATATTTAGAATTTGGTGAGAGTATAACTACAAATTAAATGACTTCACCCCCAATAATCTTAAAATATAATAAATAATCAGATGAAGTTATTGAACTAGCTTTGGAGTTTTATATGGGTACTACATTAGTAGAGAGTTAGTTGAATGTGGATCCATTCTAAATTACCCTGTTGATTAATGGTTTGATTACTCATAACACATGTTTTATTTTAAATCTTCTTATAAAATTACTCCCTTTGGTTTCCTAAATGATCTTGAAGTTAAAATTACCTTAGTTTTTAGCAAGTGGTATGCCATGGATTGATGAGAGGTGTCAGTTGTTAGACAATTTAAAGGGTTGGTAATGAAGTTCACTATGCATCCCTATAATTTTTTAAAATGGACATGGTAGTTTTTGATTTCCCACCTAAGTGGGGAATGATATTGTCATGAAAATGGGCTACCAGAATGCATAGAAGTGTGTAAAGGGACATATTTTATGCCACCATTCTATTGGAGGGAAAAATGGTCAGACTTTATAAAGAGCCTAAGATGTTACATGTACTTTAAGATCTAAAACAAACTTTGATTGAAGTGTTGTACATAGATGTGGAGTTGGGTAGCTTTTTTTGGAAAGTGGACATTGTTTAAAAACCAACTATTCTTGATGTTGGGTTTGACAATGAAAGTGTTAATGTTTGGAAAATGTGTTTCGATGGAGCTTGCTCCAATCTTGGAAATGGAGCTGGGGTTATTTTTTATGACCCTAATGGGATATATTTCTAGTATTCTTTTAAGTTGTCCTTTTCATTCACAAATAATATTGTTGAGTATGAGACACTCTTTCTTTTCTTATGAATTGCCTGTGAACATGGAATTACAAGTTTCATTATAAAGGGTGATTATGAGATAGTGGTTAAGTAGGTCTACAATTTTTATGCCACCAAAAATAAAAGGTTGAAATAACATCAAAATGTTGTATGGGGTTTATTATATTTATTTGATGTTTTGAACATTTTTGATCATGATAGAAGTTTCAATAAAGAAGTTGAAAAACTTTTAGGGTTAGGTGCTTAGCTTGAAATTGAAGATATGAATCCACACTATTAGTATCAAGTAGAGGCGCTTTTTAGGTCTTCAATCCAAGACAATGTTCATCATTGATAATTTTTTGATGATGATGATCATATTATAAGGTTTCTAAATTATTAATTTGAGTTTCAAGATCAACTCATAGACTTGGAATCCTTGGTTCAAGTTTGTGGTGGAAAGGAGACCTTGTTTAAGAAGGATGGCATTTAGATAAAGATAAACACTCTCCCTTGTGGGTTGGTGAGTTTAGAGTTATATTTTTATAGATTGGACATAATTAAAAATCAATACTTAGTTACTTCAAAAGTTGTGATTGAGTGTAATTTGGGTTCTCATGAGAATCTAAGGAAAGTTTAGTTAGGCACTCACTTGAGTGCAATAGAGAAATAAGCTTATGTGCAACTGATAATGAAGTACTAAGACTATTTAGCTTGGTCTTATTCATATTTGAAAGCATATAAGGAATATTTTTTTCAACATTACATCCCAATGCAACATGATATCAAGCCTTTTAGGTAGAAGCAAAGACCTATTAACCCAGAAGCAAAGAACTATTAAGTCTTTCAGGGATGAGTTAGAGAAGCTAATAGATAGTGGAATCATTTAGCTCATCAGGGATTCATCTTGGATGGCAAACTTAGTTCCTGTACAAAATTAAAATGGCAACATCCACTTGTGTGAGTATTTTTGAAATTTGAACAAAGCTTATTTGAAGGACAATTACCCTCTGCCTAATATGGATATCCTACTACAAAGTGTTACATGATCAAAGATGTTATCTATAATAGATGGTTTATTAGGGTATAATCAAGTTGTGGTGAAGGAATCAAAGAGACCCAAAATTGTATTTACAACACCTTGGGGTACTTATGTTTATATGAGGATACCTTTTGGGTTAATGAATGTTGGTGCAATATTCTAGCAAGCTATAGATGCTAAATTTATACGGGTGATTAACAAGTTTATAGATATGTATCAGGATGAGATTACAATGTACTCCAAGAATAGAAAATAACATTTATAACATCTAAATAAAGTGTTCATTAGATACAAGGAGTTCAGAATTTCACTTAATCCTAAGAGATTCCACTTTGAAGTGTAAAAGGTCAAGTTGATGGGATATATATTGGCTAAGGATTATGTCATTATTCATACTAAAAGAGCGGAATCCATTGATAAAGTGCCTATCCCATTGTCCAAGAAAGGAATTCAATCATTTTTTGTGGAAATTCACTTCATCGAAAGGTTTGTGTGTAATTTGGTAGAGATTACTCTATCTATTACTTATATGTTGAATAAATACGAAACCATCAAGTGGGAAGAGAAGGATGTGAAATCATTCACTGACATTAAAGGAGCCTTTAAATTTACCCCTATCTTGGCCATCCCTGATTACACTAAAAAAATTTAGATATTCTCTTTTCTATCCCATAATATTATTGCTATTGTTCTTTTGCAAAAGAATGATGATTGTCATGAGAAGCCTATAGAAAATATATTAAATCTATGTAAGGTTCTAAGCTAAATTATACCCTCATGGAAAAACAAGCTTTTTCTCACTTGAAATTTGTTAAGACATTTAGACCATATATTTTATGTTCAAATATTATTGCATACATCATGAACACAATGATGAAAGACATCTTGACGAAGATTTAAGCATCCATAAAGAGATGTAGGTGGGTTAACAAGTTGAAAGAGTATGACATGGATATTTATACCACCAAGTTAGTGAGAGGGATGGGTCTAGCCAAGCTTATGGCTAAGACTAATTTATATTCCATTGAATTAAATCCTACTATTTTAATGTTGATGATTCCTTGAGTCAAATTAGCATATCTCCATGGTATAAATACATTGTTTATAATTTGAAAAATCTGGATTGTCCCTTTGACTTAGATAATAACAAAATAATAACTCTTAATCTTGTATCTTAGAAATATATCTTCACTAAAAATGTATTAGTCTGCAACATTCTAGAATGGGTTCTCTTAAGATGCTTTTTAGAATAAAAAATTATAGATCTAATTAAAGACTTCCATAGTGGATTATGTGGTGGTCACTTTGAACCTAAAGTCATAACTCATAAAATTCTAAGAACTAGTTATTGGTGGCCATCACTATTCAAGGATATTGCATAAAAAGTTAAAAAGTGAAAGAAATGTTAATGCTTTAGTAGAAGGTTGAAAGCTTCTAGTTCCCTTCCCTTGTAGCCTATGATGATTGAATGCCCATTTAGATAAAGGAGAATGGATTTCATTGGGGAAATAATTGATTCATTAAGCATTAGACATCGATGGATATTGGTTTTAATTGACTACATGAAATGGGTTGAATTGGTCCCTACAAAGAAGGCTACACACTATGGTTATAACTATTTGATGAATTGGATTATTTATAGATTTGGTGTGCTGGTTAGGGTAATTGCTTATAATGCCATGAGTTTCAAAGCTAAACCTTTGGTGGCATTGTGTAAAGAGTATAGGATGAAACTAGCTTATGCTTCTAATTACAACCCTCAGGGGAATGGACAAGAAAAATATAGTAGCAAGACCTTACTCAAAATCATTAGACAAAATTTGGAAGCATATAAGAAAATGTGGAGTGAATAATTAAAATTTTACTTGTGGGTTGATAAGATTATGCTTAAGAGAGATACATGTAAAATCCTTTTTGAGCTTGTTTACGAAGCTCAAGTTATTTTACCTATGAATTCACAGTTTCTAACCTATCAATTTATGTATTAGTTAGAAGAAGATGAGTAAATCAATCAATATGAAATTAGAATGACTAGATTATTGAGCTTGATGAAACTAGAAGACAAGCTCATGAGAAACTCCTCAATTTCAAAGAAATATTCAAGAGAATATTTGATAGAAAGGTTTCTCTAAGAATTTTTCAACTAGGTGATCTGCTTATACTTTAGGATAATAGATATGAAGAGAATGGTAGGCATGGAAATTTTGAGGCCTTGAATACAAAATTGCAATTTGTCTCCTGACTTTCAAAACTTGCATCATGTTATGAGATAAATAGTGGATAGTGGATAAATAAATACAAGACATAATTTATCAAGTTTACTAACTTTGAAAGTGTAGATGGACTTCTGGATCCTATAGAGGAAACTATTGATTGCATGGTTAGTCAAGTGGCAATATTATGAAGGGAAACATAAGCCATAAGTTATTTTACTATGCAACTATGATGTGAAGAGAAAAATATAAAGATGTTAGATATATTTTCAATTCCAATTACTTGTGGTTTGAAGTATTTACAAGGAAGGGGCTAAAAAAAAGGAAAAATGAAAATAAGGTTTATCTATTTCAACTGAAGACATACGGGATGTTGAGGAGGAAAAACCAGTTGAGGACTTTAGACAAGCACTATTATCTAAAGGGATACTGCTTCCTAGACATGATGATTATCATATGATGCTAAGATTCTTGAAATCAAGAAAGTTTGATATTGATAAATCAATACATATGTGGGTATAGATGTTACAATGGAGAAAGGAGTTTGGTGATAACATCATTAAAGAGGAATTTGATTTCAAAGAGTTGAAAGAAGTTTTATGCCACTATTTCCATGGATATCATGGAATAGATAAGGAGGATAGACCATTTTATATTTATAAACTTGGTAAAGTTGATCCGAACAGGCTCATATATGTTACAACTACTAAATGATACCTGAAGTACCATGTGTAAGGGTTTGACAATGCTTTCATCAAAAAATTTCCTACTTGTTATATAGAAATTAAAAGGGATATGAACTCAACTACAATAATATTGGATGTGCATGGTGTGGGTTCTAAGAACTTTAGTAAGAATGTATGAGATATTATCACTCAAATATAGAAAAGTGATGCAGATAACTATCCTAAAACCTTGCATCACATGTTCATCAATAATGACTATCCTGGTTTCAAATTTGTTTTATCTAGTGTTAAGAGATTTATTGATCCAAAGA
This sequence comes from Torreya grandis, assembly GCA_037957365.1. NCBI lineage: Eukaryota > Viridiplantae > Streptophyta > Pinopsida > Cupressales > Taxaceae > Torreya > Torreya grandis. Next base: position 274,873 of record JARHVA010006458.1, on the reverse strand, counting down.
TAACCTCCTAGATACATGTCTTAAAATGTAAATACTTGAGTAAACTTTCAAAGGCTATTGATTCAATCTAGCTACCTAAAGTTTTTGGGGAGACATGTACCTATGTTGATGGAGGTAGATGTCTTAGTTCTATTAAAGGTCCTTAGAAGGATCCAATGATAATTAAGTTAGTCTTAAATGGGAAGCCAAATTTTGAAAAAATAAATTGTGACCTTAACAGTTGATGAAGCAATAGTGATATCTCCTAGTGAATGACACTTCATGAAGGGATAGGAGCTGATATATTTCACATTTGAATTGCATTTGACTAAAACTAAAGATGATTGTGCCACATTTCATCATGGATTTTCTTATTTCATAAACCCAAGAATGGCCACTCTCATTAATTACTAAGTGTGTATAGGAAAATCAATGCGTAAAATGCACTTCATAAAAATGAAAGTTACAATATGTAGTCTAACTTCCTAATCTCACCAGTCAAATCATCATAGGAAAAGTCAACCTAAATATAGGTTCGTGGGATATTTCAATGAGGAATGAAATTTTTCAATTTTGAATTTTTGTAAATGTGCAAATTGAAAATTGCAATTGGATCTCCCAAAACCATCAATCAATATAAATTTAACACAAGGTCCCAATTCAAAGAACTTTCAATGCCAAATATAACTTTGTAGTTTTAGAAATTGCAAATTGTACTTGAAGTTTCTAGATTTGCTAGGGAACTTTCTAGGGGAACTATAACTTTAGATTATAAGTTGCACTTTTTCAAATTAAAATTTTCACTTGACTCTCCTAGGTCCATGGGGTAACTTTTTAGGGGAAATACAACTATAAATTGCAAGTTATAAATTTGCAAATTGTAAAGTTACAGTTGAGCTCTAGATTCCTACCATATAAAGGAAGTTTACAATTGAAAATGGAACCAAAAGTTTCCCATAGGGATAAAATGTTAAAAATAATGCACTTAAGTATTAAAAAAAATTGTTAGCAACCCTAAAAAGTAAAAAGGCTCAAAGACAAATGTGGAAAAGCCAATTGAAGCAAAAAAGAAAAAAGGTAAATATTAACATTTATGACTTGAAACATAACTTGATGTACCTACATCATATTTTATCATAATATGCATAGCTGATGCTGGAATATTGTTTATACTTTTGAGGTGAAATTTTATCACCCAAATATTACTATTTTTATGAAGAATGGAGAACATAAAATAACATTCAAAACTTAGATGCGAAATTGTCTAACATAAAATGGCATGACGCAGAAAGTATCATAAAAAATTTCCAATTTTGACTCTACAACCATCTCCAAATGTGTTAATTCTAGCAACTAATTTGTATTCCCTTATCAACAAAGAACCTATGTGAAGGTTATTTTGTTATTTTATTATTTTATATTTTAGGTTTTTCATGGTTATTTGACAAAAAGTAATAAAAAAAAATGATAAGCTACTAATTCCTCTAACTCTAACCAAGCTTCTTCAAATCCTTCCATTACTTATTTTTCCTTTTCTAGTGGCTTTTTGCATACCATTGATATGAAAAATTGCTAGAAATGAGTACTATAAATATATACCCTTCATTATAATTCACAATCAACCACAAGTTTTTTATTTTAATTCATTCACTTGTAACTTTAGAAATTATATAAGTCTATAGCTCAAGAAACACATTAATAAATATTTTATCATGAATTAATAGCTTTTCATTTTTAATCACTTTTTGTGAAATAACCCAATAAAATTTAAAAAAATAAGAATAATAGTTTCTTTTTGCTCTTATATTACTTTCTTTGCTTTTGTTACCCATACTTTCTTTGAAGATAATGTAATTGTATATTGTTTTGTAAGTGGTCTGTAATTTTGATAGTCACACCACCTACTATTTTTGGTAGATTATGATTTAAGTGGCACAATAATAGGAGTAGTGTTGAGTTAATAAGGAAAACCTATCACATATTTCAATGCAATTTTGAATGATGCAAAGTGAAAAATATTTAATGTATGATCAAGTGTTTAATTCAATTCTGTAATCAATAAATAAATGGAGACATTATATATAATTAAATGAAATAATATTTTAACATCTCATACAGTAACAAAATAATTTTTTTTCCCTTGGTTATTTCACAAAAAGTGATAAAAATATGATAAGCTACTAATTCCTCTAACTCTAGCTTAGCTTCTTCAAATCCTTCCATTAATTTTTCTTATTTTTCTAGTGCCTTTTTGCATACCATTGATATGAGAAACTATTAAAAATGAGTACTATAAATATATAACCCTCTCATTGTACTCTACAATCGACCGCAATTTTGATATTTTAATTCAGTCAATTGAAACTTTGTAAATCATATGAGTCTATAATTCAACAAACATATCAATATATAGTTTACACTATGTAGATACTAAATTTTGGTATTAGACAGTTGGTAATGTCAATCATGACCTACATTTACCTTTTATGTCATCTATGTGTACCTATGGATCTTATACACCCTTTTCTTTTATTTGTATGCTTTTTATAGGTCCAGTCTTCTTAATTCACTATCAATCACCTACATGATTTTTCTAGTATGTGCCTAAGCTATCATACTTAGACCATTTGTAAATCATTAACACAGTGCTCTTTTATTCTAAAAAATATAAAAATATTAAACAACTAGCATATTCAACATATCTATTTAATTTCGAGATCCAATGACAATCACCAAAATCTAATAGTAAAATTTGGGCCTATAATTTACAACATAAAATTATTAAAATTTTAAATATTTATTCCAACAGAAAATCCATTATAAAATTTTTGGTAGAGAATAATAAGAGAAAGGGATCTCTATCCTATAATGCAAAAGGACCTCACAAGGCGATCATATCAAAATAAATGCAAACAGAAGAAGACAGGCAAAAGTAAAAAAAAAGAAAAACCCAAAAAAACTGAACAACGTAATAGAAAACCCATTCTAAAGATTAAAACATTAAATCATGCTATTGATGTTGGAGGAGAAAACAGTTTCAAGAAGTTGTAATTTTAATTGCATATATATTCAAATACACTCTTTTCATGTAGAGGACGATATAAAATTTAGAGTTCTATATTTTCTAAGGCTTGATATAAAATTTAACACAACCCTACAAATCTAATGAACGAGACATTTGAATCAAAACAAACTTGCGGCGGACTGGTTTGTTTGCTAATAAAAAGGAAACAATAAAGAATTAACATAAATTAAATCACTAGATGACTAACTTTCTTCGATAGACATCATAATAGTCGCGAGTTATCACTGTCCGTTCAGATTATATATATATGTGATGCTCATGTGCTCGTCCAGTACGGATAGCTTAAATCCTGGGGAAGCTGAAATTCAAATTAAATATTAAACCCTAAATTTCCATATTTAATTTGTGTCTTGATTGCAACAGGTTGACAAAATGTTAAGATATCATCATCAATAGGACAGTCACTCACATTCTAATGTTTCGCCAGTGCTTCTGTAGAACTTTCACAGTGGAAATTAGCGGAAAATAATTGAATTCTTTCACAGTGGAATTTTGCCTCCCTCCCCTTTGTCTGAAACTATTTAAATATTTGTCTAGATGATAGGTGGTAGACAATTTTACATTGGCGGCTCGGTAACAGTATACATTGTATCTAAAAACGAAATCAGGATAAATTTTAAAGGAAAGAATTCCGTTAGACGCGCATTTGCATGTGCTACCACAATGGTTACTTCTCAAATAAGTTCGTGGAAATAAAAATTTGCCCGTGATTAGACGAGGTGTCACTCAGCATCTTTCTGATTCTTTCTCACCAGGGCTTCAGTGGACGTAAATAAAAAAGTTCAATTTCTTTTTCTTTGTCATGATTATTTAAACCAAGCTTTGTGTTGTGAAATATTTTTAAAAAAAAAGCAAAATGACTATAACTTGAGTTTGAAATGAGTGCCCTGCCAGATCATTAGTTGACTCCGGCGTCATTCGGTGCAAAGGGTGATGGAGAAACGGATGATACTCAGGTCACGTTTATTATATCGTTTTGGAATTATATTTGTGGATTTCTATGTATTGAATTACAAATTTTACTGGCAATGTGGATGAAACGGGTGTTTCAGGCAGCATGGCGGCTACACTATTCTAGCTAATCACCGCTTTCCAGTTGGTCCCTTCACCATCTCAAGACCAAGGCAATCAAATATCATATTTCAGTTATAAAATTCTCATAGCCACACTTGCAGAAGCATACGCATATGCTAGAATTCAAAAGAAGACGTTCCCTGGTCAAGGCAAAGTATATACCCGCGTACGTATAACGTTGGCAGGTTGATGAAAGTATTATTGGGCCAGTGAATGCTGGGGCATCGGCTTCTAATATGTTGCAGTGGATAAAATTCTCCAAACTCATTGGGATTAACATTGTCGATAACTGCATTATTAACGGACAAGGAACAACTTGGTGGAAGCTTCGCCAGGAGTATGATGGTGGAAGCTTGGCTACACGGTAACTTAGATTTTTATAAACAATGAAATGTTTATCACCGCAAATATTCCAATAATGATCAAATTTTATTTGTGCCAGGAGAGCAATACAATTGGAAGTGTCACGGGGTCAGTGATTATGCCAAGCACGTGCGGCACCAAGTCACTTCTTTACCCAACTCACTCGTAAGGATCAAGTTACTCAACAAGCCTGGGCTACGCCTTCCATCTGTTAGAAATTCAATATTAATTGGAGATAATTTCTCCCACCTCCCTCCTTTTGTCATGCAAGCACTTAAGCTGCAGTTGTGAACAATTAGTTAGTAAACAGTTAGTTAGCAAACAGTTAGTTAAACTGTTTGAGTATTTGTTAGTTTGCATGTAAAGACTAATTTTAGTCTTGAGTTTGTCTTGAGTTTATTTTCTAATTATTGCATGGATTCAAATCTATTTGAAGACGCTTGGGTGCATCATTGTAAGTAAGAAAATTTGAAGATCAATAAAATCTCTTTTCTTCAAGAATTTGCAGAAGCAATTGAGTTCTTTCTTATTTATTTATTCGAGTTCTTATTTTTTGTATGCTCTCTTGGATTCTGACAAATTGGTATCAGAACTTGGTTAGGATTTGTGCAGCAGAAGCACAAGGAGCAGCGGAGATTGCAGAAATGTGCAGTCAGCAGAGGCACGCAGTAGCCATAGTTAGAGAGTGAAGAAAGAGCCAACAGGGAGCGCAGAGACTGACATTGGCCGACGTCAGTAGTTTTACCAACATCGGCAGTATTTGTTACCGACATCGGCAGTTTTACAGACGTCGGCAGTATTAGTGACCGACCGCGGTAGTTTAACCGTCATCGGCGATTGTGTGTCAGAAACAGCAACCAAAAAGTCATTTTCAGCGTGAGAAATGGCAGCGTATAACAGTATTTCACAGCCTCAAATTCCCATTTTCAATGGTAAGAATTACGATTTTTGGGCAATTAAGATGAGAACTTTATTTTGCTCACAAGATGTTTGGGATTTGGTAGAGAGTGGTTTTGTAGAACCGCAGGACGAGGTAGCCCATCTGGCATTAAATCAAGCACAAAAGGACTGGCTTAAAGAGAATAAGAAGAAAGATGCAAAAGCTTTATTTTTCATCCAACAGGCATTGAATAAATCTATATTTTCTAGAGTTGCAGCAGCAACAAGATCCAGAGAGGCATGGAAAATCTTGGAAACTACTTATAGAGGTAATACAAAGGTAAAAATTACTAAATTGCAATCTCTTATGAGAACTTTTGAAAATTTGCAAATGAATGAATCAGAATCTATAGACCAGTTTATGGGTCAAGTTTTGAATATAGTTAACCAAATTAGATCTAATGGAGAATCTATCATAGACCAAAAGATCATAGAGAAAGTACTCAGATGTTTACCCAATAAATTTGATGCTATAGTTGTAGCTATTGAGGAAACCAAAGATTTGAAACAATTATCTGTAGATGAATTAACGGGTTCTTTGTTAACACATGAATCTAGAATGAATAGGAATAACTCTTCTCTTGAAAATGCCTTCAAGTCACAGGTATCAGTTGGCAGAGGAAGAGGAAGAGCCAGGTCTAACTTCAGAGGAAGAGGTAAAGGCAGATATAGAAGGAACAATTTAGATGAAAGTGAGAACAGTAATCAAAACTACAGTAGTAGAGGACATGGCAACAACCACTCACAACAAGGTTCACAGAGGTTTGCTAAATCTAATGTTCAATGTTATGACTGCAAGAAATATGGTCATTATGCAAGTGACTACAAAAATAAACAAGGATATGTGTACAAGCAAAATGCTAATTACACAGGTGAATCTAGTTCTAATCCAGGTGAATCTAGTTCTAATCCTAGAAGTATGTTTCTTACTTGTAATGTTACTCAAGAAAAGGCTAAAGATATTTGGTTTTTAGACAGTGGATGCAGTAATCATATGACAGGAAATTAAAAAAAAATTGCTAGTCTTGATGATTATGTAAAATCAGAAGTGAAATTAGGAAATGATATCACTGTAGATGTCATGGGTAAAGGTGTCATAAATGTTTTGGCCAAGAATGGTGAAAGAAGGTTCATACCTGATGTTTATTTTGTACCTAGACTAAAACATAATCTTTTGAGTGTTGGTTAGTTAGTGCAGAAAGGTTACAAAATATCCTTTATGGATAATGTTTGCACAGTTTTGGACAAGTTTTCAAGTGACAGGTTGATAGGAAAAGTGGAGATGACCAAGAATTGGATGTTTCCTCTTCATATTCAGTGCATCAAAGGAGAAGAGGAAGCCCACTTCAAGACCATGCAACTAAATCAGTCATGGCTATGGCACTTAAGATATGGACACTTACATTTTAGAGGTTTAAATTTATTACAAAAGAAAAATATGGTGAAGGGTTTACCACCAATAGAAAATCCAGAAAGTTCATGTGATAGTTGTATTCTGGCAAAACAGCATAGAGAGAGTTTTCCAGTAGGAGGCTCATATAGAGCTAAGGTAATATTGGAGTTAGTCCATAGTTATTTATGTGGACCAATGCAAAATACATCATTTGGAGGTAGTACTTATTTTCTAACCTTCATTGATGACTTTAGCAGAAAGACTTGGATCTACTTTCTCAAAAATAAGTCTGAAGCCTTTGGAAAGTTTAAAGAATTCAAGGCAATGGTTGAAAAGCAGAGTGGTCGTTATATCAAGGTACTCAAATCAGATAGAGGAGGTGAATATATGTCTAGTCAATTTCAAGATTTTTGCAGGTATCATGGAATCAAAAGGCAATTGACTACAAGGTACACACCACAGCAGATTGGTGTAGTAGAAAAAAAGAATAGAACAATCATGGAGATGGAAAGAAGCATGTTGAAAGCTAAACACTTTTCAACTGAATATTGGGTAGAAGTAGTAGTATGTGCAGTGTATATTCTGAACAGAAGCCCAACAAAGAGTGTCATAGATCAAATTCCACAAGAAGCGTGGACTGGTAAGAAATATAGTGTATATCACTTCAGAATTTTTGGTTGTGTTGCATATTCTCTTATACCATCTAAATTGAGAAAGACACTTGATGATAGAGGTGAGAAATGTATTTTTATTGGCTATAGTGAAGAGTCAAAAGCTTATAAGCTATATAACCCAATTTCAAAGAAAGTGATTATAAGCAGAGATGTAGAATTCAAGGAAGAAGAAGCATGGGATGGTAGCACTATCATAGTTGGGGCACCAATTCCACAGGATGAAGAAGTTTTTGAAGAACAAAATTTGCAAGGTGGACAATCCTCTCCACAAGCAGGCACAAGCACACCAATAAGAACACCTAGAAGGTTTGAACAAGGTGAATCATCTAGTCATGTAGGTCACCCTACTCCAAATTCACAAGTAAGTGAAGAATCAGATCCAACTCTTGCTACTTTAAGAGCAAGATTGAAAGGTAAGAAAATGAGAAGTTTGAATGAGATTTATAATCAAGAAGAAGAGAAATTAGATTTGGTTTCAAATTTTGCTCTTTTCACTCATGACCCTATGTATTATGAAGAAGCAGTTAAAGAGGAACATTGGCTAAAAGCAATGGATGAAGAGATGAATGCTATTGAAAGAAATAAGACATGGGATCTAACTACTTTACTTGAAGGTAAGGATTGTATTGGAGTCAAATGGGTTTATAAAACTAAATTTGATGTAGATAGAAATGTTGAAAAGCACAAGGCAAGGTTAGTAGCAAAAGGTTTTGCACAAGAACATGGAGTTGACTATAATGAAACATTTGCACCAGTTGCTAGATTGGATACTGTTAGAATGGTTTTATCAATTACTACTCAAAATAATTGGTATGTATATCAAATGGATGTAAAATCAGCTTTTTTGAATGGTTTTCTAGATGAAGTATATGTGAAACAGCCCACAGGTTATGAAGTACAAGGGCATGAAGAAAAAGTTTACAGATTGAAGAAGGCTCTTTATGGTCTTAAGCAAGCACCAAGAGCATGGTATAGCAGGATTGATTCTTATATGTTAAACAATGGATTCAACAAAAGTGATAGTGAGCCTACTTTGTACACAAAAATCAACAAAGAAGGTTAGATTTTGATTGTGTGTTTATATGTTGATGATTTGATTTTTACTAGAAATTTGTTTGTAGACACTTTTAAATTAGCAATGAAGAAAGAATTTGAAATGACAAATTTGGGACTAATGAAGTATTTTTTGAGAATAGAAGTTGTACAATTAGAGAAAGGAATTTTTATTTGTCAAACTAGATATGCAAAGTATGTGTTAAAGAGATCTAAGATGCTGAATTGTAAACCAGCACCTACACCAGTTGCTACAAGGACAAAACTTAGCAAAGAAGATCAAGGTTCTAATGTTGATTCTACAATATTCAAAAGGCTAGTTGGTAGTTTGATGTATCTTATAGCTACTAGACCGGATATCAGTTATGGGGTTAGTTTAATCTCAAGATCATGGAGTCACTGAAAGACTCACATTGACAAGTTGGAAAAAAGATATTGAGATATGTGGCAGGAACTACAAAATATGAAATTTTATATTCCACAACTAATGATTGTAGTTTATTTGGTTTTACTAACTGTGATTTTGCAGGTAGCGTTGATGATAGGAAGAGTACTTCTGGATATGCCTTTCTTTTAGGCACAGGTGTGGTCACATGGACATCCAAAAAGCAACCTATAGTGACACTTTCATCAGCTAAAGCAGAGTATGTTGTAGCCACATCAGCAGCATGTGAAGCAACTTGGATGAGAAGAATATTGAAAGATTTATTACAAGCATAGAAGGACTCAACACCAATTTTCTATGATAACAAATCAGCAATCGCTTTATTAAAAAATCATGTGTTTCACAAGAGGAGCAAGCACATAGATACAAGATTTCACTTTATCAGAGAGTTAGTGAACAATGGAGAAATCCATTTGGACTTTTGCAGATCTGAAGATCAATTAGCAGATATATTTACAAAGGCATTACCAAAAGAGACCTTTGATTATTTGAGACAAAATTTAGGCATTGTAAATGCTAAAATTGTAAGTGGTAGAAATTAAGGGGGAGTGTTAGAAATTCAATATCAATTGGAGATAATTTCTCCCACCTCCCTCCTTTTGTCATGCAAGCACTTAAGCTGCAGTTGTGAACAATCAGTTTTTAAATAGTTAGTTAGCAAATACTTGGTTAAACTGTTTGAGTATTTGTTAGTTTGCATGTAAAGACTAATTTTAGTCTTTAGTTTGTCTTGAGTTTATTTTCTAATTATTACATGGATTCAAATCTATTTAAAGATGCTTTGGCGCATCATTGTAAGTAAAAAAATTTGAAGATTAATAAAATATCTTTTTTTCAAGAATTTGCAGTAGCAATTGAGTTCTTTCTTATTTATTTATTTGAGTTCTTATTTTTTGTATGCTCTCTTGGATTCTGACACATCAACGCATGAGTTAACATGAGTTAATCGTGCATAAGTAATCATTCACAAAATATTATATATGTACTTAGACAATTGAAAGCAAACATAAACAAAGCATTCACACATTAAACATTGACATGAGAAATGGGGAGAATCTATGCATTCATTATATTCATTGATAAAATATTCACATGCCGATTTATAGAAACCAATGAAAATCAAGTTTGACTCTGTTGATAATTTCTGGACTCAATTACAAGAGACTTTCATTTGACCCTGGTTCACGATTCCTCTCTAATTCTTGTGTCAGACACCACTTTGCATACAAATCCAACCCACTTTAACCAAGCTCCTTCACAACTATGTCAAACCTTTATGTCACTTCCAAACTAATTCAGGTGTAACTCTTTCTCCTTGGATGAAATTATTTTTCTGGCAACTAGGTCAATGTTTCCGCAAGAACATGGCCCAAGGTCTACTTAATATCTCAAGTCAATGGCCCACTGTCTTTTTCTAAACATAATTCTCTTGCAGAAGCTTGCACCCTTCGGTCACAATATCAATGCTTTTTTATCCCACATGATCTCACAAATTTTTTAGCCTACCTTCCTCAATTTTTTAAGGCTATAAATTTCCATTTTTGCAACTTAGAATGCCCCAAGTTTTCTTTTGCATTGACCTGGCTTACAAGATCTCAACACAACTCAAATATCCATCCAAATGGAAAGTAACTCATTTTTCATCACTTGCTCATGTAAACAACTAAGTAATAATATTTAATTTGCTTGGGGGAAGAAAATGGATTGTGTTAGTGCTTAATGCAAGTTGGGGTACTATTCTTCCCCGCATAATCTTCCCCACTCATAATTGGCGTTGCCCTCAGCGTTGGTGAAACCTATTTAGCTGTGCACGGGAGTAATCTTTTATCTGTTTGTAGTAAGTATAAAATCTAAAGGATCTTCCTAAGAAACTCCCAGATCTTCACTTTGTCATTCCAAAATGTTTCTCCTCATTCCTAACTGTCTTATATGAATGTTGATCCTTACAAAATACAAGAAAATCATGTCTTACCTAGCTGTCGCAACCCACTTTCAAAATATTTAGGATCTTTTCGACCTCTCAAATGAATATTTTTAAGATGCTGGTCGGATTGCTAGTTGGTTTATTAGAGGATGCATCCATTTTTACCTCAGAGAATGGGTGTAGTTGGCTCACGTGGAATATGAGAGGCACATGCATATGATTGGGAAACTCAAGATATTAGGTGAGGTTGTTGACATGACCTATAATCTCATAAACCCCATCCCGTCAATGTGTGATGGTAGAACTAATGCCCTTTAGAGGATTAAATTGTTATGGATCCATCTTGCAAAACACTTTGTCACCAAATGTTTATTCCTAATTTGTGGGGATACCCTCCACTTTATTTTTTATTTTATTTTTGTTGCCTCAATGAAAAAATGACTGGCTAGGTCCACTCTATCCTATCAATGTCTTAAGTATTCAGTAGTTGTTGGATTATTCCTAAGATTACTGATCAACATTATATGTGGAGATAATGCTAGATTGCACATTCACAATGGAAATAACAAGTTTCCACTCATCAAGGTATTTTATGAGTTGTAGCTAAACTAACACACGTCTAACATCTTAGGCTAATTTACTTGGCAAACTACACATAGTGCCTCAGATAATCCTCTAATACTGCATTTATTTTCTATATCTATCCATTGATCTCTGAGAGATGACTGCCCTATTCATCAACAACATTGTTATGATTAATTTGAACAATTTCAATTGAAAATTACTTATGGAACAAGTATCAATGTTTGAAATGATGCTCAGAGGTACACCCATGTACTTCAAAACATGGTAAATTAGTACTTTGTTGCATCTTCTCACCTACACAGAGCCTAACATGCAATGAAAGTGGCATACTTAGATAACCTATCAACAACAACCATGGTTCTTGTCATGCCATCAACATTGGGAAATAGAGTTATAAAATCCATGTTCACACTTTCCCATTGCCTCATTAGATATAGAAGAGGTTGAAGATGTGCACCAAAGGACTTGATCATAGATGTTTTCAAATGAAAAATGAGGCAACTACCAATGTATTTGTCAATGTCATCCCTCATTTTAGGCCAATAGAACCATATTTTACAATAGTATTAATGTTATCCTTTATGATACATGCACTACACACAAAGAGTCATGGCACACATGTAATAACATCCTTTTAGGTTCCTCTACTGAGGAACATATATATGATCTTGATTAAAAACCAAACATTCTTCTCAGATATTGAACTTCCATGTTTTCCTTTCTCAGATTTGCCTTGTTAACTCCACTCCGTATTGATTATGGGTTATTTTTTTACGTAATTCAACATCACTTCAAAGACCATAATTATACTCTCACTATGAATATAAGTGGGGATCTCTGCCTAATGTGAGTTGAGGCTTCTTTCTAATTTCATCTAAAAAACATTTTTTTGCATGGGATTTAAACAATGTCAATATTAAACTCAACTAGGATTTCCTATCATATTCCTACTTAACATAAGATTTACTTGAGTCATAGTGTAGGTAGATGAGATTTTGTTTTTTCTAGTAAAAAAAAATACCTCCAACAAATATTGCCTCCAAATTCTAAAACAATGAACTATGGCTATCATCTCATTTATGTGCATGAGATAGTTCTTCTCCCTATTGCATAAATTCCTTAACTAATAATATATAGGGTAATCTTACAACATGAGGACACCAATAATGATGAAATCATATGCACTTGTCCATACCTTGAATGGCTTACCAAAATAAGCCAACATAATGGTCAAGGTGAATGTGACATTAGGTCAAAAATTAATGGGAAAGATGGAAATGGAATACTTTGGTTTTTATGATTGATTGGGTGACTCCCTTGATAGGCATGCAAAAGGGAAGAAGATTTGTGGATGTATAGTTCTTTTAAATCTTTGTAGATGGAGTAAGAGAGGGAAAATTCATGAAGTTGTCTCTTTTATGGGGTTGGAAGGGTGAGGTTATTTTTTACAAAATGAATATCATTAACTATAAAAAATATCTTGGCAAGGATGGTTGTGGGGGTCCTAGTATTGGTGTGTCAGTTTTGGACTAAAAGGAAATGATGCGGACACCTATTTTATGGAGACCATAAGTTTTGACTCATTAACCTAATTGAGATCTTGTTCATGCGAAAAAATGATATAAATGAAACAAAAAGCATCTACAAGTAGATCGGACACCTATTTTATGGAGACCATAATTTTTGACTCATTAACCTGATTGAGATGTTGTTCATGCCAAAAAATGATATAAATGAAACAAAAATCATCCATAATTAGATTCACTAGTTAGGTACAAATCTAATATGTTTGGAGAGTCATACAAGGTCATAGAGGGGTCTAAAATTGAATTGTAGTATTTTTAGTCATGCTAAAATAGTGGAAAATAGATAAACTTTTAACCAAACATGAACGTGGGTTGAAACTAATATAACATTCTGACTACAATATTTAGAGGATAGGTTTAAAATTTTAGGCCCATCTAAACATGCATGCAAAATTTACTAAGAAAAATAAGCTATAATTTATAGCAGTGGCAGTTAACTCTATGTAGTTTATTGTTTTTCTTAGATTTTTATAATTTTGGATGTCAACTCCAATTTAAAGTTGAGGTTGATTTAAATACTATTATTTAATTATTTTAGTAATTGAATATTAATCAATAGAGATTATGGTTTCAATAAATTATTAGTATTGTGCATATAGATTCATTATCTAGTTTCAGAGAAAGTTTTAATCTTGTAAGCAATATGTTTGAAAAATTATGTTAGGTTTATAAATTATATTTTTAGATATTATTTTATTATCAAATAACATGTTAAAATATAGTAAGAGGATGTCAAATAATTTATTAGATGAACATGACTATACAAGAGCTAAAGAGTCAAGTAGAATAATTGACTACAATTATTGCATATCAAAGACAAATTCAAGTGGAAGATAAAATAAAGGAAAACACATATCATTAAGATGAAATTTATAAAGAATATGAATGAGAAAAACCACCATCAATGGAAAATAGGATGGTTATGAATTTATATAGAAGGAATAAAGGAATCAAGGTTGATGTTCTAGATTATGGAGGCAATTTAAAACCAAAAGAGTTGATAGATTGGATAAAGAAAATGGAAATGTATTTTTAATGGAGAACACTAGTAGAAGATAATAATATAAAAATTTTATGCATGAAATTTAAGGGTCATGTAAATATTTGGTTCAATCACCTATAAAAACAACTCATAAATAAAGGTTAAGTAAAATATCAACACATGAAGTAAGATTAACAAGACACCAGGGGATAAAATTTATCTTATTGATTATATAAAAAACCTATACATAAGATTGTATATTTTAAGGTAAAATGATCATAATATATAAGATTATGCATATGAGTTTTACAAGTATTTAATATGAGTGAAGCATGCTGAAATGAAATAATATATTTCCACAAGATATATACATGGTTTGAAGTTTTCTATTCAAGCCAAAATAAGCATGTACAAAATACTTTTCATGGAGGAGGCTTATCAATTAGATTTGAATGTATAAGAAACAAAAAATAGTCAAACTTTCAAAATAATAACTAGTCCAATAAAAAGACATTGACCTCTACTAAGGGGATGAGGCGGGCTTAATTCCACTAGAAGAAGATCTCCTTGTAGTGTAGAAAAGGAAGAAGATAATAGATAAGGGTTCCTATATTAACGCAGAGGAAGATTATTTTAGAGAGGATGACACTATAGTGGTGTTAGAGGGTGCTTTCTAAATCAATGCAGGTCTAATTTTTATTAAATATGTGAATAAAAAAGACACTGAGTGTTTGACTATCTCCACTGTCATGATAAACAAGGAATGCAAGAGGATCACTCAATAGTGATTTTAGTTGAGGCTGAGACAAAAGAGTAAAATACAAAACTTTAAGTAGAATAAATTGGATAAAATATCATGATGAGAATAATGACTCCTTGAAGGAAATAACAAGTGTAAAATAAGGAATGTGGTGATACATGGATGTAAATAAACATTTTTTGAATAAGGTTTACTTCAAGAGGTAAGATATGTAAAGTAATTATTGATCATGGTAATTGTGAAAATATGTTTCCTAGAGATATGGTATATAAACTAAGTTTGAAATGTGAAAAAATTCCATATCATTATCAAATTTCATAGTTTAGTAAAGGGAATGAATTTATAGTAGATAAAAGGTGTTTAATAAAGTTTTATATAGAAAAAAATACAAAGATGAAATATGACGTGAAATTATTCTAATAAATGCATGTCATGTGTTATTGGGAAACCCATGCAAATATGATAGAAAAGGAAAATTTTGATGTGTTGAATAATATATATGTTTTTTTAAATGTGGTACAATGTTAGTTTTATTGATTGTTAAAAAATAAGGATGGACTAAAAGCGTGATGTCCAAAAAATATTTTATCAAATCCATGAATATGATAGGTTGTTATTATGCATTAATAAAAAAATAAAGAAGACACAAAAGTGGTACAAATACCAATAAAAGTAGGAAAGGTATTGAAATAATATACAAATGTTATACCTAATGAGTTATCAGATGGTTTACCACCAAATATAGATTCAAAATCATATTTATTTGATTCTAGTATCAAATCTACCCAATCAAGCAGCTTATAGGACGAGCCCAACAAAGCATGTAAAATTAAACAAAAATGTTACTAAATTAGTGAGAAAGTGTGTAGTAAGGGAAAGTATGAGTCCATGTGCAGCACAAACATTTCTAACTCCAAATAAAATTAGGTGATGGAAGATATGTGTGGATAGTAGAAAAATCAATAAAATTATCATCATATATAGATTTCCTATACCTCATTTAGGTGATATGATTGATGTGCTTGTAGGATAAAAATACTTTACTAAGATTGATCTAAGGAGTGGTTAATATCAAATTCATATTCATGAAGGAGATGAATGGAAAACATAATTCAAGATGAGGGATGGATTATATGAGTGAATGGTGATGTCATTCGGATCATGTAATGCACCCAAATTTTTTATGAGGGTGATGAACACAGTAGTGTAAGATTACATTAGTAAGTTTGTGGGTGTTTATTTTGATGATACTTTTATATTTAGTAAGAGCAAAGAAGATAACATAAGACATTTAATAATTCTATTAGAATTGTGAACAAGGAAGAATATCTATGCAAATCTAAAGAAGGGTAGGTTAAAACAAAATAGCTCGATATTTTTATGATTTGTAGTTTCAATATATGGTGTAATAATGTATGAATAAAAATGAAAGGTAATTGTTGATTTCCCTATTTAAAAATTCATCACAAAGGTAATAATTTTACATGGTTTAGAGTTTTTTTATATAAAATTCATTAAGAGACTAATAGTAGACTACATGAAAGGAAAATAATTTATGTGGATAAGGTCTCAAACAAAAAACTTCAAATTATTAAATAACAAGATAACCAAAAACCCTATTTTAACATAACCATATTTTAGCAAAGTGTTTAAGGTTGATTATGATGATTTATGTGTTAGAATTGGTGCTTTATTAAGTCAAGAAGGAAGCCCTATATCATATTTTAATGACAAGATGAATGAGGTAAGAAAAGAAACTCTACATATGATGTTTAATTTTATTCCATTGTACAAGCATTAAGACATTTGGGGCATTACCTAGTGTGGAAAATGTTTGTCCTATTTCTAGATCATGAGGATTTAAAGTATGTGAACACTCAAAAGAAGTTAAATTATAGGCATTATAAGTGGGTGTATTTATTGCTGGGATATAGTTTTATTTTAAAACATAAATTAGGAAAATAAAATTAGGTAACTAATGCTTTGAGTAGGAGAGTGGCACTATTATCTAATATGGTTCAAATGAAGTAGTTGGATTTTAAGTCATTAAGGATTTATATGATTTGGATTTGGATTTATGAAAGATAGTTGATCAATGCATGAATCTATCAATAGGTGAGATAAATACTATTTATGATTAGTACCTTATACATTATCATTATCTCGTCAAGGTAAAATAATAATGTATTCCACTTGGGTCTCTATGAGACAATACTATAAAATAACTACATAGTGCTGATTTGGGTGGACATTTTGGTAAGAATAGGATAATAGATTTCATGGAGAAGTATTTTTATCTAAAGATGAAGATAGATGTGGGAAGATATGTTTCAATATGTATGATATGTTAGGTGGATAAATGTCCTACATCAAATACAAGGTTACACATCTTGTTACTAGTTCCTAGAGGACCACGGATAGATTATGTATTTTGTGTTAGGATTACCAAACACGTAAAGACATAATGATACAAAAAAAAATTGTAGATAATTTTTTCAAGATGATTCATTTTTTTACATGTAATAAAACCAATGATTCCACTAGAGTTACATAATTATCTTTTAATAATGTTATTAGATTGCATGGTGTTACAAAAACCATTACTTCAAATAGGGACACAAAATTTTGCAGTGATTTTTATAGTAATCTATGGAATAATCCTAAAACTAAGATATAATATTTTAGTGCATAACTCTCACATAAAGATGGATATATAGAAGTATTAAACAAGAACTTGGTAAATTTATTGATATGCATAGTTAAAGAGAAGACCAAATAATGGGACTCAACTATACCACAAGCTTAGTTCTCATATAGTAAGTCAGTGAACATATCAACAAAAAAATCATGATTTCAAATTATTTATGGTAGAAATACTATGTTTATTTTTTATTTGGTGTATTTTCCAATTTTATAATAAGTTAGTGATGATTCAAAATCATTTTTATGAAACATACAATAGTTACAATAATAATGAAGAAAAAAGTTGCAAGAAAGTAATACAAAATATAAAGAAAAAGTAGATGTAACAAGAAGGTCAATGGTATTTTAAAATGTAAATCTAGTGATGTTTTATTTTAGGAATTATATATTTCCCAAAGGAACATACAATAAGTTGAAGTATAATAAAACTAGTCCATACAAAATTGTGAATAAAATTA
This sequence comes from Torreya grandis, assembly GCA_037957365.1. Taxonomy (NCBI): domain Eukaryota; kingdom Viridiplantae; phylum Streptophyta; class Pinopsida; order Cupressales; family Taxaceae; genus Torreya; species Torreya grandis. The sequence continues at coordinate 256,870 of JARHVA010006458.1, read as the reverse complement.
GTGACAATACTTATTAGTTGAGTTTACGATAAAATTTTGATTATCTCTGTAGTATTTAATATTTCATATTTATATGCTTTTCATGGAGAATATGGTGAATTGTAAGAAGATGAATAAATGGATTGGAATAAATAGTTATTAACGAGGAAGAAAGAAAAGATGGTAAATATTATGGATTAGAAGACAATGAATAGAAGACAAGGAACTTATAATAGGTATTTGGTATGTTAGGGATGACTACAAGAAGACAACACATGGATTTCAAAATAAAAGCTAAAAATTTGACAAAAATAAATGGCAATAATATAATCGGGGAAAATCACAAGAGTCGATTTGTTTCCAATGAGAGAAGAATTATGCATATACCTATATCTTAGAGGGCATAACTTTTTACTTGTTAACCTAATTGATCTCTAATTCATTCAAAAATTAGGATAGATGAAATAATAATAGATCCATAACTCAATTCACCAATTACATCTAATTCTAATATATTTCTATATAGATATGAGATGAATTGGGGGTATGAAATTACATTATAATATTTTATAGAAATTCTAAAGTTAATGAAAATTAAATAACTTTGTAACTAAAATTAAAATTAGGTCAAAAATCATTCTATTGGTGCCTAAATTTGATTAAATAATTTGTGCCTTATTTCTTAAAGAATGAATTTCTGAGACTTTAAATTTTCCCCCTATCTGTATGTGCCCCCCTGGGTCATAAAAATCGCACTTACGCAATCAAGTTTTGGAGACCTTGTAATCCTAGTTTCAACTAACATTTAACATTTTCATGTCCATTAATGTGTTTTGGTTGTAGGGTCTGTTGGTTCCTAGTTTTACACCTCTTTCACTCATCGTTGCACACTTGGTAATTATATAAAATAAACATGAAAAACATGAATTATGTCACTGTAGTTAGGGAAGGGTTTAGCATCAGCATAAACTAAACACATATAATGACTAGAAAACACTGATAGAGGGTATGGTTAGCTCCCTACTAATTTTGGATCTACCTAAACCAATGTGAGAGGACCTATAGGGTATCTTTATTGCATATAAGGATACTACATTTTAATCTCCATGGGGATTATTGGTACATAGAAAAATATTTCGAGGGCATAACAGAGTTTACATAGTCCACTTGGGAAGAGTTGTCACATGGGTTGGGTAAATGCTCTAAGTCAAACATAAGATACTAATGATGGATAAGTGGGTGAATCAACCTTCATTTCTAAATAGATTTTTTAAAACTCGGGGACAAGGGAGATTGAAATTATATGATTTAAATAACAAGACACATACACATTTTAGACATGCAATATTTATGCAGCTATAGGAAAATAACACTTAAAATAGTCAACAAGGTGTATTATTTGTAGGGTAGGGTAGGTATGATAAGTTAGGTAATTATAAAAGAGTGGTATCATGGTTTTCAAATAACATGAATTATTTTAATAGGCATGATATCATTGATTTACAACAAATCTAAAAGATTGAAAGACAAGCCAAAGAAATTATCAGGAATGAGTTGGATCCATTGGTTATAATACAATGCAAATATTTCAAATATATTTGAAAACCTAAAGCATACACAATATTCAAACACTTTATCCAATCAAATCGATAAACCCAGGGTATCCTTACAAGGTTATCACCAACACATTTACAAGTTACAATGCAGAGAGGAATTTATAACCTAGATCTATGCCTAGAATGACCACCATTGATAAGCATAAAACTAAATAACCAATCAATAGATAATGTAAAATATATTATTGAATTTCAATAATAAGATACAATAGAAATAATATATATTTTCCATTAACTTGAAAAAAAATCTTACATACATAATTTCTCAAAATGTGAACATGGGGAGAAGTATGGTGAGTTTATTCTTGAACATGGGAGACATGGACATGCTCTCAAAGCTTGTTAATGGTTATACAACTACAACCACCTTAGAAAGAGACATAAAACACACATAGAAAGGATCCCAATATTTTGAAATATCTTAAGACTTAATAAAAGTAACAAAAACTTCAAAAAGAGGGCAAGCCCTCCTTTTATACAACTCTCTCACCCAAAATATTCTTCTAAGATGATCCAACTAGAAGATGACCTTGATCATGCTTAAAAGCTCATACCTTGCAAGAAAATCATTCTGGTAACTACCAATCCATGTAATTATGAAGTTTATTAACAACCCCTTGATTTCCTTTGATGGAAATCGATTGAATTTGGGCTTGAGGGAGAATATTCCCTTAAGAGAAAAACAAATTCCTTGTATTTTTATGTAATCATTTGGCCATGCCTTTAACTAATCATTTGCCTATCTAGAATATTTTGGACAATAATCATTTTTCTTGTGTAATCCAAGGAATGGCCCTTGACGTATCATGATGGCATTATAATACTCTAGCTATGATGGAGTCAAATCAGGATCCATAACCATTTGCAAAATATCCTTCCAATGGCCCACTTTAGTCTCATAAACCTTGCAATAGGTTTCTTCCATGGAGATCTTCAAAACAAGCCAAATATTTATAAAATTCAACACTTAACTTATTTTACCCTTTTTACCTTTTGACTTCAACTAGCCTTTTCCACATTGTTTACATTTCCTTTTTAGGGTTACCACCAAAATTTATAATGTTTAAGTGTATTAATTTACTTATTTTTTGGCTTATGTAGAACTTTGGGTCCCATTTAAAATTTTACACCTCCTTTTCCTAGTAGGATTTTGGAACCCAACTGTAACTTTGCAAGTTAGCAAAAATATGAAGGTCAGCTACACATGTGTACTTTATAATTTCACAACTTGTAATCTAGAGTTGAAGTTCCACCCAAAACTTCTACTATAGACCTGGGAACATCAAGTGTAATTTACAATTTTCAAAAATGCAAAGTTGTATTTGGAATTAAAAGTTTTGCTTTTGTTTTTGACCTTATGTTGACTTGAAGGTGGTGAATATTTGAGTGCAATTTACAAATTACACATTTGTAAAAACTCAAAATTGCACCCATCCTTGAAATATCCCTTGAACCTCTATTTGAGACTTCTTTTATCTCATTTGATATTAACTGGTCCTTTCTACAAATTAACCTTGAGCACCATAGCCAACACCCCACTTGAAAAAATATTAGATTTTGTAGGAGATTCAAGAGTTGTGTTTTTGTTTGTTACTTTATCCTTGGATTATAAGTATGACCTATATAGAATATTATCAAAGGTAACAGAACTAAAGTTATGATTCTCATAGGATTGAAATCAAAAATAATAAGAGAATATTTGTTAATACACTTTATTCCAAGCATTTTCAAGACTTTTAAATCCTTTTCCCCAATTCTTATGAACCTCATTTCTTTGATTTGCATAGTCTTCCCTTTGATTTAGAAACATTTGCCCTTCAAGCAATCTCTCTTGGCCATATTGTATTCTTTTTTCCCATTTAAGCACATTCTTTCTTTCAAGGGAAATTTCTACCTCATGGGCATCATGTTCAAACTTGAAGGACTAGCAGTATCCTCTTAGAGTATTTTCAATAGCTTCAATATCCTACAATTTTTAGTGAATAATGACATGCATCTCTTAACCAAGTTCTTCATTGTATCAAATAGATTGAAGGGTTCCCTCTTGGGAATAAAAAGTATGGCCTTAAAAAGAAAAATACTTTACCACAAAGGCATCTTCCCATTCATTCATGAGGGATTTATATAAATATGAATATTCATCCTTGGTGATCTCTTCAGTCTTTTACAACTAGATGGGTTGCTATTTTTTAAGCTAAGACCAATCATTGGATACATCCTTCAACTTCTCACATCTTCCATGTAACTAAGACTATAGCCTTTCTACCCCATCTTAGATTATACTTCTAATGAGTGTCATTCAATCCCTCATTTAATCAATGTTTAATCGATGTCTTATCAACCAAGGCTAGTGTCCAAAGCTATCTACAATAAGGTGTAGGATGGTAGATCTAGAATTTTTCTTGTGGAGGTGTTTGATGGTCATATTCTAAATTTGACTAATGAAAGAAATGTGTCTTAAACTACTTGATTCACTCTTTTTATGAAAATTAAAATATGTAACTTTTTAATCAAATGAATCTACTCTTTTGCTTGTAATTAAAATCACACTCCTATTTACGCTTGTGTGGAAATAGAGATGTTTAAATTAAAAAGCAAATTTGCTTCAAACATTTGTTTTAAAAGAAAACACACTTTACTTAGAAAGGAAATGACTTTGGAATAAGGAAATGTCTTTTGAACTATGAATTTGTTTTGATATTTTATGAATGAATGAAAACATTAGCAAGATTAAAATTAGATATAACAAAGAGTTAATATAACATAACATAAATATCATACACAATTCTTGGTTCCAAGTGGAGTGGGCCCTTGCTCCTTTCAGACTCATGAACAAAAATTAATCAATGCTATAAACTAAAGTGATAATTCATAAAACTAAAATGACTATAATCTATCTAAAACCTGTAATATGCTTGTACATATATTTCATCTATTATGCTTTTTAATAACAAAAGTCTTACATTTTATACTAATATAATCAACTCAAAATAGAATTCAAAGAGATAAGATTCCTTGGTCGATCCACTCATCCAAAAATAGGAGATTGGATTTCCAAGAGATCCAATTATTTTTATGAAATAGATATACTATCCTAAAAATGTCCTAAGATCCAAATATATTACAATTTTATCAAAACCAAATCTTATAAAATAATAGGAGAGTATTTTCCTCATTTGAATCTAGTTGGAATGATTCTCTCTCATCTTATCTAGCCACTAGCTTCCCCATTTGTATCTTTTTATTTATAGAATCCATAGAATTGACCTTGCAAAGTCAGTAGGAATGATCATATGGAGTCTATAGAAACAAGCCTGTGAAGTCCATAGAAACAAGCCTATGGAGTTCGTAGAAACAAGCCTGCACCATCTTTTAAACTAATTCCATTCATGATGATTTCTTATTATTTCATGCTAGTCCTCCCATGTACTCATATCAACACACGTGTCTCAAAAGTATGAAAACATAGACCTACAGAGTCTGTAGATTCATTTTGTGTGAGTTCATAGTTCTGCTACATGGAGATCAAAATTGAACTTTCACTATACATGGCCTATGTCTTCTTCTTGATCATTCTTCACAACAAAAATCACTAAAACATGCTATGTATTAGACATTAATGACAAAGTAAAGGTTTAGTCTTTGGTTCAATATAAACAAGACAAGTATCTACTTTCCATGTAATAGTTATCTAACAATATATGATTTATATAAGATAATATCCTTAGAGAGATGAATTGAGGGAAATAACATGTCAATAATGAGCCATATTCTAAGCTTATCATCTCCCCCAAGCTTTACCTTTTTTGAGTCCCATTTCAAACATACATTTATATTCATAGCTCTTACATCTGCTTTTCAAACTCTAACTCAAGTCACAGTCATCAAACTCATATGTTATTTTCTTGTCTAAATTTATTATAAAACCTTGATGTTCTTGAATCATTTGTTTACATATATTGAATTGCTCCTCTAATTGTGGATCCCAACTCTACCATCTTAGAATAGGTATCATCAACAAAGGGGGTCTATATCTCATGTCAATCCATTTCTTTAATCCTAGAGTTTATTACCTCTATTAAGATTTCCAAAATTGATGTAGCTCTCCCCATAATCCATCTTAAGTTATTTGGAGAAATAAAATAAACTCTCATCTTCTAAGAGGCACTGAAAGTTAGTCCCACCTTTTCACACTTGCAGTCACCACTGAATCAAAACTCTATCTTGAAAACATCTCAAAAGAAACATCAATATCATATAAAACTTGTAAATAATGAGTTTTAAATTTATCACTTAAACAAGCATAGTTAATATTATTTTTGATCAATCTGGGGATAGAAAATGCTAGTCTGATACATAATTTTGTACTTTTAGCATGATTTGTATACTCCTCAAATCTGCTTTTCCATGCTAGTTGATTTTTGAATGTAGAATGCAATTCCCTTAGTTTAACTTCTTCTACATGAAGGATTATTGAGAAATTGTTGTGCTCATGGTCTCTTATGATCAAATCATGCAAATAAAACTCATAAAGCAAATATTACTAATCAGGTTTAGCATTATAGAAAATTCCTAGAAATGTTGTTGGCTGTAAAATCTTGTAAGGAAGATGACAATATATCCTAAGAAGATTCCATTTGTAAAATTATTTAATTAAAAACAAACTATATGTGGAGAAGGATTCCTACATACCAAAATAGATTCCCTTAATTTGCATGCATCCTACAAATTTTATTCTAAATCTTGGACCTTAGCTTCTACTTCTTTCTTTTCATTTTCCAATATTTTGTTTCAAAAAGTTGTAACTTTATTTTTCTATTTGAGTATGGAATATTCTTTTTCAATTTGATTTAGAATTTGCAATGTAGGAATACATAGACAACTTGTTTGACAACTTTGATCAAAAAATACCTTAAGAGGAGAAGGTGCAACATTAGAAGGTACTTTGGAAGAGTTTACCAAACTCTACAATCTCCTATTCTCCTTTTTCAGATTTTATACATATATCTAGAGGTCTATGTATTCACTTTCATTATTTTTAATTGTTTCTTCTAATCTGTGAACTTCTATTGCATGATTGGTAGATGTTGTGTCCAATTTTTGCACCAACAATGAGTTGAGATTATCCTTATTCTGTAATTGATTGATCAAGTCAGCAATGCCAATTGTTTATTATTGCTCTAGAGCTTGAGCTTGAAAAAGCTTCAAGGTTAACTACATAACAAGATTGTTTAGACTAGATGACTCTTCTTTTTCATTTATGCATATAATTTTTTATTTATTCAATACAGTTTCAATTGAAACATGTGGTTATTCTATCATACTTGATTCCACTACCATGATTGCCTCTTATCCTAGAATTAGTTCTTCTATTATGATTGGACAATTCCTTTTCAAAGGAGTTTCTTCAACATCTATAGTTTCAAGGATACTTTGATGTATAGAGGAATGAGATACCTTTTGAAGACTATCTATAATGTCAGTAGCCTCTTGTTCATCTTCATCTATCAGAATTAACCTTCTCCTTCTTTTGGTCACTCTCTAGGCTACACTCAGTTGTATTTCCTTTTCAACCATCAAACCCTCAGTCTTATTAAGTTAATATCAACCTTTCATTTTAATTTTTTTCTTTTTGACAAGGGAATTAGTTATATTATAGACTCTTGTGGTTCTTTTGGGGGTCTTGAAACTACAATGAGTTGAGATGATCCTTATTCTGCAATTGACTGATCAAATCGGCAATATCAATTGTTTGTTGTTGCTCTAGAACTTGAGCTTGAAAAAGCTTCAAGGTTAACTATATAAAAATATCATTTAGATTAGATGAATCTCCTTTCTCATTTATGCATACAATTTTTCCTTTATTCAATATAGTTTCAACTGAAACATGTGGTTTTTCTTTCATACTTGATTCCTCTGCTATGATTGGCTCTTCTCCTGGAATTGGCTCTTCTATTATGATTGGAGAGTTCCTTTTGAAAGGATTTTCTTCAGAATCTACAATTTTAAGGATATTTTTATGTATAGAGGAATGAGATACCTTTTTAAGACTATCTAGAATGTTAATAGCCTCTTGTTCATCTTCATCTATCAGAATTAACCTTCTCCTTTTTTTGGTCACTCTCTAAGCTACACTCAATTATCTTTCCTTTTCAACCATCAAACCCTCAGTCTTCTTAAGTTCTATAGCAACCTTTCATTTTAATTTTCTTCTTCCTGATAAGGGAATAGGCTACACTACAAATTCTTGATGTTCTTATAGGGACCTTGAAACTACAGGGATTTGAGACCTTGTGATTCTTCGTGAAGAAGAGGGATAAGGGATTTCTTTTGAGACTAAAGTTTGTGATTTCTTCTTTAGAGTTGTTTTCCTAACTAATGCATCAGGTGGAGATGAATGTTCTTGTAGTAAATTTGAGGTTTCTTGTGTAGGCAAATTTGGAATTTGTTTTATTACATTGTTCTTAAATTCCTCCCAGACCTCTTGTCCTTGCTGTAAAAAGTGATGTTGGATAATTAGGTGAATAAGGCCAAGGTGCCTAAGAGAAACATTATGAGTTGTAGTTATAATTTGAAGGGCACCATATAAGAAGGATGGAAGAGTAATATTTTAATTTTGATACTTAAGGTTTATTAATATTTTCATGGCTTCTCCTCCTAAAAGACTATTTTTCCCCTCATAAATGATATACTTGAGTACCCACCTAGCTAGAGATTTCCAAGGTTCAGGAAGTGAATTTATACGAATCCATTTTGATTTTCCCTTAGAATCTATTAGACATGAAGTCCTAGTCTACTCATTACCATTAAAATTAATAATAAATCACTAAATGGAATTCTACCTATCGCTCTCATTCCCTCTTATGGAACTTGTATGATTTGACTTATAATTTGAGTTTAAAGAAGAATAACAATGCCTTTAACAACTAAAAATTTAGGGGTGAGATTATTGATGAATTATCTTACCATTTTTTCATGGAAACCCTAGAATTTTTCAATGAAAGGTAGCCAACCATTTGCTCTAAACACTTCCACATAAGTTTTGTCTTTGTGAAGCTCTGTTGCATTCTTCATCTCTAATCTTGTTTTTCTTCCCATTTCTACTTAGATTTAAAGACAACTCTATTTATTTAACTTAGATTAGGGTTTAGACCAACTTCTATTGAAATCTATGGAAATAATCACTATGGACCTATAGAAATGAAATGTTTAATGTGAAACTCTACAGCTTCATGATTCCATAGTTTGACATGATTACTTTACACAATTTAGCACCTCACATTTTTATAGAGTGTGCCAGCCATTTTGTCAAATTATTACAAATTAGATGAAATGATGAAGTGATACTTTGATGGTGATAGTTATTTATCATTTCATTTACAACCCCTTTATGATGTCCCATCATTATATTTATTAATGACGTAATTGATTATAACAGAAATCCATAGGTCATCATGACATAGACATACACCTTTGCCATCTTGTTTGCATGCTTATCCATTATGGTATGTGTCATGTCGTTTCATTTTAAAAGGCTCAAGCTTAGGTCATCTTTGTAGAATAAATATTAATTAAATCAAAGATAATTAGTTAACTAAACATAAATAAATAGAATATATGTTTCACTTACTTTTGACCTTAGATTTATCCTTTACTCGCCATTTGTCTTGCATAAATAAGTTTACACGGATTAGTCAACAAGTGTTGAAAGAATAACTTTTATTGTATGGAGAAGACCAATCATAGTGACATTATGAGATTCTCTTTTTTTTCTTACATATTTTGTTTTTTCCCTTTGGCCAACCATTACTAGTTTTCTAGCCAAAGACCTTTTTGTAATGCATAGCTAGCCAACAAGTAAGTTTCCTAGGTATGCATTGTGAATAGTGTGCCTGGAAGAATTTTTACTATTGATATTTATTTTATTTTATTTTTATTTTTATCTTTTTATGCAGGATCATCAAGGAGTAAGTTCTCTATAAGAATCAAAGTCCTCCAGAATAGCTACTTGATTTGAAGTAGTTTCCCTAAAAGAAGCAGAGTCCTCCAGAAAAGCTACTTAATCCTTTACCTTTTGAACAAATTCTTATTTATTGAGAGATTTCTGATAAAGCTTCGATCTATGTCCATTGACTAATAGAGATTTTCTACTGTCATCAATAGGTATCATTTTAACAGGACCATTTTCAAATACCTCCTCAATCTAATAAGGTCCCAACCACCTCATTTGTAGTTTTCCTTTAAACTGTTGAAATTTGGAATCAAATAATAGTGCCCAGTCTCTTTTTTTAAACTTTCATTGCTTGATCTATGAATCATTCTAAAATTTTCATTGATGTTGTACCAATTTAGTTCTTTTTAGTGCTTTGATCCTCATCTCATCAAGTTGATTAAGCTATAAGACTTTCTTTTTATATTTCTTCTAATTCAATCCCTACTTCTATATCTATTTTCAAAGTTTTTAATTCAAATTCAATAGAGAATAAGGGCTTCTTACCATAAACCAATTCATAATTTGAAAATTTAGTTATTGTTTTCCAAGTAGTATTATAGGCCCAAATTGTTTTGGTACCTTATCTGCCCAATCCTTTCTATTGGAATTAACAACCTTGGTTAAAATGGTTTCCAGTTCTCTATTGGTGACTTCAACTTGCCCATTAGCTTATGGATGGTATGGAGATATTTTTATATGTTGAGTTTTATATACTTATATGAAGTGTTTTATCATGTTTGACATGAATTTTTGTCCTTGATCTGAGACTATCTCCCTTGGAGCACCAAATATTTTCATGATTTTTAAATATAAGAAATCAGTTACCATATCTTCTCTTACATGAGTTAATACTTCTACTTCCACCCATTTGGTCACATAGTCTATACATACTAGGAGATATTCTTTTCCTCTAGAAGCAGGATCCACAAGACCTATAAAATCAATTTTCCATTTCTCAAATGGTTCTAAAACCAATTAAGGATCAGGGTGCAGAGGCATCTCTATTGAAAGAGTAGGTTGTCCAATTTTTTGACAAGCATCATAGTGTCTGGCATATCTTTTTACTTATTGATGAAGGTAAGGCCAATAGTATCATGCTCCTAAAATTTTGTGTATGGTTGTTTGAGCTGAGTAATGACCTCCACCTGGTTCATCATGACAAGCTTTGATGATATCATAAGATTTAACATTTATCACACACTTATGAAACACATGGTCAGGTCCAAGTTTGAATAGCATTCCATTAATCCATTTAAAAGAACTTTCTTTGATTAAACATTTTTTTTCTTTTTATGAAAATTGTAGAGGAAACATCCCTGTGGTGAGGTAATTGGCTGTATTAGCAAACCATAGAGATTTGATGAAATAGAAAATAGTTATTCATTTGGAAAGTCATCTTTCACCAGTTCTTCCTCACCTATAGTGTTCATTCTTGGCAAGAAATCAGCGACCACATTAGACTTGCCTGATTTATCTATAATAGTAACATCAAATACTTGTAAGAACAACAACCATCTAAAAATCCTACCTCCCATAATTGGTTTTTTGGTAATATATCTAATAGCTAAATGGTTTGTATATAAAAATACCTTATATCCTATTATGTAGTTTCTAAATTTGTTAATTGCATAGACTACAACTAGGAATTACATCTTAGTTATAGTGTAGTTTTTTTTAGGTGTCATGTTTATTCTAATATAATATATAGAATACATGTTATCCTCTTCATCCTTTTGTCCAAGGACTTCTCCTATTGCTAAATTACAATCATATAAGTATATATGGAATGGTCAAATCCAATTTAGTCCTCTCAATAATGGAGCAATAATGAGTTTAGCTTTGATGGTCTCAAAGAGCTGCAGGCAACTATCACTCCATTTGAATGTACTATCTTTTGTAAGCAAGGAAAACATAGGGGTGCTATTTGGTTACAATTATCTATGAAGCATCTGTAGTAATCATCATGTCTAAAAAACTCTTAATTTTATTTTGTGTTTGTGGGATGGGTAAGTTGGACATTATTTCAACCTTTTTTAGATCTACTTGAATGCCTTTTGTAAAAATATGGTGTCCCACCACTACTCCTTCATCCATCATCGACAAACATTTCTCATGGCTCAAAAATAATTGATGTTCTTCACATTTGATCAATACACTTCCCAAGTTGGTAAGAGCCTCTTCATAATTTCCACCATGAACAATGAAATCATCCATATATACTTCAACATAATTATTTGTAAGGTCAGAGAATATTACCAAAACTACTCTTTAGAAGGTTGTTGGAGTATTACAGAGTCCAAATGAGAGTACTCGATAAGCAAAAGTTACCTAAGGGTAGGTAAATATGGTTTTATCTTGATCTTCAACTACCACCATTATCTGGTTATACCCACTAAACCCATCTAGGAAAGAAAAATATCTTTTTCCTACCAAGTTATCAATAACTTGATCAATAAAAGGTAAAGGAAAATAATCTCTTAGTGTTTCTTTATTCAATTCTTTATAATCTACACACCCTTAAGTTTCTTTTTTTATTGGATATAATTACCAGGGGTGAAACCCACTGGCTATTTGAGATGGGCTAAATAAACCCAACTTCTAGCAATTTTTGGATCTCTATTTTGACTATCTCCTTTAATATTGGGTTTATTCTTTTTTTGTGGTTGTCTGACTAATTTAATAGATTCTATGTAAATGTGATGAGTGCATATGCTGGGGTGAATTCTCTTCATGTTGTTATAACCCCAAGCAAATGCCTTGGTATGTCTTTTCAGTACATCAAAGAGTTGATCGTCCTCTTCATTTTTTAACTAATTATTGATATTCAAAATCTTTGTTGGTAATACCATGATTGGTTTTGTGCATCAGTAGTTGGATTCTATTTCTTTGAATTCACTAATCAATGAGTTTAGAGGACATGGATGAGGAAGTAGCTTATGAAATATGGTTACATTATCAACAAACTCTTCTCTAAGAGGAATCAATCTTGCCAAATAGCAATAGAATTCATCTAAGAAATGATTTTTCTATTATTATGCTATCCTATACACACTTTCTTGGATCAATCCATGATCATATGGTGAGGAAATAATAGAAAAATTAGAAGTGGAAGTTTCATAATATTTTGTCTGACACAATAATCCTAAATTGAGACAATCCATAGTTTCTAGACTGGTAGAGTTCATAGATTCTAGACTGGTAGAGTCTGTAGCTTTTAGACTGGTAGAGTCCATAGCTTTCAGACTGGCAAAGTCCATAGATTCTGGGTATATGTCTCCATTCAATTTTTCCAAGTGTTTTTAACTGTGATCATAGCTAAAGAGGAAATGTTGTTTGATATGTTTTCTAATTCATCCACCCAAAGTTCTTGTTGTGATTTGTTGATGGTTTTACAGGAGGATACAAGGAGATGCATTTGAATTTTAATCCATTAGAAATGGTCATGTCCCCTGACCTACAATCAATTAATGATGATATAGTAGCCAACCATGGTCTACCTAACAATATGGGATATCCTAGATTCTTTTTTATAGGTTACAAGACCATGAAATCTACTGGATATTCTCAAGACTCTATTAGTAATTCAATATTTTCTATAGTCCCTTCTGGTTTAGTTACAAATTGGTCTGCGATTTGAAGAATGGTATTTATGGGTTACATTCTCATAAGAGATAATGTATGGAGAGTCTTAGTTGTCATAATATTAATTTTTACTCTTAAATCTACGAAGATGTTAGGAATTTCTTTACCTTTGATTGTGGTTATGATCACTATGCTTTCTAGATCTACATATTTTGGAACTAATAGTTTTCCTACTAATAAATCAACAACATTTATGTCAACATGAATGGTTCATATATATTTTTCATTCCTCCCAAGTGTCTTGATACAAAGGTTCTTGATGATCTTGTTCGATTCAGGTATATCCCTAATAGCTTGTAGTAGGGGTATCTCAATATTGAATTTTTTTCAACTCATAGACTAGGTTTAATTCTGATTTAATATCAATTTATTTTAATCTTTCAGGCAAAGGAACTACTAGTGTAGTAGTATTTTCTTTGTTTTCTTCAAGACTCATTTTGATTTTGGCTTCTCTAGTATTTAATTGAGATGATTTTATTTTTTCTTTTTCATCTGGTTTCTCAGAAATGAGAAATGGAAGTTTATTTATAGTTTTACATAATCTTAAATATATGTCTCAATAATCAATAGCTCCAACATTCATTATGTCTTCCTATTCATTAACACAAACAGGTGCTAGTTGTTTATTTTTTTGATTTACTATTAGTTGTGTAGGCATTGAGGGTTGATTGATTTGTCTTTGTTACAGAATAACTGGGGGTGGAATTATAGTTTGTTGTTGAAGTGGTCCTCTTGGTTGGATGAATTTTTGTTGTGGGTTCCACTATGGATTCCATTGTTGATATTTTTGTGGCACCCATTACTATTGTGTTACACATTGTTGCTATGACTGTGGCACCATCTATGGGGTTATTGGCATCCAATCTTGTCCTACCCATGGATTTTGGATTGATGGAATTTGGAGTTGATTCCAAAAAGGTGAAGGAACTAAAATATTTCATGGTGCCATCCATGGATTAACTAGGTTTCTTACATTAAACTATCCTTGAGCCTGGTTTTGTGGGGCAAGGTTTTGTCTCTAGATATAATTTACGTCTTTAGTGGATTGGACTTGTGTTTTTATTTGATTTTTTAAAATAGGTAGAAGGGTGCAATGTTTGGTATCATGATCTATTGCATGACATATCCTACATGATGAAATATTTGTTTATCTAGGGGGTAGTCTCTAAGGGCATGTTTCTATCTATACTTAGGACAATATATTGCTAAGGGTTCTATTGTATTCACCTTAGCTTGAAGACCATCCAAAGTATTGTTTAGTGTAACCAAAATATCCATCTTTAGATTGATAAATTCTTCCATTAGCTTGCCCACTTCATTATATTTCTTAAACCTTCATCTCTTAATTCTGGGTTATGTTCGAGTGTAGTTGGTATAAAGCACATAAATTTGATTGAAAGCCAACTTATTTATATCTCTACCTCCCATTAGATTTAAGGCATCTGTAGTATTTTCATTCAACCATTTTATAAAAACTAATTTTTAAACTTCTTCAGTGAGTGGATAATTTCTTCTTTTATGAGTGAACATGAATCTATCCAAATAATCCTCTAATGATTCATCCTCATTATATTTGATTTTGAAGAAATCCTCTTTTCTTTCATGGACTTGGTAGTAATATTGATACTTGTTTAAGAATTCTATCTCCATGTCATCCCATGTTCTAATAGAATCACCAAGTAAACCCATGAACCATCTCATAGCTACATCTTTAAGTGTAGAGGGAAATAGTTTTAATTGTTGGCTATCTGTTGTGTAATCATGGTTTTGATATAGAAACTTAAACTCAAACAAGAATTGATCAAGATATTCTGTAGATCTTCACCAAAAATTTGGTAGATTAGCTGGTGAAATAATTTTCATGGGGGTTTGATCATTAGGATTTACAACAATAGGAAAGGAAAAATTCCTTCCTAATTGTGCAAGTTGTTAATTTTGTGGATTTTGTTGAAAAGCCATATTTTATTCTTCTGATGATGTTTCAAAGCTAGGATGATCTTCCTACCAAATATTTATGGTATCGGTTTTGGGTTGTTCAAAGTTCTCAAAATTTTCTTCAGCTATGGATTTTTAGAATGCTTCTTCTATGTTGTTATCAATTTCTACATAATTTCTTCCTACAAGAGATTGATCTTGAGTAATTTATCCTATGGGGCTTGCTTGTGGGAATGGCCTTGTTTCTATCCATGTTTCTGAAGATTCTTGCAAATAAGTTTCACTCGTAAGTTTTGGTTCACTATTCAGAGATGTTGAAAGAGTTTCAACTTGTGTTCTTGGTGGGAATTTTGGGATGAATCATCCTTTAGAGTCTCTAGGATGGTACATCAATTTATTGATTTTTTTTTGGATTTTATGATTTTTATAATTCTTTTCTAGTTTTTAATCTAGACCAACAATTATTACCTTAATAACACCTTATTCCCTAGAAACGGTGCCAAAAATGATTAGTGTCATTCAAATCCTCATTTAATCAATATTCAATTGATGTCTTATCAACTAAGGCTGGTGTTTAGAGTTGTCTGCAATAAGTTGTAGGATGGTAGATCTAGAAGTCTACTTGTGGGGGTGTTTGATGATCCTATTCTAACTTTGACTAATTAAAGAAATGTGTCTTAAACTACTTGATTCACTCTTTTTTTGAAAAATAAAAGATGTAACTATTTAATCAAATGAATTCACTCTTTTACTTAAATGTAAAATCACACTTCTATTTAAGCTTGAGTGGAAATGGAGATGTTTAACTTAAAAAGGAAATTTGCTATAAAAAAACACACTTTGCTTAGAAAGGAAATGACTTTATAATAAGGGAATGTCTTTTGAACTGTGAATTTACTTTGATGTTTTATGAATGAAAGCAAACATTAGCAAGATTTTGATTAGTTTTAATAAAGAGTTAATATAACATAGCATAAATACTATACATAATTCTTGGTTCCAAGGAGAGTGGGACCTTCCTCTTATCAGACTCAAGAACAAAGATTAATCAATAATAGAAATTGAAGTGATAATTCATGAAATTGAAATGATTACAATCTATCTAAAACCTGTAATATGCTTGTATGTATCTTTCATCTATTATCCTTTTTAATAACAAAAGTCTTACATTTTATACTAATATAATCAACTCAAAATAAGATGAAAAGAGATAAGATTCTTTGGTTGATCCACTCATCCAAAAATAGGAGATTGGATTTCCAAGTGATCCAATTATTCTGATGAAATAGATATACTATCTTATAATAGTCGTAAGATCCAAATATATACAACTTTATCAAAAGCAAATTCTAAAAAATAGCAGGTGAGTATTTTCCTCATTTGACTCCAATTGGAATCATTATCTCACATATTATTTGGCCTCCATCTTCCCCATTTGTAGTTTTGTCTTTATATAATCTATGGAATTGACCCTGCAGAGTCGGTAGGAATGAGACTACAGAGTCTGCAGAAACAAGCCTACAGAGTTTGTAGAAACAAGCGTATGGAGTTCATAGAAAAAATCCTACGCCATCCTTCAAACTGATGCCATTCATGATGATTTATTACTATTTCATGTTGATCCTCCCAAATACTCATATGAACACACGAGTCTCAAAATAATGAAAAAATGGACCTGTAGAGTCTATAGATTCATTCTGTGTGAGTTCATAATTCTGTTGGATGGAGATCAAAATTGAAATTTCACTATACATCACCTATGTCTTCTTTCTAAGCATTATTCATAACAAAAGTCACTAAAAAAATCTATGTATTAGACATTAATGACAAAGTAAAGGTTTAGTCTTTGGTTCAATATAAACAAGACAAGTATCTACTTTCCATGTAATAGCTATCTAACAATCTATGATTTACATAAGATAATATCCTTGAGAGTGAATTGATGGAAATAACATGTCAATAATGAGCCATATTTAGAGGTCATCAACTTCCCTCAATGTATTCACCAATTGACCAACAATAGGCATGTCATAAGTTTTGAACTTTGAATACTCTTTTCATGTCCGCAAGGTTTAGAGTTTCAAAAATAGATTGCAAGTTTGAAAACTTGCATGTCATGGTTTTTTTCCACACTAAAATTTTCATTATATTTTCTTGTGAGACTCTCTACATGGTCAATAACTTTATTTTAGGATATATAAAATAGCTTGCATTTTACAATCTTCAAACATGCTTTTAAGAGTTGCATTTTTGCTGTAAAATTTACATCAAGATCCATAAACTAGCTTATAGTTTAAAATATTCAAATATGATTTTAAGAGTTGCATTTATGTCGATCAATTATACGACATAGTCAACACATATTACTATGGACTTCAGGTTCTTAGATGTAATTTACACATTGTATTTTAAAAAATGCATTTTACAAATGTTTCCCCTACTAAAATCCCCATGGGACTTCAGAGATTGGGAACCAAGTTACAACTTAACAATTTATAAAGTTGTATTTGCATTGATAATTATTACCAATACCTCACACAGGTCCACTCTCTTCTATATAGATACCTTATCTTTTTTTTAAGACATTTGTCTTATTTATTGTTCCTCTACATTGATTTAGGTCATACTCCTTGGCATGGGTAGAGATATCTATGTAGCCTCTTTGAAAAGACTCATATGTTCAACTTCACATGGATGCCATTTATGGCATGGCTTAAAATTTTCAAACTCTTATTCCTACATGGAACTCACCAATGACATGGGCTACCATATGCTAGCTCACACTCTAAGACATGGTTTTGACTTGATATTCAACCGTTGCATATGCCATATATTTTATAAGTTAAATGACAAAGTGTAACTTTACGAGTCTGGTAAATTTCACTTCCTTTAAAAAATTCCATCAAACATTCATACTCCATTTGAAACTTGTAAATAAGTAAAAATTGAATTTGGCTTCCAAAACTCTATAAATTTGCCCTACATCATTTGTTGAGTTCCTCTTCTACATTGACCAGTAGTATTGGGATATTGGACTATAATTTATAACTTCAATTTTTAACAACTATACATTTTCAAGTTTTTTTCCCTAGCTAAAAGTATCCTAACATTTCATGTCCAACTTACGATTTTCAATAATGAAAACTTGCATTTAACCTTAAAAATTTTGCTACTTGAAAGATTTTTGAAGACAGGAAACATCATACTAAAAAAAATTATCTTCCATATTAATTTATACCATAGGCCCTGTAATCTCCTTATGATCTGGGCCACAATTTAGGTGACAATTTGGGTGACAGTTCCACCCCAATTGATGACAGATCTTCTGGGAGCCATAACTTCTACACCATAGCTCCAATTGACTCACCATTTGAACCATTAGAAAGCTATGAATGAGGAGAATGTCTGAGATGGTATGTGTCTTTTCTCAATGATTTTTGAACCCTAAAAACCTAACAAAAGTTCCCCAAATTTCAATTTTATTAGTACAGTCTAAAAATAGTAAGTTTCTAAAAATAGTAATTCCTCAAATTTTGTGTTATTTTAAATATTGGAAGTCAAACCACTTAATCTCCCTCAAGATTGGTGACCTTCCACATCCTCTGCATGCTTTAAAAATGCATATAAATGAAGAGGTAACCTAAAATGTGAAGACAGACATGTCTTCCCAGAGATAAGCAAATATTTTATTGCGATCTTGAGTAATACTACATCTCTTCTTAGAGAATTCATTTTTACTATGTTATTTCTATGCTATTGAAATATTTATCAACCAAAACTTCTAATTTTTGGATCACCTTAAAACATGAAAATTTTAAATGTTAGATAGGACTAGGATTACATAGGGTTTTCACAAGGAAAAAGTGGCATTTTTATAATATTGACTACAAAAGTAGTGTTTCATAAAATAGGTAAAAATTTATAGATTGGGTAAAAAAATAAACATTTAGGCACTAATTTCTTGATAATATGTCACAAATTTTTAGGGTCAAATTTTTGCACTAACACTATCTCTGGCCAAAAGATGTAAACCCCCTACGAGTGCATAAAAACCCCTAGAAAATAAGATTGAGTGCCAATCCTTTTGGCCATGGAGTCAAAACTTTGGTAATTTCAAATTAAACACCCATATAAACTCAAATAGATAAGAGCAAACCAATATAAAATAGATCAGGAGGATCTAAAAGTAAACATGTGAAAAACCCATAAAAAGGAACTATACAAGTAAGGTCCAATGCAGAGGGGTAATACAATAACAAAACTATACACTATACATTAGTTTACATAGTCATGGACTTAGTCAAATAAGTTTTTCAAATGTCTGAAATTAAATAGTAGCTTCATTATCTTATCATCCACTAATGTTTTTAATTCTTCCAATAGCTTGGTGGCCAAGATGAGGTTGATAGATCTTTGTTTTTGCCTAAAATATTCATTTTTATGGTGTAATGGGATGATGTACTGAAACAAGTCCTTCCTACATGATTGTAGATCTAGATAAGACCAAACCAAACTATCTTTGGACTTCTTCATGAGTTGTATGTAAGCTTTTTTCTATTCTACAATTAGGAGTACCAAGCAAGAATGCCTTATATAAAGTAATGGTGTTCATGTACTCAAAACACATCTTGAAAGAAGACTAGAAATATTTTACATTAAGTTCATAAAATACAACCCCAACTCCATTTCCAAGATTGTAATAAGCCCTATCAAGACATATTTTCTAAACTTTGTCACTTTCCTTGTGAGATTCAACACCAAGAATAGTTGGTAACAACATCCACATTCCCAACAAATCCACCTAGCTCCATATCAATGTATAGCAATTCATTTAAAGATTGCTTCAAATCCTCAAGTACATGAATCACCTTAGGCTCTCCATGAAATTTGACCATCTTACCCTCTAAAATAATGGTGGCATAATAAATATCCATCTACACACTATCACCCATGTTGGTAGGCCATTTTCATGATAGAAACATCCCCAACTTAGGTGGGCAGTCCACAATTGCCACATACACATTCAAGAACTTACCTTGATGAATTGCCAACTACACTACCAACCCTTTAACTCATCCAACAATTGGCATCTATCATGAATCCCTGGCATAGCACTTTCCAAATCTAGATGTGATTTTCACTCCAAGCTCATTAAGGATACCTAGGGGCATCACATTGCAAGAGGATCCAAAATCAAACATGCAATTGTGAACAATCAATCCATTAATCATTAGGGTGGTATAAAATAGGTCAACATCTAGTTGAATCTCTATTAGTGCAGTCTCCAAATAAACCTTTGGAGTTAGTTCAATAACCTCATCCAATTCTTCATCATCATCAGAGAGTGTTTGGTGTGAAGTCATTTCATTTACATTTGTATTCCCATTAAACTAAAAATACTTAGATTCCCTCTTCATATGTTCAAGTATTCATAGAAATTCAAAAAGTGGGAGATTAATTTTTATTTGGCTCAACACTCAATCCATATCACACACATTGTACTAAGGAAGGGGAGTATTTGGGGGAAGGGTGATAACACCTTTAACTAGAATACAATCACTTAAAGTCATAGGTGTAATAGGGTGGGATGAATTAGCATTCCTAACAACAGTTTTCAAGGTTATATTTTTTCCAACATCACTCACACCCTTAAGAATAATAGATAATATGGGTTCTCTATTCTTGGCTAGAGAACTTCTTTGTTTATTAACTTGGGAAGTAGTTTCTATCTTACAAATAATAGGGACATCTTTAGTTATCATAAATTCCTTACTTGCATCCCTTGCCTTTGGATTTATAGGGATAGCCTCTTGAGGAGCAGTATCGTGTTGCCTACTTGTTAGACTATACTCTTTCTCCTAGGCAATTATTGTATTGATCAGTAGCTGCATGTCCTCAACTGAAGGAATCACCCCATAATACTTCTTAATCATCATAGATCTTTAAAATTTGAAATAATTAATGGTTAATTCATTTTCTTGTGTCATATTGACATCACAAACAAACTCATAAGTTGGGAAACATAACTTTTTGAGTAGACTCCAAAACTAATCAAAAATGGTATCAATCAATAATTCTGTGCAGGGAAACAATTTATTTCAATAGATTTGACAATCAAACATAAAATTCTCATAATCTATAGATGCATTTTTAGGTTCCTCTACATCTCCATCAATTCATTTAGCAGTATCACAAGAAAGATGGGGGAGAAAGCACGTATCACACCAATCAATATCAAGGTCATAATCTATAACATTCACCTTGGTTTTTAACTAATTAGGAACTTCCTTTCCAGATCCTCTATTCTGATTTCTATTATTTCTTTGATCATAAGTAGGCCTCTTCCCTCTATCATTAACTCTAATGTATAAAGAAGATCTCCCTTGTGTTTGATTCTGATTTGGAGATCTTTCCAAACTTGTAAACCCATTAGGTAGCCACTTTTTAACTCCATCTATCTTATAAGACATTTCCTTGATAGAGGAAGCCAAGGTTTCATGATTTCCTCAAGGATAGTTGTCTTAGTGGACTAAGGTTTTTAGGATTAACCAATTTCACATCAGCTCACATGTTCAAAGGTTTACCACAGCCTCTGTGTTATTTTCAAATTAGATGGCCATATTTAATTCCAATCTTAGGTTTGTTTGAGCCTTGTCCCTCAAGTAGGACACAAACTTCTTGTCAAATGCATCATAGTATTTAATCAGACAAGTTGTATCACTAGGCCTGGTATTTTTAGGTAGCCTCATAGTAGTCTTGTTAAACTATGTATTAAAATACTACACACACTCATTACGGTTCCCTTTTATGTTTTCAAATTCAGAAATAAAGAACCTAATATTAATTTTATCATCATACTAAATTTTGAAAAAAAATCTCATTTATTCAAATGAATCAATGCATCCACGAGAAAGGGAATTAAACCATTCATGAGAATCTTATTCTAGTGTGTGTCACGAATAGTTTAATGCAAACATTCTCATGCTCAACCTCATAATCCTCAGTGATAATGTCAAAATATCTCAAATGTTGATCACCAGTCACTATATTATTCCCTTGGCATTTAGGGAGGTGGTTTGTTACTTCATTTGGAGCTTCATGGGGTACCCCTCCATTTCATCAAAATTAATAGATCTAAATCTTAGAATCTTTAATGTAAGATATTAATTGTCATCCTAATCTCTATCCCTCATGATTGGGTCAATGGTGGGTTAAATATCAGATGAAAAAGGGCTATAATGGGGTGAGTGAGGTGGAATTGGGGGGTAAAACTTCGGATGAGACTCAACTAGTTGAGAAGGTGCTTGTTAATAAATTAGAATATAAGGATCTAAGTTATTAGGATAACTGTGATATTCTTTAATTAAATGATGTTCAACAAATAAAAATTTAGGTGTACCAAAATTTTGACAGTCTAAACACTCTTTTGTAATATAAATTTATCTTTTAATTGGCCTTCAAACTTATCTCCTTCTTATTTGATGAATACTTAAGGGTGATAAAATCTCATTTCAAGAGTCACCTTTGAGTAATGATCTCAATCCTTCCAGATTTAGATACAAGAGAGCACTCACAAATGAAAGAATTAAAAATCATCACATATCTTCCTTTAAACTAGATACAATGTTGGAGTCACCACTAGAAGAAAACTTCTAGAATATAATAGTTAACAAAAATGTTTTGATACAAAACGAAACTATACTTTTCTAAAGGCAATGATGAGATATGAAAGCAAACACACTCAAAATCTAGATTCACATCCAAAAGGGAAAGTCACTTCAAAAATTGAAAAAATCAATAACACTTTTCAAAAACTTCAATAAAGGTTTATTAATAAAATATTTATTAATATATAACTCAAGAAGACTAACAAATACAACCCTCTTCAAGAGTCCCCAACAATAAAAGTGCTAAGGCTCGATGTTTAATCCTTGACAATGATGTCAGTGAAGTGTTGGTGCATTTGATGGCCCAAAAATCTAAACCATTATCAAATAACCTTAAATTTCAAACACAAGATAAAATTAGTAAATATTATCTGAAATTATGATGTTTAGGTTAATGCATAAAATATTTATTGGTAGAGAACTTGAGAACATTAACAAATATTTCCCTCTATAAGAGTCCATAGTAATACAAGTGACCACTTTATTCCCCAATAATGACACCATCTTGGTGTTGGTTCCTAATTGTACACCTATTACACTTAGCCTTTCATGTTTGGGTAGTATACCAAACAAAGATGAAAAACCCAAATTATGTCTTTATATCTAAGGAAAGATTTAGCTTCAAGATATACTAAATGCAGACAATGACTGATAGATATCGATAAAGGGTATGGTTATCTCCCTTCTAACTCTATCTCTACCTAAATGAAGGTAAAAGGACTTATGTTATCGCATGGAGGGATACTACAATTCAATCTCCATGGGTATTATTAGCAGATAAATAAATTTGAGCAGGGCATAACCAAGTTTGCATAATCTAATTCAGAAGAGTTATCATATGGGCTAGGTAAATTCTCTAAGATAGACACAAGATACTAAACATTGATAAGAGGGTGATTGAAACCTTCAATTCTAAAGAATTTTTTTAAAAATTAGGGTAAAATGGGAGATTACAATGTTGGGATTTAGAGGACAAGACACATACACATTTCATATATGAAATATGTATGCATTTGTAGGCAAATAACACTTAAAATAGTCAATAGAGTGTATTATTTGTAGGTTAAGGTAGGTAGGACAAGTTAGGTAGTTATAAAAGAGAGGTATGGTGGTTTTCAAACATTAGAAATTCTTTTAACATGCATGGCATCATTCCTTTATAACAAGTGTAGAAGACTGAAAGACAGGCTAAGGAAATTATTAGGAATGAGTTACATTCATTGGTGTCAATACAATGCAAATATTTAGATGATATTTGAAACCCTGAAACATACACTAAAATTAGGGATTCAAACACTTTCTCTTATCAAATCCATAAACCTAGAGCATCCTTAAAAGTTTATCAATAACACATTTCCAAATCACAATACAAAAAGTAATTTATGACCTAGATCTATGCCTAGAATGACCACCATTGATAAGCATAAAAATAAATAACCAATCAAAAAATAATGTAAAATATATTATTGTATTTCAATGATAAGATACAATAAAAATCATGGTTAGTTTCCATTAAATTGAAAACAAATCTTACATACATAATTGCCTATAATGTGAACATGGAAAGAAACATGGTGAGTTTGATCTTAAATAATGGGGGCATAGACATGTTTTTAGAGCTTGAAAATGGATGTCTAGTTAAAACCAACTTAGCAAGAGAGAAAAAATAGACACAGTAAGGATACCAAAAATTTAAAATATCCCAAGACCTAAGAAATCTAACAACAAACTCGCAAAGAGGAAAATCCCTCTTTTTATACAAATCTCTCACCCAAAATATTCCTCTGATATACTTTAGATAGAAGATGCCTTTGATCACACCTCAAAGCTCATGCCTTGAAAGAAAATCATTCTGGTAATAGCCTATCCATGTAATCATGAAGTTTTTTATCAAACCCTTGATATCCTTGGATGGAAATCTATTGCATTTAATCTTGAGGGAGGATATTCCCTTGGAAGAAAAACAATCTCCTTGTGATCTTTTGTAACCACTTGGTCATGCCTTTAACTAATCATTTACCTAATTATAATCTTCTATACAAATTTCTTTCTTATTGTGCAAGCCAAAAAAATTGTCCTTTCCTTGTCATGATGGCATTAGAATACTCCATCTATGATGGAGGAAAAGAAATATACATGGCCATTTTGAAAATCTCCTTCCAATTGCTTAACATGCTTTCACAAATCCTACAACATTTATATTCTATGGAGATCTTTAAAATAAGTGAAATATTTGGAAAATACAACACTTAAAGTCTTTTTACCCTTTTTACCTCTTAAATTTAATGTGCCTTTTCAACATTTTCTATTTTAACATTTTAGGGTTGCTACCAAACTTTATAATACTTAAGTGGATTATTTTACTCCTTTTTTTGTCTTATGCAGAACTTGGGGTCCCATTTACAATTATTCACCTTCTTTGCCTTCCAAGATTTTAGACCCCAAATGCAAATTTGTAAGCTGGTAGAAATACAAAGGTCAACTATACATTTACAATTTTGAATTTCATAACTTCCAATTTGGAGTTGCAATTCATGCCAAAAGTTTCACTACGAACTTGGGAACTTCAACTACAATTTGCAATTTGTAAAAATTTAAAGTTAAATATGGCATTAAAAGTTATGTTTCTAATTTTGACCTCATGTTGAATTTCGGGTGATGGACATCTAAGTGCAATTTGTAAATTGCACATTTTCAAACATACAAAATTACACACCTCCTTGAAATCTCTTACAGACCTCCATTTGAGACTTATTCTAGGTCTTTTGACATTAACTGGTCCTTGGTGCTAGTCTTTTGGTTTTATATTATAGCCTTGAGTACCATAGCCAGCAACCCACTTGTAAATGTATTAGATTGTGTAGGAGATTTAGGAGTTGTGTTTGTGTTTGTTACTTTATCCTTGGATTAGAAGTATGACCTATAAAGATTCTTCTTAGAGCTAAAAAAACTAAAGTTAAGATTTTTGTAGGATTGAAATCCAAAATAATAACTATCTCTTCATTATTACAATTTATTCCAAGCCTTTTCAATACTTTCAAAAAAAAATTCCTGATTATTTTGAACTTCATTTCTTTGATTTGTGTAGTATTCCCTTTGATTCAGTAGCCTCTACCCTTTAATAATCTATCTTGGACATCTTGCATTCTTTTCTCCCAATTGGTAGTATTCTTTATTTCAAGGTAAATATCTACCTCATAGCCATCACACTTAGACTTTAAGGATTGGTGGTCTCTTATAAGATTATTTTCAATAGCTTCAATCTCTTGCAATTTCTAGTGAATAACTATGTGCATCTTTTAACCAAGTTCTTCCTCATATCAAATAGATCTAAGGGTGACCTCTTGGGGACAAAAAGTATGGCCTTGAAAATAAAAATTATTTACCTTTAATTTTTCTTCCCATTCATTTTTGAGGTATTTATAAAAATCTTAATATTAATACTTGGTGACCTCCTCGAGCTTTTCATATAGATGGGTTTTCATTTATTAACTAGAGACCACTCATGGCATACTTCCTTCACCTTCTCTCCTCTTACACACAAATACTAATATAACTTCTCTATCACCACGTGGATTATTTTTCCCTTAATGTCACATGGAATAAGTTTTAAAATTTGAATGCTCATTTCAATTCTATGTGGTTTAGAGTTTCAATAGCAGATTGTAAGTTTCTAAACTTACATGTCATTGATATTTTTCCAACTAGAATTTATACTACATTTTCATATGAGACTCTCCATATGGTCAATGGATTTATTCTAGGATATAGATACTATCCTTAAATTTATAATCTTAAATCATGATTTTAAGAGTTCCATCTTCACATAAAAGTTCCATCAGGATCCAAAATTGCCTTACAATTTGCAATATTTAAACTTGCTTTTATGACTTGTATCTCTACCAACTAATTTTACCACATATTAAAAACTTATTAATATGGACTTAGGATCATTATATGCAATTTATACATTACAGTTTTTTTAAATGCATTTTTCAAGTGTTTTCCCTGCTAAAATCCCCATAGGGCTTCATAGATTGGGAAGCAAACTATAACTTTACAAGTTACAAAGCTACATTTGCATTAAGAATTTTCATCGATGCCTCACACTATCCCATTATCTTCTATATTTATGCCTTAGTTTTATTATAATATCTTTGTATTATTTATTATTTATCCACATCAACTCAGGTCATACTCTTTAACATGGGCAAAAATATCTACATGGCTTCTTTAAAAATCTGTGTATATTGACTTTCAGATGGGATGTCATTTATGAAATGGCTTGAATTTTTCAAAATATTATTCCTATATGGACCTCACTAATGGCATGGGATGCCATATGTTGGCTCACATTCCAAGACTCAACTTTGACTTGCTCTTCCACTTTTACATATGCCATAGGTTTCAGAAGTTGAATGGTAAAGAATAAATTTACAAAGATGGTAAATTGCACTTCCTTTCAAAAATTCATACTATATTTAAAAATTAAAAACAAGTCAATTTTACATTTTAATTTTAAAACTCCATAACTTTGCCCTGCATCCTTTACTGAGTTCCTCTTCAATATTGACCAATAGGATTGGGAGAGTGGAAAGCAATTTACAAATTTCATTTTTAACAATTACATTTTATAATTTATTTTCCCTAGCTAAATTTCTCATATAATTTCATGTCCCACTTTTAATTTTTAATAATGGAAACTTGCATTTAACCCTATAAATTCTGCCACTTCAAAGCTTTTTAAAGATGAAAAAACATCATACTCAAAAAAAATTATCTTATGGATTAATTTTATCACATACCTTGTAATCTCATTAAATTTGTAAATGTTAGATGGAACTAGGATTAAATAAGGTTTTCATAAGGAGAAAATGGTATATTTATAATCTTGACTATAAAAGTGGAGTTTCATAAACTAGGTATACATTTCTAGATTAGGGGCAACAATTAAACATGTAGGCACTAATTTCTCAACAATATGGCATGAACTGCTAAGTGTAATTTTGGGAATTAATAGGGTCCATGGTAAAATTTTAACCTAGATGAATGTAGAACGACTAAGTATTTCAAAAATACTAAGTCCAAGTGCCCATATGGAGAGTTAATGAGTCAATGTAGGTTTTTTTTTTTAAAGTGTGGGTTGGTAGAGATTCCAAAGGGAATTACAATGTCAAATTATAAAATTAAAATTTAAAAGTTGTATTTGAGACTCTGAATCCCATGAAATTTCCAAAGATTCAAAGTCCATCATAGGGATATAAATCATAAAATCAAGGTTATCAAATAGGTTTTAAAATTTTAAATTGCAAAGTGCACACTAAGATCCCAAGCTTGCCACATACAACATTAGCATAAATAGCTCAAGACAATGTGTAAATTCCATGTGGAGATATATAATTAGGTGTAGTTTAATTTCTAAGAGGTAATGTTAGCATGAAAACCCACATAAATATTTCAAGGGGCTCACACTAAAATCCAAACTACCAATGTGGAGGTCCATGTATGGGTAGGTGAAATTTTGAAATGAAAAAGGGTCCATAGAATTTTAAATGGGAAATACAACTTTACATATTAATAGATCCATTATGCGAGGCAATGTTTGAAGCCCAATGGAGATACAAATCCAAAAATTAATTCTACAACTACAAAATGTAAATTATAAGCCAATCTCTAAACCCTACAATAAAGGTGTAGTCCAAGTGGAAAATCTCAAAAGGAGAGTCAGTGGAAATACTTAAAGGAGGTACTTGTTTGTTTTGAAATTACCTAATTTTATTATGCAAGACAATCTCCCAAGTTTGTGGTGGGAATATCTAATTGAAAAATAATAGCTAAGTGCAAGTTTTTAAATTATAGATAGAATGTTGCATTTGAGGCCCCAAAACCCACTGATGAAACAAATGTGCATGAAGCTTTAAAATTTCCACTAGGGGCAAAAATGGGAGTGAAAGTTGTCATGAATTTATTAAGTGGAGATCTAAAAACAAGAGACTTTTCCAAATGTTTTTTTTGTCTATTTTCATATTGGATTTGATTTGTCACTGCAGGGTAGTAGCATCGCTATGTTTAATATACTGGGGTTGAACATCTAAAATGGAGGATTATCCCATTGGAATCACCAATGTTATTGTTTATGATAGATTTTATGCATGTAATAATTGAAGATATGAACTCATAAAAGCTAAAAAATATTCATGAAAAGTGCAAAAAAAATTCAAGAATAGGTCCTCCTAAGAAATTACGCTGAAATACTTTAGAAAGAAATTGATAGACAAAGTGATATATTTAAGGAAGACTACATAAATAATTATAGAGACAAAAAAAATGTGACTACTAAAGTAGATAAGATTATAATTATTAGGAAAGAAGTTGAATATCTTAAATTGAAGTTGCAGGATACATCTGAAGGGAATGATCAACTCCTTAAGATTTATGAGAAAGCAATGGGAGAAAAGTACAAGGTCAAAAAATTGTGAAAAGAAAGTGTGAACAATAAAGTTTCATCTAAATTTAATGCAAATATCATGGGTGAAATAAAATATCAAGACCTAATAAATGAGGCTAAGAAACTAGAAACTGAGTTGTAGGAAAGGGACAAGGGATTTCAAAAATCTACATATAGAAAAGACCATGAGATTCAAAAGCCTATGTTTAGAAGAGATGAAGCATAGTGATAAAAGTGTTTCTGATAAGATTATGAATCAAAAAATAGAATGGAAAAAGATTACTATAGTTGTAATGAGTTTGAGGTTATTAACACACCCAAAGAAGAATTTGTGATTGATTTCAAATGAAGAAAGAACATACCAAGATCTGAGAATCATACATGGTCAGAACTACTAGAAATTCAAAATATCAGGGTGTAGTGGACATTTTTAGTGGGAATAAAACATGCATTTTTAAATTTAAAAAATTGTGAGATGAAATATGCATTCCAAGGTACAAAACCCATAGGTTAACACAAGGTCAAAGGTTCAAGTTTGCGGGGATTCTAAGTGTAACTATAACATCAAAATATTATTGTAAAATTATAATTTGTAAAGGTGTCACATACTTCTATAATCCCACTAGATGAAAAGTTGTAGGTTGAAACCCAAAGTCCCACCATGGATAAAAAAATTTAAAGTTGCACCTAGGGTCTAAAATTATGCCAAGGCTAAAAAGTGGATAATTGTAAGAAAGGGCCAAAATATCTCATGATGCAAAATAAATTAAACTGTATATGTATCACTATTATGTTTGGTGGTAAAATCAAAAATAAAAAAAGGTAAACTAATAATCTAAGTGCCATTTATAATATTTGGATAATGTTGAATATCTCCATAGATGAGAAGATTATTGCAGTGGTTTTGAGACCAAATTGGGCCATTAGAAGCATATTTTTCAAATGTCCATGGATCCCACATTGCCTCCATCACATATGAAGTAGTCTAATACAGTTATGATAAAGATATAAGAATATTTTGGCTTGCATAAGGAGGAGGGAATCCATTATTCACAAACTTCTAGTTGGGCAAATGATTAGTGGGGAGCAAGGCAAAGTAGTTACATATAAAGACAAAATTAGGCTTGATCTCAGAACAAATATTAGTCCTCAAGCCCAGTAGCATCAAGATTTCTAGCTAAGCATATCAAATTTCATTTAAAATATCATCATTACATGGATAATTACCTACCAAAATGATTTCATTGAAAAACATGAGCTTCTAGGCATGACCAAAGGCATCTTCCAATTAGAGCATCTTGGAAAAATATTCTAGGTGAGAAATTTGTATAAGTAAAGAGGGCCTATCCTCTTTATGGTTCTTGTTAGGTTATTCATTTTATTTCTATGGTCTAAGATGTCTAACTTTCATAACATTATTATGTGTTTTATTTTCCCTGCTAAGGTGATTATAGCTATACAATCATTAGCAAGCTCTGAAATCATCTTGTGTATGTATCTCCTATTTTGAGAGTAAATCCACCATGTTTTTCACCATTATTATTCATTCTAAACATTATGTACATGGATTTACTTTCAAATTAATGAAATCATCATTGTCAATGAAATGCAATGGTACATTATTTATATATTGTTGATTGGGTATTTTGTTTTATGTAGTCATTCTAGGCATGAATCTATATTGTAAATTCCTTTTTGCATTAAGATTTGGGAATGTTGTGTTGATAGTATTTTAAGGATATATTAGACTTATGGAGTTGATAAGATAAGGTTATTGAGTTTTCACTTATAGTGTATTCTTTGGATATTTAGGGGTTATTTGAATGTTTGCATTGGATTGGTATTATTGAATTCAAACTACTCATGATGGTTTTCTTTAGCTTGTTTACTTAGTCTTTTACATATTGTAATGAACAATAACATAGCTATTGGAATGAGTTCCCTATGTTGGAAGTAGCCACCACAAACCACTTTTATATCTACATAACATGTGTTACTTGTCTTACCCCTACAAATAATACATATTGTTGATTATCTTGAGTTTATTTTCCCATAGATTTGTGAATCTTATATATCTAAAACGTGTCTCTATTTGGTCTTTGAATACTAGCATTGAAATTTTCCATTTTCCCCTCAATTGTCAAAAGGTCCTTTAAAATGAAGATTGAAGTCACCTTACCATATATCTTTAGTAATTTGTGTAAGATCTAATATCATTTTCCTAGTCTATGTGATAACTCTTCCTAAGTGGACTAAGCAATCTTGGTTATGCTTTGGTCATATTTGTTTGTATACAAATTTTCCCTTCGATATTGAACTATAATATCCCTCCTTATAACCAAGGTACCCCATAGGTCATGTCACCTTGGCTTAGGCATAGACACATGTAGTAGGGAACTAACCATACCATCTATAGATGTCTTCCAATATATTTTTTATTTTAGTACATATATATGTTAAACCTTTCCCTGATTATAACAAAATAATTTGGGTTTATCATCTACATTTTCCATCCTCTCAAGTATTCAAGGGTGAATGAAAGAGGTTTACAACTAAGAACCAACATGCATTTGGTGTCATTGTCAAAGGCATGACCCTTAAAACTTGTGTTATCGAGTACTCTTACAAAGAGTTGTTATTAATTAATGTTTTAAAGTTTTCTATTTATTATTTACTAATTTAGTACCTTAAGCTGAAAACTATGCAATACATAGCAGATGTTGTTTCTAGGGAGATAAAGATCATTGGCATTTATGTTGCTAGAATTTATTACAAAATATGTTACTTTGTTCATGATTTAAAGTTATTTTCCCTTCTAAAAATGAATCTAAATTTTTCCATGTGTTCGTTTCTTTATCTCATCACTAATTACAACAAAGTATAATTTTAGAATGTATCATTATGTGTTTATAATTTGTTATGTTATATAAGTTTTCTTATAGTGGTGACTCCAACATCTTATTTGGTTTTAAGGAAGAATAGTGCCCACTATAGTTAATCTAGTTTTGATTGTTATCTTGTTTACAAAAATAGAAGGACATAGATCATCTTTTAAAGGTGATTCATAAAAACAAGTTGTCTCTAAGTTAGGTATTCATCATAAAAGAAGTAGATAAATTTGGAGGCTAATTGAGGGACAAATTTATGATACAAAGGAGTGTTGAAACTATCAAAATTTAGTACACCTATACTTATTTTTGTTTAACTTCCTTTAGTTGAAAATTATCATAGCTTTCCTAATAAATCAAAGCCTCATAGTCCTATTTATTACACAACACCTTTTCAACTGGTTGAATCTACTCATAGGTTTGATCCACCATGTCCACTTTGTAGATATGCAGTCCAAAATGAGTTATATAAAGTATTAGTCAAGAAAACTCAAGTAATACATAAATAACATAATTAACTAAGGAAAATCCTTCAACAGGGTTTGAAAATGATAATTAAGATCTATTGAAAGAAAGAATATACATCAAACCTTCCCAAGAGCATTCCATCATCTAAATGTAAATCAAAATGTGATTTTTCCTTTGATTTGGTACTCTTTTCTTTAGCAATGATGAGTAGTTTGCTCCTCCATCATCTCTAGTGCACCAATTAAACTAGGATAATGGTATTTGATCAATGCAATGCCTATAGTGAACCTATCATATTGCAAATTGAGAATTATAACACTACACACAAATAACTTTTGGAGAGAATTTTTCATAATAAATTTACATAAAATGAAGCTTAAAAACATGAGTGAGAGGTCTCCTATTTATATATTTTTGAATTTGATCAGAATCAACCATGAGTGTCCATCTTGATATCAATATATGTTATCATGAATTAATTCAATTATGAAGATTTAAAGCATAAATACCATAATAAATATCTGGAAAGAAGGTGCATTAAAGAGGAATGAGAGGCCTTAAACTTGATATTTGTTGCATTTATGTATTATGGATGCCACCCTATAAATTATGTCATCTGATTAACTGGATATTAGAAATTAATTTCTAATTAAAATATATTTAATAACTTCCATGGATTTTACACTTATGCACTTGATTTGGTTTAATTTTCCTAAGTGAGATTAATCAAATTTTATGTGATTATTTAAAAATTAGTTTCACACTTAATCAAACTAGTCAAAATGTCATATTACTAGGTCATAATTTGATTAGAATATAATTAGAATAAGGTTTCAGTTGTGTACGAACCAATATCCATTTAGGATATTATTGAAATGAAATAACACATGCACATGTTATGTGCTTTGAAATTAAAAGAATTCAGTGGTTTAGATCATCAAATTGAATTTTTGTCATTTTGACCCAAAATGATTTGAGAAAATTTAATAATCACATAAAATACATTGCCCTATTTAGGGATACATTAGCCTAAATCATCAATTATATATGACAAGATTGAACCATTTAAGTTGTTTTGGCCCATTTTGTTCATTTGAGTACATTTTGAGTAAGATTTATAATTTCAACATAATGTTGTTAGGAATTTCATGTCTACATTTTACCCCTATTTGAGAAGGCATAGTGAGACATTCAAGAGAAACAACATCGTTTAAAATAAAAAAAGTTGTCAAGATGAATTTGGAAGGAAATGAGCTATGATGCCTCCTTAAGAGGAAACATGAGGATGAAAAAAAAGGGATGGACTCTCAAAAAGAAAAATAAAGTGAGATTAACCCATGGAGGAGATGATATCCATACTGATCTAATGCTTACATGCACTAATGCTTAATGATCAAAACATAATAGAATATAATGCTCCCCAAAGGCGGCGGGGGGGGAGTGGGAATAATACAATCCAAAAATGTAAGTGACACACTTTGAACACACCCAAAATAGGGTGCAAGCTACATTCTTATGAAATAATTAATCCCAAGACAAGTTCTACACTTCAAAAATTTTGAGAATGAGGGCACAAGTCCATAGATCTTAGAATTAGAATAAATAGGAGAGTATTTCTCCAGAAAAAGGAAATAATAATGTGACCCAGTAGATTAGATTTGATCAGTTGATAAACCAATTTTACCCTAATAGGGCTGATTTTGATCATTGATAATTGACTATGCCCTCGTATAATCGAATTTGATTAGAATCAACCATGACCATTCATCTTGATATCAAAATGTGTGCCCATGAATTAATTCAATTTTGAAGACTTAAATCAGAAATATGTTCATAAATATTTGGAAGGAAGGGGAATTAAAGAGGCATGGGAGGCCTTAAACATGATATTTGTTGCATTTACGGCTTATAGATGCCCCCTCATAAATGATGTCACCTGATGATGTAAATATTATAAATCAATTTCTAATTAAAATATATTCCATAACTTTCATGATTTTTCCACTTAATGACTTTATTTAGATTAATTTATCTAAGTGAGATTAATCAAATTTTATGTAATTCTCTAGAAATTGGATGCACACTTAATCAAACAAGTCAAAATGTCATATTAGTAGGTCATAATTTGACTAGAATGTAACTAGAAGTCGGTATTAGTTGTGTATAAACCAATATATCATTTAGAATAATATTTACATTAGATAACACATGCACATGTTGTATACTTTTGAAATACAATAATTCAATGGTTTAGAGCAAGAAAATGCTTTTTCATCATTTTGACTCAAAATGATCTAAGAAAAGTTAATAATCACATAAAATGCATTGCTGCATTTAGGGATATATTAGGCTAAATCTTCACTTTTATATGATAAGATCAAACCATTTAGCGCATTTAAGTGATTTTGACCCAATTTGTGCATTTGAGTAAATTTCAAGTAAGATTGATAATTTAAATGAATGGTGTTAGGAATTGGATTTCTACATTTTACCCCTATTTAAGAAGGCATAACAAGACATTTAGGCAAAATAATGTCTTTTCAAAGAAAAGTGTTTTCAAGAATAAGTTGGAAGGAAAAGACTCATGATTCCCCCTTGAGAGGACATACAAGAATAAAAGAGAGGGATGGACTTTTGAAAAGAGAAATAAAGTGAGATTAACCCATGGAGGATATGATATCCAAATTGAACTAATGCTTACATGTGTTAATACTCAATGATCAGAATATAATAGGCCCCAAAGCTGGGGGTAAGTGGGAAGGATATAATCTAAAAATATAAGAGACATACTTTGAACACAACCACAAGAGGGTGAAAGCCACATGCTTATGGAATGATCAATCCCAAGATATGTTGCACTCTTTAAAAATTTCCATAATAAGGGAAAATTTTATAGAGCTTGGAATTAGAAGAAATATGAGAGCATTGATCTAGAGAAAAGAAATAATAATGTGCCCTAGTAGAGAGGATTTGATCTATTGATAAAGCAATTTTAACCTAGTAGTAATTATTTTCATCATTGATAATTTATTGTGGCCCCATAAGTATAATTTGATTTGATGATTGGTCCAAATGCTATGTCCTAACAAGGAAAATTGGCAAAATAGCTTGAGGATATAAAATATTGAATAGATTATATATGAGTGGGTGTAAACGTATATGTAAGGGTCTAATGAATAGATAATTTACAATAAACCAAGCATATGAGGATGCGTAAAGTGATGAAAGAGATTAATAGAAGAATAAAATATTATCGAGCTAACCCAAGTTATGTTATGTATCTAAGCACTACCTACATAATCCAGATGGACCTCAAGAAAATGTAGTTCACCTTGAATTGGGAGAAAATGGAAAGAGGAATGAATAATAGAATAAAAATGGAAAAATAATTAATTAGACTCTAAATGTATGTCAATAAATGCACGTCTTGCATAGAGTCTAGTGTGTAATCCATCTATGTTTGGTTTCACTGGTGCACTTGAGAGACATCTTTGAATATGTATTGATTTTGAGACTTGGATACAAAGTACTTGATGTTTAATATAGAAAAATGAAATTATGCATCATAATTATGAGTAACCTATAGTGACATTGTATTTTAATTGCAATGAGCCAGTTCAAATGTGAATATGTATAACTAAGGATAATGATAACAACCAATACCAGATTTACAACTATATACATTTAAACAAAAATAAAGAAATAGAATAAATAAATGTAACCTAAATTAAAATCAAGATATGAAAAATTAGGATTTAAGTTAAAACAAGAGTGTTCAAAAGCAAATCAAGAAAAACTTAATAAACAACATGAAAGCAAGATATGAATAATTCATCTCCATGTGTAATATCAAGATGTACTTGGAAAAGAAAATAAAAGAAAAACACAAAATAGTAATAGAAAATACCAAGAATAAATAATAATAAACGAGAGAATATAAAAAAACACAATATTAACAAAAGGAAAATAGAGACAAGGAAGCAATCAAGACAATAATCAAATAAACACACACACAAAATAGTTAGTCACAATGTTAGTGCAAGTATCATATAAATGTTCATGCATGTGTAGTAGAGGCATTACTTTCTACGAAAATGTAACAAAAACAAATAACACAATGGAAAAAATTTCCCCCAAATGATAAGGAAACAATAAGACAACAAAATGGGGGAATAGAGGAAAAGGAAGGGGGTGACCAAGCTAAATCTAGATGTACAAGATAAATGGACACTAACTCCATAATTCCAAAGATACAAGGTCCAACATGAATTTCAAGCCATATGTAGTTATCCAAATAAATGTAATAGAATTAAACTGAGGATAAGAAAACATGATTGATGTTATAGAGAAAATAAATAAAATGGACTCAAAAAAGGGCAAGATTATTCAAATCAATACATGTAAAATGATAAGAGCATGGAGAATCAAAATAATAAAAGTGCAAGATAATTTTTTTCTTGTTTTGTCTATAATTTTATAATATTTTTGTATTTTTTTTATAAGCCAAATAAATGAACTATTAAAAAATTACCTAGGGAGCTACCTAACTAAGGAGATGTGTGTCCACAAGTAAGAGTTCAAATAATAGCTAAAGTTGGCTACAACAACCCAAACTCACAAATAAGTGAGAGTGAGATCCTATCAAATAAATAATTCCTAAAAAAATTAGTGAAATAAAAATAATATAGTATGTAATGTGAGATAAATCAGAAGAACCATTAAGCAGGGAAAAACCATGCGCTAGCATATCTGTGTTCACTTATCTGCAATAAAAAGCTACAAAATATTGTCTAGGCTGAACTGCTCTATAGAATTGGCATTGAATGTGTCATGAGTTCATATGAGTCATAATTAGGATCATCATTTGGAAAAAGATAACACTATCTAGGATATAATGGCATAGGGTATGAAAATAATGTGGTTCTAAGGAGAACGGTCTAGAGTGAATATTTTCAAAAAGAGGATGGCCCAGGATGGAATAAAGAGATTAAAGATGGAATATAAATGATATAAAGTGCTAATGTTCCAAATTTTCAATTTTAAAGAGTCGTAAAATAATTTCGTTCTCTTAATAATACTCTAGGATAGGTCAAATTATAATGAATGTGGTCCAAGATAAGATGGTTCAGGGTATAAAAGTGGGATAAAATAACTTCAACACATGTTGGCCCATAGTAATGGGTCTTGTATAGATGGTTCAAAAGTTCTCAAATGTAGAACTACTTGAGATGTATAATGTTCATGGGCTCTATAAGTTCCTCACCATTTGTAATAACCAATTGTTATGCCCCTGATCCATAATTTGATGTTTCGCATATGGGCCTATCCAAATAGGTTGGAACATACCCCTCTTCTTAAATTATCCATTTGTGTTATTTTTTTTCTTTTTGAAGAACAAATTACCAATGTAAAACTACAAATGGAGAATTCAGTTGTTCCAACTTCTACATAATTTATTCTTATAGGCTTACAAGTTATCTTAGGTAGCCAAATGCTTACCATCAATAATTTATAGCTCCTTCAATTTGGAGACTCTATAATATCCATCATCTTCATTATTCTCCAAAGGTAATCACAATGAAGGAAACTTGATCTCAATAAGGATAATAGCTTCTATGCCATAAATAAGGTAGTATGGAGTGGTTCCTCTAGGGGTTCAATGACTTGTACGATAACCCCAAAGGGAAGGAAAAATTTGTAAGTGCCAATTATGGCCTATGTCATTGAAAATATTATTTAATATAGATGAAATGGTTTTATTTGATGTATCATCTTGACTATTACCTTATGGATTATATGGTATGGATTTCTTGTGGGTGATTTTTAAATTTTCACAAAGGTCTTTAACATTTTAGTTTATAAATGATCTATCATTATTAGATAAAATATGTGTTGGGATGCCATATCGATAGATGATATGGTAATGTATAAACTTGGAAATATGTTTCTTAGTGACATAAGTTAGTGGAATGGCCTCAATCCACTTAGTAAAATACTCAGTAATAATGAGAATATGTTTGTGTCCATCATAAGATGTTGGGTTTATTTTCCTGATGAGATTGAGGCCCCATTTAGAAAATGTACATGGTGTAGTAATTGGATTTAGTTTCAAGGAAGGTGCATCTATCAAATTTCCTTATTGTTGACAAGGAATACAATTCCTCACATAATAGCAAGCATCTATCTCTATTTGGGTCTAATAGTAACCTATTTTGAGGAGTTTTTTAACTAAGTCTACACTATTGGTATGGGCCCCACAAAGTCCTTCATGAACCTCCTTAAGCACTCACTTAGATTCTCCTGAAGATAAATAATAAAGTAGCATTCCATCATACATTTTAAGATAAATTGTGTTTCCAAGGAGGCTATAATGGACTATTCAGTGAATTAAATATTTGTGATGATTTTTTGAAAGGTCAGGTGGAAAAACATGATCACATAAATAATTATAAAAATATTGAAACCAAGGGAATTCAATGGGGGATTAGGACTAGTAATGGTGCATACCCTTTCTGAATTTGGTAAGACATGAGTAGGCTAAGGAATATTTTCAATGAGAAATTGATACTCTTTAACACTACTATTAATATATATCATGGACCTAATTATTGGCATTGCATCGATAGATATGTTATTGACCTATGGTACTTGTTAAAACTATAGAGATTTAAAATAATCTTTGAGATTATCCACAATATGTTTGTAGGGTAAACTCTTGTCATCTCTATTCTGATACTCATCTATAGTTTGATTGATAATTCGTTAGGAATCCACATAGACCATTAAGTGTTTAATATACCATTGTACTGCAAGATGAAGTCTTGCAGTAAGTGTCTCATACTCGACCATATTGTTTGTACAACAAAATAGATATGAAATGCCTTGCGATTCATATACCCTTGTAGTGTAATCAACAAAATACCAGCCCTAGATCATGATAATTAAAGGAATGATAAAAATAGATCTTCCACTATTTAGGTTCATGTTATACTTTTATTATCATAATAGAATCATCTAGGAAGTCAAATCTAAGTGGTTAAGTGTTTATAATAGGGCCCTATGAAAATTGATCAATAATAAACTAACCTTTGATATATTTCTAATTTTGATAATGAACAACAAAATTTCTTAAGATCATGACCCATTTGGCCATGTGGCCTGTGAGAGCTGCTTTCGATAACAAAAAAATTGAGGGGATTCACTTTAGTAATAATAATTTTCTTATTGTTCAACATATAGTGTCACAATTTTTGGGATCCAAACACTATATCTAAACATGATTTATCAATATATGTATAATTATGCTCAAAATTAACTAGTGTGTATCTTAAATAATAAATTTCATGCTCCTTTGCTTGATAATAATGTTGGGATAAAAGTGCCCCCAATGAATGCTCAGTTGATACAATGTAAATAAATAATGGTTGTCCAAGTGTTGCTAATCTCAAAATTGGTAGGTTGGCCAAATATATTATGAGATTCACAAATTCTAATCGACACTCATGATCCCATTGAGATGTGACCCCTTTCTTCAAGAGATGTGTAAATCTATGGCACCTATCTTCCAGTTGAGAAATGAACCTATGAATAGATTAGATCTTTTCTTGCATACTATGGAGCTATAAAGATTTGAAGGTGGAGGCATTTAAAAAATGGCCTTGACCTTAGTAGTGTCAAAATTTATCTCTCTTTATGATACAATAAACCCTATAAATTTTCTTGAAGTGATTTCAAAGACACACTTCTTATGATTTAGATGGACCTTATACTCACGAAGTCTCTCAAAGATTCTTTGTAAAATGTCAAGATATTTGACATGTATTCTTGATTTAGATAGTAATTCATCAACATAATCTTCAATAATAACATAAATCATGTCAAGGAATATGATAGTGATAATATGATGATAAGTGGCTCCAATGTTCTTTAAGCCAAATGGCATAACTTGAAAAAATAATGTTCCCCACAACATGGTAAACACAATTTTGTGCTAGTCTTCTTGAGCTATCTTAATCTGATTGTATCACAAAAAATCCATCTATGAGGGGTAACATCTTGTACCCAATAGTAGAATTGACAATCATGTTAATATTGGGTATAGGAAAATAATTTTTGGGGCATTCTTTTCTAATATCTCTAAAATCAGTATAAAGATGTATACGTTGTGGCTTTTTACTAACTTGAACTATGTTTGATATCCATTCATAATAGTGCAGTGGTCTAATGAAACCTG
Organism: Torreya grandis; assembly: GCA_037957365.1. Classification (NCBI taxonomy): domain Eukaryota; kingdom Viridiplantae; phylum Streptophyta; class Pinopsida; order Cupressales; family Taxaceae; genus Torreya; species Torreya grandis. Next base: position 216,001 of record JARHVA010006458.1, on the reverse strand, counting down.
ATCCTAATAATTTATTTAATTATACATTTACCAAAAGATCAATGTGTAGATGCATCTTCCTCAAATTCTATTTGGTTGGTTTGGCATTTGGATGGACAACAAGTTGATGCACAACTAAATCAAGGTGTAAGCCTAGCATGTCAAAATATGCACATGAAAAAATATCAATAAAATCCTTCAAAATGGATATAATGTAATCTCTCTCCTCATTAGTGAGAGAAGCTCCAAGGCAAACAAGTTTTGGATCATCAGATGTTCCTACGTTCATTTCAACCATGTTTTCCGCAAGGAGTGTTGAACCATCTTTATGAATAGTATGCAAGGTGTGATCATGATCTTCTACTTCTATATTTTTTTATTTTTCTTCCAAAATCTTTGGATAATGCGATGAATCTGACTCTTCCAATTCTTGGAATTTCCAATTAGCAAATATCTTAGGAAAGTTAAGAGCAAGATGCTCAAAGACTTGTTATTATGACATGATTTTAGTATTGGCTATAGAGTGAGGACTCGATGGAACTTATACGTCCTTGAAGTTTTATCTTTTTCATGACCACAAAATTTTGCCTACTTTCCAAAGTAGGAAAAAGGATCCAAAAAAAAAGTGAATACTTGCTTATGATCACCAATTGGCAATCCATCTTTGAGGCCCATATAGTTTACAATATATTCTTTATTCTAGAATTCATCAATGCATATGAAAAAAATTCGATGGTCCCAATCAACAAGTTAGGGATCATAAAGGTAAAGGAAATAATGAGGTGTTAAGGTCATAATTAAATTTTTATCAAATAATTCTATGTTATCAATCTCATTGTAAAATATCATAATGGAACACTACATCACTATCAAGAGTCTCATCGCTGGTCAATTTAAAAGAATCACTATCAAAATTCATGAGGTTAGCATCAGGTAGTATAAATATAAGACCTTGATTTAAGTTAGGTTTACCAATTGATAAAGGTTATAGGATCTCTTGCACCCATGGGCCAAGGCATTTTCCTATATAATCAAAATTATCCATGATCTAATTAGGGATAAGATATTTTAGATTCTAAAAATAGTTAGCAATGCCATCAAAATATAATGGGTCTCCTTCAATAAAATCCTCTCGATCATGTTTTGTCAAAGTAGCAGTTAAAGATATATTCGATGGTTTCTATGTTTCTGTCTTCTTTTGTGAAATCATGTTGGGTATTTTAAGGATTTTAGAAGGTTTGGGTTTTCCAAATGATTTGGGATACTTAGGAAACTTAGCAATATGGAAGGCATCTTTAATACAATATGTGGAAATGCTTTCATCTTCTATAATGACCTATTTTACAAGAATTTCAAGAAATATATCAGTCTAAGTTGAAGCAAGATCACTTGGGTTGATATAATTGGATTTTAGAAGATACTAAACTATTTCCTTATTCTTCATCACAATGAATTCAAAATCAGGGTAATATGTATAATTATGAAATTTAGTCTCTAAGAACCCGCTTGATTTTATGTTTTTGAATTATGACCTCAATATATAGGGGGTTATTATGGCTATGATTAAGGGTGGACATGTATTTTTGGTCAAATTTAAATATCAAAATGAAGATAAATTCCCCACAAGTGTTTGTAATTGTTTTGGGTTAATGTCTTTGGGAATAGTGGATTGTTCAAGAAGGTTATTCAAAATAACTATATGGTTTTCAGACGTATGCAAAATATCTAAAATAAAAATTTTCATAGGGGTTTTACTCAGTTAGTCCAATAGACTATAAGGCTTTTTAATATTAAGATGAGATGGTTTAGCCTTGGCTGGCATAGTGTTTAACTTTGGATCTGAAGGCACAATATTGTCATTGGGTCTAGTGGTATAAGAGGGAAAAGGGTCCTAAATGGTAACTTGGGAGCATATAGTTACAATTTAATAATATTTAGGTGGTAAGGATATACTATAATTAGAATATAAAGGCAAAGGACCTTGGGAGGTAACTCATCGGTGTCTAGTTACAGTAGATAAATTTTGAGTTAGTGAGGAGCCATTATAATTAGAGGAAAGATGGGGTATAAAAAGGTAACCCACATAACTTGAGGCACAATATAATTACTTTTACTCAATAAATAAATACTTGAGGGAGAGGGTGATGACCCTATAAAAATGGGTCTAATACTTTGAGAAGCATGAGATGGTTCACATGTTTGAACAATGATAGTGACAATGTGGTTTGCAGATATGTACCCCACGATATTGTTGTAGTCATAAGGCATGTTGTTGTGACCTAGGTTATTAGATTGGGTATTATGATCCTAATTATGATCATGTTGATTATGATTATAGCCTTGGTTCTAATTTTGTCTTTGATTTCATCTTTGGTTCTAATTATTTCTTGGTAGTTGTTGATTATGTCAAAGAAATGGATCTTTATAGATTCCCATATCTTAATTAGTGTTATGTGGAGCAAGTTTGATCTCAACATCAATAGTTTCAATCAAATCTTCAATGAGATGTTGTAATTGAACACATCAATAAGCACCATGACTAATAACATGATGGAAGTTATAAAATCAATTTTATGAACACTAGTTAGGTTTGGGTTGATCTTCAAGAAATAGCCTTAGTATAGGTCATACAATAAAATTAGATGATATGAGATTTTGGAGCACTGCCTCAATAGGCTCTCCTATTTTTATAAAGACTCTATACATATTTTTTAATTTTGTTCATTGAGGGACTCTTTGCAAAGTGTTTGGTGGATTAGGTGGAGTTAATTACATGTTTGGGTCTAGTAGAGCCTACACCATTTATACATATCTTGATTTAGTTACTCTTTTTCCTACCATGTTCTTGTTCTTATTAATCCCATTAGGATTCTCTATCACAACATAAATAGGTGATTGGGTTTGATTTGATGTTTGACACTAAAATAAATATTAACAAGGACTTTGCTATTAAGTGCCTTCTCAATTTGAACATCCTTATCTAAATTTTTTTAAAATGTGTTTAAATAATCAAGCCATCGATTATGTGCCACCTCAGGGCATAGATTCTATGCAAAAATATTAGCCAACTGTATATTTATTAAATTATGTTAAAATCATCTAGTTAATGCTCTCCACCAATGTAGATATGACACAAAGCTTTTTCAATCTCTATGTTTAACTTTTCACAAACCAACAATAGTTAATTCATGTTCAATATTATAAGAGAAGTGGTTGAATTTTTTTTTAGATAGATCATTCCAATCTTCCATCAATCCTTTGGGCAACTTAATAATCCAGTCTAAGGTTTATCCTATCATAATTCATGGAAACAAAAAAGCAAATAAATGATATTATATGCTACCTCTTGGCATAACACAAAATTTCATGAATGTGTTCAAGAAGGTCACCCTTCCATTTGTACTTGTCAAATTTGGATGCCTCAAAATGAGGTGGAAAGGGGACTTGGAGGATACCCAGATTAAATAGATATGGTCATATCTCATCAAATTTGTAATTCTTGATTTTGTTTCCTATCTCCAATCATAACATAATTTATTTCACTCTTGCATGTTTGGTGCATTGGTAGGTGGAATATAATTATGTTGGGGTGGTATGTGCCCTTGTTGCATATATTTATTAGGGATATAAACCCTATTATTTACAACATTATTTTGGTTATCTCTTTGAGTCGAGTAAGTGAGTCATTGATTCTTGGGTTGATAAACATTACCTGAATTTGGCAACCTTGAAGTGTAAGTGTTTTGTTGATTTTGGGAAGTCTATGGTTGATTCACTAATGTATATGTTGGTTGAGAATAAATTTCCAAATTATTTTTAATAATTTCCTCAATATGTAATGAGTGTTTCATTCCTTAAATCTATGAAAGAATAAGAGGTTCTTGATAATTGAAAAATGTATTCTCAATGTCTAGGTAAGCATGTTGTGGAACCTTTTGATACTTATGTTGTTCAATTGAGATACCATGAACCATCTTAGGTGTTTTCTTAGCTAATGTGTGTTGTTTTGGTTCTATCACATTCCCTTACTCTTTAAAAGCATCATTATGTATGGAAGTGAAAACTAAAGAGTCAATCAATTTCATGATATGTTGGTCTACATATAATTAACTTATCTTCTTCATCTTCATGAAAATATTTAGATCATTATGTGATGAAGCTACTAAAATTTATTTACCTTTTCTAGAAGACACAATGTTTGATTTGACAATATGACTAAGGGATTATTCTCATTGTTGTTTTTCTACCCTAACCAAGGTATGCAATTGTTTCATAGGAAAGTTTGATGGAAATATAGTGCCTGATTCAATCAACCTTAGGATTAATTCATCTTTCTCTTATATTTTTTGATGTTTTAAATAGTTTTACTTAGATCCTATAGTTGTGGGAATGAATTCAAATACTATAGGATTGTCTTGTCCATCATAAAATTATTCCTTGTCATATTGAAGGCTGTAAGAGACTCCACTATGAGTTTACCTTTGCATCATGTCTAAAAGGTTATTCTCTCTATTTGATAAGATTTGGATAATGTTTTTGAAACATTAACAAGGTGTGTTTTGATATTCTCTAAAAAAATGGCAAGTTAAAAAAAAACTATAATAAATTAGAGGTAGTGTAGTATCATATCATTAGAAGAAATGGTTATGAAATTAATCAACTTTGGTGGGTTGAAATTGTCAAATTAGAAGATTATTTGATAACTTTAAAACTTGAAGTGTAAATTAGTACACCAAACACAAGTCACAGATATGTCAATACCATAAAAGCTAGGGACAAATTTGACTATTTACGATTAGAAAATTAGAAGAGAGTCTTTTTGATGAGGAAAGCAACAATGCAAACTAAAAAAATCAAGATGTAAAAACATACAATAATTTCTAAGTATAAAATTAAAACCAAATTGGCAACACAACACTACGACATGGTAATAGGAAGTAGAATGTGTTCTAAAACTTAGAGAATGAGAAATATGTAAAATAACCTAAGTTCATAATGATTAAATGATGATGATTCTATATAATTATATTTAACCCATATGAGAAATCATAACCAAGTCAACTCAAACCATGTGTAAATGGAAAATTGATTAACACCTTAGTTTAGAACATATAAAGGTGAGATTGTAATTTTTAATTAAAAATGAAGGACTTAGAGATTTTTTCAAAATGTTCTAGACTCAAATGGGCAACATAACAATGCTATTTAGATTAGACAAACAAAATGTTTCAAATGAGGATTTGAAAAAAGCAAAAGATGATTTTGATTTGGTCAGCATAACACCTCCTTGTTCAAAAAAATGGTAGACAACAAATTTGTTTAGATGATGTGTTTCGGTTCAAAAACAAGTTTTAGATTCAATCAAGAACAATCATGTAAAATAAAAGTGATAAAATACAACTAAGAATAACATCTAAAATCTCTAAAATAACAAGGTTGATTAATATTTCTAAATTTTGTGTACATACGTGCTCTTGGGAGCATTTTTAAGTATTAATCTAAAAATAAAAGTGCATGAAGTAGTAGGGTATTTACAACCCATTCTCCTAAGAGATTGTATGGTGACATGGAAATTCAATCTACTTGACCTACATAAATAATATGTCTCCAACATGTGGGGTTATTCTAAAACTAAATTGTTGGTCGTCTATATGTCCCAAGTGTGGTTAACACTAGATCTGCTTCATGTAAATTGACTTCATAATAGATAACATACTATGCAAGGGTATATTTATTCACATAGTTATTCCATATCTGTACTTCTTATTGGAATCCATTAGTTATTCAGACTTGACTTGAGTTTTCCTTATGATCGGAGAGGCTATTCACTTAGCCCCCTAAAAATCATAGTACATATGCCTTGATTTATATACCCCACCATGGAGCAGGTTTTAAAAATGTTAGAAGAAGAATTACTAGGTCAAAGCTTCCCTAAAGGACATGTGAGGAGGCTATAAAATCTCGCACACAAGCCAAGTTACATAAAATAAATAACCAAGTGAAAAGAGTTTAAAAGTTGTGTTTATATCACCCAAACCATATGGGTTTTGGGGAGAGCCTTAAAAACATTCATTTCCTACCTTGGACAAGGAAGAACTTTCAAGGAAAGAACACTTTTGGTCACTAGAGTTCTCTAAATGGGATGGGGGGAGAACATATATGCACCCTCCATTTGTGAAAAACAAACAAGTATAAAAGATCTAGCATAGAAAAAAACATTCCAAAGAATTTGGTATTTTAAGTGAATGTTTATTTTAAGCACCAAATTGAGATGTTTGTGAAGTTTTTGGCCCCTTTGCCTTGGTTGTAAACTTGTAAAAAATTCTTAAAATAAACTAATTATAATACCTCTAAATTTATTTTAAGTGTCGAATGAGAAACTCAAGACTTAAACAATGTCAAACTTGTGCATTTTTTCACCATGTGACCTACAATTTTTAAAGGGTTTACATCTGATTTAAAGTATAATTATCAATGATAAAATTAAGATTTGAAAAATTTCTCTTATGTTACTCTACTTTTATTACATAGAGACCAACATCGATCCATAATAACCAATGTCGATTACAATAAAATCAATGGCAATTAGACTAGAATCGATGATAGTTAGAATAGAAGCAATGGTGGCTAGAAAAAAAATTAAATTTGGTCAATAAAAATTAATGCTAGCTACCTATGGACCCTTAAGAAAAAAATAATTTGTAAAAATACATTACTTATCCCTAAATAGTATAAAATCTATAGAAAACTTCTAGATCCTGAAACAAGATGATTAGACAAAGACCTAGCGAGTTTCAAAATCATAAATGAAAACATACAAATTTCAAGGAAACTCAAAAACCAAATTTTTTACCATGTTTTACCTCTACAAAAAAAATTATTCTAGTTAGATAGGATCGATGTTGGTTAGGGTATATCAATATTGGTCACTATGTAAACTATGTGTCAACAAAAGATCAAAAATAAGGGGAAAATAATGACAAAATTTTATTTTTAGATAGGTTTAAGCACTTTTTGGCAAATCTAAAGATGCCAAGTTGTTATCCTTATTTTTATGCGATGTGTGGTCCCATCAATCATGACAACATGTAGAGATGGAATCCAAAATGAGTTAAATCAAACATTAGTAAATAAAAATCAAGAAATACATAAAGAACATAACTAACTAAGCCAACTCCTTCAATAGGCTTTGCAAGTGACAATTAAGAGCTATTGAAAGAAATAATATACATCAAACCTTTTTAAGATCATCTCATCATCTAAATGTGGCTAAAAATATGATTTTCCCCTTGATTTGATGCTCATGTCTTTAACAATGATGAGTGGCTTGCTCCTATATCATCACAAGTGCATCAATGAAACTAGTCTCATGATATTGGATCAATGGTATGCCTATAGTGAAGCTATCCTACTGAAAATTAAGAATTATAACACTACACAAAAATAACTTCTGGAGAGAATTCTACATAATCATTTTACACAAAATAAAGTTTAAAAATATGAGTAAGAGGCCTCTAATTTATATATTTTTCAATTTGATCATAATTAACCATGATCATCCATCTTGAGATCAAGATGTGTTGCCACGAACTGATTCAATTTTGAAGACTTAAATCATAAATATTTAGAATAAAGTGGCATTAAATAGGCATCAGAGGCCTTAAACATGACATTTTTTTCATTTATCACTGGTGGATGCCACCCTAGAAATGATGTCACCTAATGATACAGATATTATAAATTAATCTCCAATTAAAAGATATTCAACAACTTCCATATATTTTCCACTTAAGCACTTGATTTGGATTAATTTGCCTATGAGATTAATCAAATTTTATATAATTCTTTAGAATTTAGTTGCATACTTAATCAAACTAAAAAAAAATCATATTATTAAATTATAATTTGACTAGAGTATAATTCTAAAAAGGTGTCAATTGCCTATGGCCCAATATCCCATCTAGGACATTGTTGACATGAAATAACACATGTACACATCGTGTGCTTCTAAACAAGAAATTTTTTGTGGTTTACAACATCAAATTACATTTTCATCATTTTCACTTGAAATAAGTTGAAAAAAATTAATAATCACATAAAATGCATACCTCATTTAGGGATACATTAGCCTAAATTGGTGGTTGTTTATGACAAGATCAAACTATTTAGCACATTTAATTTATTTTTGCCCAACTTGTGTATTTGAGTAAATTTCAAGTAAGATTGATAATTTAAACAAAATGGTGTTAAGAATTGGATGTATACACACCTCACTAACCTCATTATGGCATTTTACCTTATGATCTTGAGCCCACCCTCAAACCAGTCATGAAACATAGAGATCAAGATGAGAATGATCATCATGCATTTCATAGATTTAGACCTATTAACTCTGATGAAATGGAGATTTATCCCAATGAAGTTTCAAATGAGGTTAGGAATAAACTCTCTAGGTTTTAGGGGAATAATTTAGTGACTAGTGAGCATTATTTGAGGGCTTTACACATTATCATTGAATATTACAAAGTTGATGATCCAAAAATTGAAAGTCTTGGTTGAATAATATTTCAAGAACACACAAATAATAATTCTATCTCTGAGAAGAGATGTTTTATTGCTCAAAATTGTAGATACAACATATGCCTATCTCTAGGAAGAGATGTGTAATTGCCTTTTTGGGATATATCTATTTCTATACACACTTTGAAGGTAGGAGGAGGATGTGGAAGGTCACAAATATCGAGGGAGATGAAGTGGTTCGACTTCCATGATTTGTAACATTATAGAATTTGAGAAATTACTATTTTAAAACACTTACTATTTTTATATTGTACTATTAAAAAAGAAATTTAGAATACTTTTGTTGGGATTTTATGGGTCAAAACTAATGGATCATAGCTTGATGACATCTCATCATGCTCTCATCATTCTTATTTTTACAATGGTTTAAATGGAGAGTCAAACAAAGCTATGGTGCAAAAGTTATGGCTCCATAAACTTCTACTACCAATTGGGGTAGAACCGTCACCCAAGTTATCACCTAAAATGTTGCTCAGATCATTCCTCCCTCCTTGAGAAGTAATGGTCCCCATTACATCAATGTTTATCATCAAATGTGGCAGCTGTGTTTTGATTTTATTCTTGATTCATACTTAGAATGGAATGTGATTTTTGGAACTGTGCTTTGTGGAGCTATGAAGGATCTGATTGTTTACCATTTCTATCTGACCTTTAGTCTATAGATGAAAGGTTGTGAACTTCCTTAGATTGGTATTTATTTTCTTTTGTTGTTATGTTGTTTATGTATTCATGGATACAACATTGGCCCATTTAGATTTTTATGGCTTAACCACCATGAGAATGAATTTTTTGGCACAAATCAGGGAGATAGATGTAGAAGGTGGTACCTCTAGTACCCTATAGCATCATGTTCCAAGAGTGAGGGTGATCCTTTAAGTGTTTGATTCATAGATTCCATGTTGATCATACATGAATGGATAACCAAGGAGTACATCGCAAACATCTATATTGACCACATCACACAAGACCTCATCTTGGAAAGGTTTTATTACATATGAGAGAAGACATTGGTGGGTGACACAGAGGTTTTTTCCTAGACTCAACCATCCAATACTATATGGCTTTGGGTGAGGCTTCATGTAAATATTTAGGATTTTCATAACATTAGTAGAGATTTAAATTATTTTGACTACCACTATCAAGAATGAAATTTAGAGGCTTACCTTTCACCCATAACTTAGAGTGAAACAACCTTTACTTATCATTTGGCCTCTCCTCATGGATCTATGATGAAGCAATGATGGCATCAGATTCAACATCTACAATCTCTTCTTCATCCTCTTCAACTGTAGGGTGTGTATGAGGTAGTGCAATAGATGTTTAGGATTGTGACTCAGAAAGTAGGGACTTGATGGCTCAACATTCTTCTTTGGAGTGAGTTCTAGATTTGTGGTAATCACACCATTTCCCTATCTTCACTTCCTTTTGATTCTAATTTTGGCCTCATGTTTGACATTTTTGTCACTTTTCCATTTTGAAGGTTGACTCTTCATATTCATTCTTCCATGTTTCTACTCAATCTTCACCATGAACTTATACACATTAGTGAGGGTTTCCAAATTGAAGTGTTCTATTTCTCCCCATATATACCATTTTAGTCCACCATAATATTTGAGAACCTTTTGTTTTTCACTTTCCTGGATGCCCAATCTCATAGATAGAGAATGAAAAATGTCAGTGTAATCTTGAATAGATTGTTTTTTACCTTGGAAAAGTTGTTACCACTCTATATATAGATCATCATATGCTCCAACGGGGTAGTATTCTCCCTTTATAGCTTCTATGAAATCCTCCTATGTAGGTTTCACCTCAAGGCCAATATCATTTGTACTAAATCTTTTCTTGTACACTTCCCACCAATTTTTTATAGGCAATGATGCTTTCAAATGAACAAAAGTGATCTTCTCTTTATTAGTGAATTTATTTACAAAAAAAAGGATGACAATTGATCTAACCAATTTTATATTTCATCAACATTGATTTTTCTTTCAAATGTAGGGATATCAAAAATCACGTGAACCTTGAAGGGTTTTGGGGCATTGAAAAGATGTGGGGTTATAGATGAGGAGCCATAATTTCCCATCAAGATTTGTTGGAGAATTTGGGTGAATTATTGTAGCATCTACACTTGCTACTATTGGAGGGCTTCATTCACCATTTCCTTGAAAGGATTGGATGTCTTAGTGTTATCTACCATTTGAAGTCATTCGAAGTGAACAGGTGGATAGTCTGCTGGTTCTATTATTTTCCACCCAAGATTCCTATAATCTAACCTCATCCTCAGGATCATACACTCTAAAGACAAATCTCTCTAATACCACTAATATAAAAATCAAAAGTCTTGGTTGAAAAATATTTCAAGAACACCCAAATAATAATTCTATCTCTAAGAAGAGATGCTTTATTGCTCAAAATTAGAGATACAACATATGCCTAACTATGGGAAGATATTTCTAATTGAATTTTTGAGATACATCTATTTTTATACATACTTTAAAGGCAGAAAGAGGATATAGAATCTCACCAATCTCAAGCGAGATGAAGTGGTTTGACTTCCATGATTTACAACATTATAGAATTTGAGAAATTATTATTTTTAGACTACACTATTAAAATTGAAATTTAAGACACTTTTGTTGGAATTTTGGGGGTAAAAATCTATCAAACATAGCTCAATTTGATATCATCATGTTCTCCTCATTCTTATCTTTCCAATGGTTCAAATGGGGATTCAAACAGAGCTATGGTGCAAAATTTATGGCTCCTAGAAGTTCTACCACCAATTGGGTTAGAACCATCACCCAAATTATCACCTAAAATGTTGCTCAGATCAGTTGAGCATGAGGATGTTTCAATTAAACTATTTATGCAAATGATAGAAGACGATGCTCGTGACTAATTCAGTTCTCTTCCTTGTGGATGCATAGATTCATGGGAAGAAATGAAGAAGGTTTTCAAAGTAAAATATGGTGATAGCATTGATCATAGGTTACTTCTTTTAGAATTTGAAAACATAAAGAAGAACCCTAATGAGTGTGTTCAATATTTTAATACAAGTTTTAATAAAACTATGATGAGGCTACTTGATAATATTAGACCTAGTTATACAACTTTATTGACTAAATACTATGATGACTTTGACAAGAAGGTTGCATATTAATTGAGAGATAAGGATCCCATAAATCTAAGGTTGGCATTTTACATGGCCATCCAGATTTAAAATAATATAAAGGTTGTGGGTAAGACTTTGAATAAAAGGGCTGATGTAAAGTTGATCAATCTTGTAAAGGCTCAGTTGGATAAGAATTCTAACCTTGAAGAGACTATGAAAACTTGGAAACTACTATTAAATAAATTACATACAAGTTATACATGGCTAAGAATGGGATTCCCCATGGATCTTCATGTCAGGAGAGAACTCAAAATCAATATCAAGCACAAGTGAGACCCTCTTTCCATAATTGAGATAATGATAGAAGAAAGAGACCAGCCTATGATGAAATAAATGATAGAAATCAAAGTAGAGGATTTGGGATGGAATTTCTTGATCTGTTGAGCTCCAAGTTTAATGTTATAGACTATGATCTTGACATTGATTTGTGTGATAAATGCTTCCACTTCCATCCTCGTGATACTCTTGAAACAATTGATCAAGATGTAGAGGAACCTAAGTCTGCATCTAAAATTGATGAGATTTTGATATTTGATTGTCAAATATCTAAAAGTAAAATGTCTTCTTGCATGGAATTATTGAGTGCTATCATAGTTGATCAATTTTAGAGTGTAGTCAAAAAGGTATGTGTCCCAACTTTTGATTTTGTTTGTGATATAAATATGACATAAGAATATGAATTGCCTAATCATGACTTTGATTTTTTAAGATGTATGATGACTAAAAAGTATGATGGGGGAATTCCTTCATTTGAGGATAGGTAGCTATTAACTAATGTAGTAGTTTCCCAAGAGAAATATTATAGTCTAAGAAGTAAGAAATAAGGTGTTACTCCTAGAGAAACTACCCCTATAGATCCAATGGTAGGGAATGAACATAATGAAGTTAAAAAAACTAAATAAGTCCCTAATTCTTCCAAACTAGAACATTTTTCCCAAATTTTCAAATAAAGAGGTGATCCAACAAAGAATAGAGAACCTATGTTATCTAGTATCTCTAAGTGTATGAATGATGTATGAATAAACCCACCCTTGTAAAATGCTATTATGAATGTTATTTCATCCTATCTTGTCCCACCTATGACTTTGATAATTGTATTCTAGCTAAAAGTGTGGTCACTGTTCCTCCAAATAGACCGCTTCCTCAATACAAAATGTGTGATATGTCCTAACTATTGACTTAATTAAAAATCATTGTGCCACTTGCTAAGTTATTGTGAATACCTGAACATAGGAAGATAGAATTTAAATATTTTGAGTTTAATGAGAGTACAACTGCCTTTATGATTGATTCACCTTTAACATTTTTAGATGATGATGAAGAGTCAGTTGAGGTTATTGAACCAACCCTAGAGGTTTATCTAGGGAATTCATTAATAGAAAGACAACTAGATGTTGACCCTTTTTACACAACCCTATTGATTAACAATTCAATTGTTCACAACTGTATGTTTGATTTTATAGCCTCTTGTAGTGTGATTCCCCTGGGTGTCCTTATTGAACATAGAGTAAAGATAACATTTGATTTTGGCAAGTGCTATGCCATGGAACCAAGAGAGGTACCAATTTTTAATCAAGTTAAAGGATTGGTAGTGAAATTGGTAGTTCATCCATGTAAGTTCCTAAATATGAATGTGGTAGTACTTGATTATCCTCCCAAGTCTGGGATGTTGTTTTTAATCAAATGGGCTACTAACATGGGTGGTAGTGTGCATATGCACATTTATTACACCACTATTTTTTTGGAGGGTAAGATGGTGAAACTTCATAGAGAGCCTAAGATGCTACATATACTTGAAGATCTAAAATGAGATTTAAATGAGATTGTGGTCACTCGTATGGAGCTAAGTAACTTTATTCAAAATGTTAATTGTGTTGAACAATCTACTTTTCTTGATAATGGGTCTGACAATGGACGTAATGAAGCTGATGCTTGGAAAATATCTTTTGATGGGGCTTGTTCCAATCTTGGAAATAGAGCTACGGTTGTCTTTTATGCTCCCCAGTAAGAAATCTTTTAAGTTTTCTTTCAAGCTATCCTTCGAGTGCATGAATAATATTGTTGAATATAAGTCACTCTTGCTTGCTTTGAGAATTGCTTATGAACAAGGAATTACAAGTCCTATTGTAAAGGGTATTTATGAGTTAGTGGTTAAGTAGGTCTGTAATGTTTATGCCACATAAAATAAAAGGTTAAAATAGTATGTAAATGTTGTATAATATTTATTAGAACTCTTTGACACTTTTAATATTTGTTATCATGATAGAAATTTCAATGAATAAGCTGACAAACTTGTGGGGTTGGGTACTCAGTTTGAAATTGAAAATATGAACCCTTAATATTGGTATCAAGTGGAGGTGTTTTTTAGACCTTTAATCCTAAACAACATTCATCATTGGCAAGTATTTGATGATGATGATCAGATTAAAAGGTTTCTAAATTATGAAGTAGAATTTCAATATTAGATGATAAACATGAAATCCATGGTCCAAATCTATGATGGGAAAGAAACCTTGATTGGGAAAGATATCATCCAACTGAAGATAAACACTATCCCTAGAAGATTGGTGATTTTGGAGGAATCTTTGGATGGAGCAGGCTAGATTAAAAATTGAGATATTTTTAACTCAGATGATGTAACTAAATATAATTTCAGTCTAATTAAAACCCATTAAAAGTCAAGCTTTGTGTTCACTTATGTGTAGGAAGAAAAACAAGCCTACAAGCAATTGTTATAAAAGTAACAAGATTACTTGGCTTGGTCATATTACAAATTTAAAGTGTCTATGGAGGATCTATTTTAACATGTCATCCCATTGCAATTTGACAACAAACCTTTCAGGTAAAATCACAGAGCTATCAACCCCATATTAGCCACCAAGATGTGGGAAGAGTTAAAAAATTTGATGGATGGTGGGATTATTTAGCCCACCAAGTATTCATCATGGTTGGAAAGCTTAGTCCCTATAAGAAATAAAATTGGTGACATCCACTTGTGCATGGATTTTATAAATTTTCATAAAGTTATCTGAAGGATAACTACCCCTTCCTAATATGGATAACTTGTTGTATAGTGTTAAAATATTAGAGATGTCTACATTAAATAGTTTCTCAAGGTATAACCAGGTGTGGTAAAATAATCTGATAGACCCAAGACTGCATTTACAATGATTTGGGGCACTTATGTATATATGATGATGCCTTTTGGGTTAAGGAATGCCGGTGTAATATTTTAGAGAGATATGGATGTTGATTTGGAAAGGGAGATTAACAAGTTTATTTTTATATATTATTATGATATTATAGTGTACTCAAAAAATAGAAAAGAGCATTTAGAACATCTAGAGAAGGTGTTCATTAGATGCAAAGAATTTGGTATTTCCCTTAATACAAAGAAATGTCACTTTAGAATACAAAAAGCTGAGTTGTTGGGACACATAGTGTCTAAGGATGGTGTCATGATAGAACTAAAAAGAGTATAAACCATTGATAAAGTACCTATTCCTTAGTCCAATAAGGTAATTCAATCCTTCTTTGGATAAATCAGCTTTGTAAGAAGGTTAGTGTCTAATTTTTAAGAGATCACTCTGTCTATTAATTTCATGTTCAAGAAGTACCAAACCATCAAGTGGGTGGAGAAGGCCACACAATATTTCAATGACATCAAAGGATCCTTGAATCTACCCTAATCTTGGCCAGTCTTAATTACACTAAGAAGTTTCAAATATTCTCTTTTGCATCCTAAAATACTGTAACTACTATTTATTGTAAAAGAATGACGATGGTCATGAACAACCCATAGCTTTATCTAGTAAAGTTATGCAGGGATATGAACTGATCTATACTATCATGTAAAGGTATGATTTTTCTCTCTTTAAGGTTATTATAATGTTAATACCCTACATTTTGAGTTCAAATATTATTGCTTACATCTTGCATACAATGGTTAAGGACATATTGACTAAGATTGGAATATCAAGAAAGAGATGCAGGTGGGTCAACAAGTTACAAGAGTACAACATGGAGATCTAGACAACCAATTTAGTAAGAGGTATACGCTTAGCCAAGCTCATGGGTGTGACCAATTTTCAAGATGTTGAGCTAAACATTGTTGTTTTTAAATTGATTGTTCTTTAAGTAAAATGAACATATCTCTATGGTATAGAGACATTATTTATTACCTGCAAAGTTTGAATTATCCCCTCGACTTGGATAAGAATCAAAGGATAACTCTAAAAATTGTATCCTAAAAATATATCTTGATTAAAACTAGATTGGCATGAAAGAATCCAAATGGGCTTCTTCTAAGATGCCTGGTATAAGAATAAATTATCGATTTGATTGAAAAATTTCATAGTGAAGTATGTGGTGGTCATTTTTTACCTAAAGTCATAGCTCATAAGATTATAAGAGCTGGTTATTGGTTGACATCATTATTTAAGGATATTGCATAGAAAGTAAGAATATGTGAGAAATATCAATGCTTTATTGTAAGGTTGAAAGCTTATGGTTCTCTCCCCTTCCAAATTCTAACGATTCAAGGCCCATTTATACATTGGGTAATGGATTTCACTAGGGAGATCATTGATTCATCAAATACTATACATAGGTAGATATTGATTCCAACTGACTACTTTACCAAATGGGTTGAGGCAATCTCTACAAGTAAGGCTACACATCAGGTGATTATAGACTTTCTATTAAATTACCTTATTTATTGATAATTCCATGAGTTTTAAAACTAAACCTTTGGTGCTATTATGTAAAGAGTATAGGGTGAAATTAGCTTATGATTCCAATTACAACCCTCAAGGGAATGGGCAAGCATAATGTAGTGATATGAACTTGCTCAAAATAATTATAACAACTTTGGAAGCTAACAAGAATAAGTGGGGTGAAAATAAAAAGATTGCATTAAGGGATGATAAGATTACACCTAAGAGAGCTACATATAGAATCCCTTTTGAGTTTTTTTATGGAGATCAAGCTATTTTTCCTATGAATCTTTAGTTTTCAACCTATCAATTCATGCAACAATTAGAAAAAGATGATGAAGTTAACCACTATGAAATCAGACTAAACCATATTATTATGCTTGATGAAACTAGAAGATAAGATCATGAAAGACACCTAAAGTTCAAGGAAACACTCAAAAGGGTATTTTATATAAAGGTTACTCCAAGAAATTTTCAAGTCAGAGATTTGGTTTTACTTTGGGATGAAAAACACGATGAGAAAGGAAAGAATGACAAATTGAATGCCTTTTGGATGGACCCTTATTCCATCAATTCTCAGATTGGGGAACATAATTTCTTCTTAAGAGACTTCGATGGTGAGTTACTATAACTAACAATTAATGGTAGATATTTAAAACACTTCCTCAAATGAGTCCATATTTTTGTTAAGTAGTGTATAGTGTATAGTTATTTTTTTTTTTACCCCTCTACATTGAGATGTGTTTGTATAATTCCTTTTGTCATTTTTCATCATATTTTAATTCTCAAATACTCATAATTATTTTTGTTTGTCTTCCCTTGTCTAATTGGGTATATGAAGGTGTTTGTTATGAAATTGTCAAAATTTTGAATTTGTGGCCCAAAGGGTTGTCACCTAGTGTTGTTTCCTGGGGATGTTTGCATACTAAATAGGGGTATACATCCCTGGGTGAGATCCAATGTTGGTGCCAAAATTTTCTAAAACAATTTTTTCCCTATTTCCTAAAGAATGAGTGCTTGAGACTTTAAATGTTTCCCCTATATGCATGTGCCCACATAGGTCATAAAAATCCTTCTTCAGTAATCAAGTTGTGGAGACCACATAATCCTAGTTTTAACTAACATTTAATGTTTTCATGTCCTATAATGACTTTTTATTTTAGGGTCTATGGTAAAAATTTAGCTAAGATGAATATAAAATGACTAAGTATCTTGAAAATACTAAGTCCAAGTGCCCATGTGGAGAGTTAATGAGTCAACATAGGTTTTGAAAACATGTGGGGGTTAGCAAAGATTCTAAAAGGAATTGCAATGTCAAATTGTAAACTTGAAATTTTTAAATTGCATTTAAGACTCTAAAACCCATGACATTTCCAAAGATTCAAAGTCCATGGTGGGGATATAAAGTGAAGAAGCAAGGTTGGCAAATAAGTTTTAAAATTTTAAATTTCAAAGAGCACACCAAGTTCCCAAGCTACCACATGTAACATCAAAATGAAAAGCCCAAAATAATGTGTAAAGTCCAAGTGGAGATATATAGTTTGGTGCAGCATAAGTTCTAAGGGCAACATAAACATGAAATCCCAAATAAATATTTTAAGAGGATCATGCTAAAAGCTAGTTATTTCTCATATGGAGGTCCATGTATGGGTAGGTGAAATTTTTAAAGGAAAAAATTTCCATAGAATTTTTAAATGGAAATGAAAATTTACATATTTCCACCTACAATATTTAAGGCAATATCTGAATCCCTCCATAGATACAAAAACAAAAAGTAATTTTACAATTGTAAATTGTCAAGTTCAAGCCAATATCTAAAACTCGATATAAAGGTGTAGTCCACATGGAAAATATCAAAAGGAGAGTCATTAGAAATACTTAATCAAAGTAAAAGTTTATTTTTCAATAGCAAAATTTCAATATGCAAGCCAATCTCCCAAGTCTACAATGGGAATATCTAGTGGAAAAATAATATCTAAGTGTAATTTTTTCAATTGCAAATTTCATTTTGCATTTGAAGACCCAAAATCTATTGATCAAATAATGTGCATGAAGGTTTAAAATTTATATTGGGGGAAAAAGGGTAAGTGGCACATGTCATGGTTTTATTAATTGGTAACTTGAAAACAAAAGAGCATGCCAAATGTTATTTTGGTCTATTTCCACATTGAATTTGATTTATCACAATAGGGTATTAGCATCTCTATGCTTAATATATTAACATTGTCGAAAATGGAGGATTGTCCCATTAGAATCATTGGTGTTATTATTTCTGATAGAGTTTCTTCATGGAAGAATCAAAAAGATAAAGTCTAAAAAGCTGAAAAAGACTCAGGAGAAGTGCAAGAAAAAGTCTTCCTCATAAATAATTAGGCTAAAGAAATTTAAAAGGAAATTAATAGACAAAGTGATAGATTTAAGGATGACTACAGAAATAATTGGCTAGATAGAATAAATGTGTCTACTGAAGTAGAGTAGATTATTGTTTTTAGGAAAGAAGTTGAAGATATTCAACTGAAGTTGCAGGATCCATATGAATAGAATGATTGACTATTTGAGCTTTATGAGAAAAAAAGGTGAGAAAAGGATGAGATTAGGAAATTATGGAAAGAAAATGTGAAAAATAAATTTTCTTCTGAATTCAATGCATACATCATGGGTGAAACAAAATATCAATACTTAATAAATGAAGCTATGAAACTATAAACTAAGTTGGAGGAAAGGAACAAGGGACTTCAAATTTACATATAGAAAAGACCATGAGATCTAGAAGCCTAAGTTTAGAATAGATGAAGCATAGTCATAAAAGTGTTTTTGAACAAGATTATGACTCAAAAAATGCTATGGAAAAGGATTACTATAGTCCTAATGAGTTTGAGATTATTGACATACCCAAAGAAGAATTTATGATTTATTTCAAATGAAGAAAGAACATTCCTAGATTTGAGGATCACACAAGGTCATAAGTGTTGTAAAGTCAAAATCTTAATGTGTAGTGGACACTTTTAGTAGGATTGCAACATGCATTTGAAACTTTAAAATATTTTAAATTATTATATGTATTACAAGGGCCAAAACCCATATGTCAACACAAGGTCAAATGCTCAAGTCTGCAAGTATTACAAACAAAACTACAACATCAAAATTTATTTTTAAAATTAAAAATTTTAAATGTGCAGTAAACTTATAGAATCCCACTAGATGCAAAGTTATAGTTGAATCCCAAAATCCCACCAAGGATAAAAAGTTACAAAGCTTCACCTAGTGTCCAAAATTCTACCAAGGCCAAAAAGTGGAACATTACAAAGAAGGGCCAAAATCACACATAAGGTAAAATAAAGTAAAATGTGCACATTTAACTATTATGTTTGGTGGTACAAGAAAAAGGCAAAAAAAGAAAATTTGGTGTTGACCTTAAAAGGTAAAAAGGTAAAATAATAAGCTAAGTGTCATTTCTAATATTTGGCTAATGTCAATGAGCTTTATGGATGAGAATATTGTTGCAAGGGGTTTTAGACCAAAGTGGGCCATTGGAAACATATTTTTCAAATGACCATGGATCTAATATTGCCTCCATCACAACTAGAGTAGTCTAATGTAATCATGACAAAGATAGAAGCATCCTTTGGCTAGCACAAGGAGAAGGGCATCCATAATTCACAAAATTCTAGTTGGGCAAATGATTCACGGGAGAGAAAAGCAAAGTAGTTACATATGAAGAAAAAATCATTTTTCTTCTTAGAATAAATATTCTCCCTCAAGCCCAGTCACATCAAAATTTCTAGCCAAGCATATCAAAGTTTGTTTGAAATATCATCATTACATGCACAAACACCTTCCAAAATGATTTCCTTGTAAATCATGAGATTTTAGGCATGATCAAAGGCATCTTCCAAATGAAGTATCTCAAAGGAATATTGTAGGTGAGAATCTTGTATAATTAAAGAGGGCTTGTCCTCTTTATGAATTTTGTTAGGTTATTGATTTTCTTTCTAGGGTCTAAGTTATCTAACTTTTAGAAAGATGTTGTGTGTTTTGTCTCTCATGCTAATATGATTGTAGCTGTTTAGTCATTAACAAGTTCTAAGAGCATTTTATGTATGTCTCCCCTATTTCAAGAGATAATCCACCATGATTTCCATCGTTATTATGAATTTTGAACATTATGTACATGGATATACTTTTAAGTTAACAAAAACATCTGTGATTTCTATTGTATCTTTTCAATGAGCTGCAATAATACATTCTTCATACATTACTGATTGGGTATTTAGTTTTATGTATTCATTCTAGGCATGAATCTAGATTGTAAATTCCTTTCTGTATTATGATTTGGGAGTATTTTTTGGATAGTCTTTTAGTGACATTCTAGACTTATGGATTTGATAGGAGAAGGTACCCAATTTTTCACTCGCAGTGTATGCTTTGGAGATGTAGGGGTCATTTAAATATTTTCATTGGAATGGAATCAATGAATGCAAACTACTCTTGATGGTTTTATTTAGATTTTTTACTTAGTATTTTGCATATTTTAATGAATAATAGCATGGCTATTATAAGGAGTTCCCTATGTTGAAAACAAAAACAACAACTTAATTTTATATCTACCTAATCCATCTTACCCATCCTACCCCTGTAAATAGTGTGTGCTATTGAGTATCTTGAGTGTTATTTTCCTATAGATGGATGAATATTATATATCTAAAATGTGTATGTATTTGGTCTTTGATTACTAGCATTTTAATCTTCCATTTTCCTCTCAGTTGTCAAAAGTTCCTTTAAAATGAAGATTAAAGTCACCTTGCCATCTGTCTTTAGTAGATTGTGTTTGATTTAAAAGCATTTTCCCAGTGTATGTGACAACTCTTCTCAAGTGGACATAGAAAGATTTGTTATGCTCTGGTCAGATTTATTTGTGTGCCAATAAACCCCTAGAGATTGAACTGTAGTATCCCTCCTTATGACCATGATACCCCATAGATCCTCTCACCTTGGTTTCAGTATAATTAGAAGTAACATGGAACTAACCAAACTCTATGTTGGTGTCTTCAATCCATTATCCACATTTAGTCCATCTAGATATTAAACCTTTCACTGGCTATAATGACATAATTTGGGTTTATCATGTACGATTGTCATCCTCTCAAGTGTGCAAGGTTGACTGCAAGAGATGTACAATTAGGAACCAACATATCCAACACCATGAATTTATTATTTACAAGATAATTTTAAAATTTTGGGCTCATTTGAACTTTCATGCAAAATTTATTAAGAAAAGTTTGTTATTTATAGTAGGGGAATTTAACTCTAAGTAGTTTATTGTTTCATTTCGATTTTTTTAATTTTGCATGTCAAATCCAATTTTGATTTGAGTTTTATTTAAATAAATTTATGTAATGATTTTATTCATTTAAGAGGAATTGATTAATATTATGGTTTCGTGAAATTATGATTATTGTGTCCATTAATATTTTTTTACTTTATTAGTCTATAGATTCATCAAGAAAAGTGTGGTTTTAGGTCCCATGATGGAAGTAGTTTGGGTGGTGTTGTGGGGATTCTTTTTGCGATGGTCAATAGAAAATAGCACACTAAAGTTATCACTAATGTTAGAGTCTATGAATTGTTTAGAGGGAACACCAAGGAGATGGATTTTTACAATGTTTCTAATTTAGAAGCATGTGTCCTTATAGTGAAGATGAATTTTTCCCCAGATACCTTTGATTTCATAGTTGTGGATGGCTACATGGCTAGTTCTATGTCTGAGATACCTTGAGATGGTTCTTTCAATGTTTTGGTGGTATCTTATTTGTTGTTTAGTAAGTACTAGTTGCTTGTAATTACTACTCATATTAAATAATTTTTTTATTAATGTAAATCCTTATTTCTTTTATTATTATTATTATTATTATTATTATTATTATTATTATTATTATTATTATTATTATTATTATTATTATTATTATTATTATTATTATTATTATTATTATTATTATTATTATTGGTAGATGACATAGTTTTGAAAGGGACCTCTCCCATAAACAAAGGATAAAAATATAGAACGAATAAAGCTTAATGAAACTTCTATAGTAGTGAGACATAATTTGAAAACTAAAAAAGATGATGTGGCTTCAAGTGAAAGCATGAAACAAAAGCAATTTTCATCTCAATCAAATAAAATTAAGAGAGATAAAAAAAAATGACAAAAAATGATGATCCTTCCATGAAATTCTCTTTTTAGGATCTGACAGTCATACTAGATGTGCGCAAATCCTTACCGTGCCTCTTAATCTTTTTACAAACTATGTTCCACTTTCCATCACCAACTTTGTAAGGAAATAAGGTATACTTACATACAAAGAGTTATCTAAAATATTGATTGATGGAGCTCGAGCCTTCATCCCATAATTAGATTTACTTTTTGATTCCTCAGCCAAATTCTTCCCACCTAGAGCTAAGTTTTCTAAAGACATAGTTGTAGTATTAATCTTTTCTAAGACACAAGTAGTATTTACCAAAACAATATCCACATTTTCCACTAGCATTTTAGGAAACCCATCTAAATCCTCACACTCAGTATAAGCTTCAATTATTGTATGTTTTAAACTAGGATCCTTCCAACAAGTATTTATTTTTTATGTTTATTACTCAGGCAATTATTCACCAAATGATCAGTATGAATACACCAACAACATTTGAAAGGTAACCTTTCATAGTCTAGATATTGAACCCATGTTATATCCATTACTTTAAAATCTACTTGTGTAAGTAGGTCCTTATATGTATCTATATTCACCAAGATTCAGGAATAGGTTTAATGGTCTATTTTCTTAGTTATAGATTCACCGGCCGAAATTCCACTAGAAAATTTCCTATAGCTCTAAAAACATTAGATTCCAAGATCATATCCATATCACTTTTGAGCTAAAATTGTTTGTATGATAATTATATTATAGATACATGGGCTTAAATAGAATCATGTGATGCTCCTCTCAAATCCAATAATAGTTATTAAAAACATCATCTTTATATTCTTGAGAATAAAAAATCATAATAAAATACCTCTAACACAAGGGTTGCTTTTAATCTTAACTTTTACTAGAGCCTACCAATGTCCCCTTATGCAACCATGAATCTCAGGTAAACTTGGCTATAGGTTTTTGCAATGATATAACATTCAATCAAAAGAGATCCAATCTTCCCTCTCTACTATCTCTTTAAGAAACTCCTTGTCAAAAAAGATACCAAGGTTATCTTTGGCAGTGGATAATGGTTGAATCCATCTTTTCCTTGAAAGGGCCTTTGTATATGATGGTTGCTTCTATCTAACATAGATTTGATCCTTAAAAACCATATATTCTATGTTTTTTCTTTGGTTAACCAAAAACTACTAGAACAAACCTTTTTTTATCTGATCTAGTTGGTCACTCATACATCCCTAAAGCCCTTTTATTCCCTCTCGCTGACTGCCCCTAGATCCCACCTCAACATTAGATTTGGTCCTTTGTGGCCCTTGGTCAGTGATTTGATAGAATACCAACATCATCCATGTTCATGTAAATCATCAAGAGTATTTATATGGCCCAAGATTCTTCCCATCCTTGCTAGATTCTACTATTATGTTTACACCAAGCAAAGCCCCCTATTCACTCTCCATTTGTGTTTTCCTCTCACTACTACCACTTTCCAACATTTTATCCTTCAACCTAAAAAACCCGAACAAGGGACAACATTCTTAACTATAGAGATATTAAGAATTGTTCTAAAACTAATCTACACTTAACCACTATTTTTTAAATTTCTTGAGTAATTTAAGGCTAATTCCTTTTTGATTTTGGTGTAACTTTATCATAGATGTGTATGATAAAGTAAAAATATTTTTATTAACATTTCATTGTTAATATATGAGTGAAAGACTCATTAACCCTCAATTACATATCAAAAAAGATGTGACATTACGAATAGGAAAAAGAAACAATTATTTTTTAAATTTATTTAGAGGTCTAAAATGTTTAATTATCCAAGACATAAATCCCAAGTTATCAAATTTTTATTTGATTGTGTGTAGTCTAATTTCAAATTAATTTCACCTTTTTTACAATAATTAATGGTTTTAGAAGCATCCCTCCTATCTATGTTTTCTAAATACTTGTTTGATGGAACATAAAACATGACAAAATAAATGATTTGTAACTTTTGTTTAAAAATGCATTTTTGATGCCACATCATAATGTACACATGGAAATGTTGTACTTCCACCATGCAATTCTAGATCAATCTATTTTGAGATACGAGTATAGTTGAAGAGTTAGTTTCTTTAGGCACGTCATTTACTCAAGAATTCCTGCTAGTTGTGATCCTAATAGTTGGCATTCTCAATAATGGAAGAATCATGAAAGAATCAAGATGTGTTAGCAAACAAATGAACTTCTATTATTTTATTTATGCAAAGAGAGTACCATATATAATATAGTTAACTGGAAATAGCTAACGGATTAGTGCCAAGGAAGGAATATGGAAAATTCTTCCAGCTTTAACGGTATTATCTAATATCGATATATAATGTAATATTTATCGCTATATCAATGATATCATTCCCCCTTTATTATATTAGTTTTACAAACATCATATTCCTGATAGTTGACATCCCAGGGTTGGTATGCTCTCCTACTCAGTTCAGCGCTCAGCAATGTTTCAGCTGTTTTTGCACGCTGATTTACTCTCCTTGTTGCTGCCTCAATTCAATAGAGCTACGACTTCTACAGGCCTATTACATGAGCTCTATGTCCCAGGTGCTACGTCTGCTATGTGGTATACTCCAGGCTTTGCTAATTACACTGGTTCTCCGCTCACTCTGTAGGTCGTGATCGCTATATAGGTCACAGGTCTTGGCTCGCGTTCGGGACAGTGTATACCAATATAAACAATCCTTTATATCTGCCCAGATTTCCATAGTCCTCTACCTCAATCGACAGGGTTGAAGGCTATTTCCCTTTTCGATCTGTGCTTCTCCCACGTCACGCGCTGCTTGCAGGCTTCTACACTTTCCCATTCTTCTGCTGCGTACTTCGATCAGGCTATGTAGCTCTGATACCAAACTATTAGCAAACAAATGAACTTCTCTAATTTTATTCATGCAAATGGAGCAGCATATATACAATATAGTTAACCGGAAATAGTTAACCGATTAGCACCAAGGGAAGAATCTGAAAAATTCTTCCAACTGTAACAGTATCATCTAATACTGAAAAATAATTAATATTTATCTATCTATGCTATCAAGATGCTTTTGACCTCTAATCTGATGTTGTTCTCAGTGCCATTCCAATCATCTTACAAATCACCAATAAATAATTTATTGAGTTCATATTGTAACAATAAATTTTTGCTACAAATTTTCACTAGGAGTGGTGCCAAAAGATAAGCCTTAGTTTTTTCATAGACCTCAAGAGTCTATGTTTCTAACGGGGATGATATTTTTGTCCATATTTATTGGTATCATAGGTCTTCGAAGGTAAGAGGCATGTGTTTTTTAATAATTGATCAAGCCAATTCATAATTGATCAAGCCAATTCCTTGTCCCAATGTGTGTAAAGTGAATGTTGACCAAAGACTACTTTGATGAAGCTATGGTCATTAGACTCAAACAATATGGATGTTTTCATTTTGACCTGTATTTGTATTTTCATCTTACAAGTTTTTTTCCATTCTACGGTCACCCCAATCAGAATAACTGAACTCATATGAATACAGTGTAGGTAGAACTCACCATTCAAAATTTGTACTATTGGGTCCATTAAAGTACAACTTGCAGTAACTTCATAGGCATATTATATTATTTATTAGTTACAACATCCCAATGAAGTTGGCGATCCAATGCGTTTGAAGTAGAACTCTATTTCAAGTTGCACTGCCATCACGCATTATTGATTTTCTATGATTTGAGATTTGAGATTTCGATTGATTGGTGGTTGTCATATAGAATGGAACTTGTATTTTGTTATTTGGTCGTCTAAATTGTATCGTAGCTTGGTTTTATATAATTTTTTATTTTTGGTCATATTGCTTGTCTCTATTTATTCTCTTGGAAATGTTTCTTATTTTTTTTCTCTAATCAATTTATTAAATCTTTCTTTTTTTAAGATTAAGGGCCCCTTTTTCCTTATTATCAAATAAGTTGTTAATATGTGAAGCTTTTAATATGTTGATGTAAAATTAGTGTAAAATGAAATAATGAATAGCGTATTTGTATATGATTTTTTATTTTATTTTTTTAATTTTTTATTAATTTACTCTCATTTTTTATTCAAAATTGTTCTCGTGAAAAATTTTAATATACATATATATAAAGATTGGATGTAAGAATATATTCCACAAGTTCTGGTTTTATTGCACATATACGACAATATAAAATTTAAAATTTTATCTTTTGGAAACCTTAGTACAAAATTTAGGCAAACCCTACAAATCTAATGAGTAATATCTTCGAATCAAAAGTAACAGGGGTCATGCTTAGAACTGGAAATAAGGATAACAAAATTTTCACTTGTCTGAATAATTTCATGTTTTTTCTTTGTTTCTCCATAAAATTGAAAACAATTGAAGAAAACTTAAATAATTAAAATTTATCATATACGTCATGTTCACGAGATGATTCTCTGCGATACGCATCATATTTATGAGATGATTTTTGGATATACACATCATGTTCGTGAATTAATGCTGTCGCCTCTAGATGCTTAAATTAAAAAAACATCTGAATACTTTTGTATTTATTTTGTATCCCAAAAATGTTATAAACGACCAAAACGTAATTCACAAATTAGAGTAAGATACATAATCCACACATTAAAATAGGATCGTCGTTTATTTAATGAAAAATTATGGATGGTAATTAAAAAAGTGTTGGATCAAATATTTTCTACTTTATTTTTACAAAAGAAATAATTCTCATAATAGAATCTTATTTCGTTGACGGGTTTTCAAGCTAATAATAACAAACCATTCAACGCCCTCACCCATACCAACCAATGAAACAACCATTCGAAGTGTGAAAAACTCTATACACCCAGATTTGATCTGCTACGTGCAGCATCTGTAAAACCATATTTAACCTTATTTTGTTGTTTGAAGCCATGTTCATGGATTCCATCAACAGAATCAGGTTGTCAAAATCTCGGCATTGCGTCGTGTTATGACGTGATCATAAATTATTCATCTATATAATTTGAAGATATCCGCACGGATACCACAATGGCTTACATTCCAAAATTTCACCATTACTATTTCTGAATATTGATAGTTGAAAAGTGACAGATATAATAAGAAAATGAATAACAGAAAATAACGTACACGTTTTCAGATTGCTATAGCAATCATTAAAAAAAGGATTCTTTTAATCTTCTTGATTTCTGTATTTGAAAACTACGACCAAGGGTTACATTAAATAGAATGAAAACAAAAAAAAGAACTTGACTGAACTAATCTAAAACTGCTTGAATGAACTAAACATTAACTGCGATTGTGCATGCGGATTGAGGAGCTAAGACAACATGCAGACTGTGTGCATGATGTGCATGAGGGGAGGCGTTACAAGAAGTGGAAATTAATCAACAATTTCTAACACTCCCCCTTAATTTCTATCACTAACTACTTCAACATTTACAATGCCTAAGTTTTGTCTTAGATAATCAAAGGTCTCTTTTGCTAATGCCTTTGTGAATATATCTACCAATTGGTCTTCAAATCTGTAAAACTCTAGATGGATTTCTCCATTGTTCACTAACTCTCTGATAAAATGGAATTTTGTATCAATGTTTTTGCTTCTCTTGTGAAAAACATGATTTTTTGACAATGCAATTGCTGATTTGTTGTCACAAAAAATTGGTGTTGACTCCTTCTGTGCTTGTAATAAATCTGTCAATACTCTCCTCATCCAAGTTGCTTGACATGTTGTTGATGTGGCTGCTACATACTCTGCTTCAGCCAATGAAAGTGTCAATATAGATTGCTTTTTGGATGCCCATGTGACCACCCCTATTCCATAAAGAAAGGCATGTCTAGAAGTACTCTTCCTGTCATCAATGCTACCTGCAAAATCAATATTAGTATAACAAATCAAATCAAAATCATTAGTTATGGAATATAAAATTCCATATTTTGTTGTCCCTGCCACATATGTCAATATACTCTTTCCAACTTGTCAATGTGAGTCTTTTGGTGACTCCATGAATCTAGAGATTAAACTGACCCCATACATTATATATAGTCTTGTAGCTGTAAGATACATCAAACTACCAACTAGTATTTTGAATGTTGTAGAATCAACATTAGACCCTTTGTCTTCTTTGTTAATTTTGGTCCATGTAGCAACTGATGTAGGTGTTGATTTACAATTCAACATCTTAAACCTCCTTAACACATCATTTGCATATTTAGTTTGATAAATAAAAATTTCTTTCGTTGATTGTACAACTTCTATGCCCAAAAAGTACTTCATTAATCCACAATCTGTCATTTTAAATTCTTTCTTCATTGCTGATAAATGTGTCTATAGACAAATTTCTAGTGAAAATTAAATCATCAACATACAAACACACAATCAAAATCTGACCTTCTTTGTTGATTTTTGTGTACAATGTAGGCTTACTATTGCTTCCACTGAATCTATTGTTTTTCATGTATGAATCAATCCTGCTATACCATGTTATTGGTGCTTGCTTGAGACCATAGAGGGCCTTCTTCAATTTGTAGACTTTTTCTTCATGTCCATGCACTTCATTACCTGTTGGTTATTTCACATACACTTCTTCATCTAGGAAACCATTCAAGAAAGTTGATTTGACATCCATTTGATATACATACCAATTATTTTGTGTAGCTATTGCTAAAACCATTCTAATAGCATCAAGTCTAGCAACTGGAGCAAATGTTTCATTATAATCAATTCCATGTTCTTGTGCAAAACCTTTTGCTACTAACCTTGCCTTGTGCTTTTCAACATTTCTTTCTGCATCAAATTTGGTCTTATAAACCCATTTGACTCCTATGCAATCCTTACCTTCAAGTAGATTAATTAGATCCCATGTTTGGTTTCTTTCAATGGCATTCATCTCTTCATCGATTGCTTTTATCCAATGTTCCTCATTAACTGCTTCTTCATAATACATAGGATCATGAGAGAAAAGAGCAAAATTTAAACATAAATCTAACTTCTCTTCTTCTTGTTTATAAATCTCATTCAATTTTCTCATTTTCTTACCATTAAATCTTGATCTTAAAGTGGCAAGAGTTGGATCTGATTCATCACTTACTTGTGAATTGGATGTAGGATGGCATGCATGACCGGATGATTCACCTTGTGTTAAGCTCCTACGTGTTCGTATTGGAGTGTTTGTTCTTGTTTGTGGAGAGGATTGATCACCTTAATAATTTTGTTCTTCAAATTATTCTTCATTTTGGGAAATTGGTGTTCCAATTGTGATAGTTTTATCAATGCTTCCATCCCATGCTTCTTTTTCCTTAAATTTCACATCTCTGCTAATAATTACTTTCTTTTAAATGGGGCTATACAACTTGTAAGCCTTTGATTCTTCACTATAGATAATAAAAATGCATTTCTCACCTCTATCATCAAGTTTTCTTCTTAATTTAGATGGTATAAGAGAATATGCAATACAACCAAAATTTTTGAAATGATGTACACTACGCTTCTTACCACTCCAAACTTCTTGTGGAATTCGATCTCTGACACTCTTTGTTGGGCTTCTATTCAGAATATATATTACACATGCTACTGCTTCTACCCAATATTCATTTGACAAATGTTTGGCCTTCAACATGCTTCTAGTCATCTCCATGATTGTTCTATTCTTTCTTTCTATTACACCATTCTACTATGGTGTGTACCTTGTAGTCAGTTGCCTTTTAATGTCATAATATCTGAAAAAATCTTAAAATTCATTAGACATATATTCACCTCTTCTATCTGATCTAAGTACCTTGATGTAAAGGCCACTCTACTTCTCAACCATAGCCTTGAATTCTTTAAATTTTCCAAAGGCTTTAGACTTATTTTTGAGAAAATATATCCAAGTCTTTCTGCTAAAGTCATCAATGAAGGTTAGAAAATAAGAACTACCTCCAAATGATAGAATTTGCATAGGTCCACATAAATCACTATGGACTAGCTCCAATATTACCCTTGCTCTATATGAGGCTCCTACTGGAAAGCTCTCTCTATGTTGTTTTGCCAGAATGCAACTTTCACATGAACTTCCTAGCTGTTCTATTGGTGGTAATCCCTTCACCATATTTTCTTTTTGTAACAAATTCAAACCTTCAAAATGTAAATGTCCATACCTTAAGTGTCATAGCCATGATTGGTCTAGATGCATGGTTTTAAAGTGGGCTTCCTCTTCTCCTTGGATGCACTGAATTCGAAGAGGGAACATCTGATTCTTGGTCATCTCCACTTTTCCTATCAACCTATCATTTAGAGATTTGTCTAGTATTGTGCAAACATTATCCATAAAAGATACTCTGTAACCTTTATGTACTAACTATCCAACACTCATAAGATTATGCTTTAGTCTAGGTAAAAAATAAACATCAGGAATAAACCTTCTTTCGCCATTTTTTGCCAAAACATTTATTACTCCTTTACCCATTACATCCACTTTGTTATCATTTCCTAATTTCACTTCAGATTTTACAGAATCATCAAGACTAGCAAAAAAATCTTTATTCCCTATCATATGGTTACTACATCCACTATCTAAGAACCAAATATCTTTAGCATTTTCTTGAGCAACATGACAAGTGAGAAATAAGCTTCTAGAATTAGAACTAGATTCATTTGTATAATTAGCATTTTGTTTGCCCACATCTCCTTGTTTTTTTTGCATTCACTTGTATAATGTCCATATTTTTTGCAGTAATAACATTGAATGTTTGATTTATCAAACCTTTGTGAATTTTATTGAATGCGATTGTTGCCACATCCTCTATTGTTGTAGTTTTGATTATTGTTTTCACCTTGATCTGGATTGTTCCTTCCATTTATGCCTCTTCCTCTTCCAAATGATACCTGAGACTTGAAAGCATTCTCAAAAGAAGTATTGTTATTCATATTTATTCTAGATTCATGTGTTAACAAAGATCCCATTAATTCATCTACTGATAACTGTTCTAAATCCTTGGTTTTCTCAATAGCTACAACTATTACATCAAATTTGCTTGGTAAACTCCTTAGTATTTTTTCTATGAAATTCTGATATATTATTGTTTTTCTATTAGATCTAATTTGATTCACAATATTCAATACTTGACCCATAAATTGGTCTATAGACTCTGAATCATTCATTTGCAAATTTTCAAAATTTCTCCTAAGATATTGCAATTTAGCTATTTTCACCTTTATATTACCTTTATAGGTGGTCTATAAATTTTCCATGCTGACTTGGATCCCATTACTACTATAAATCTAGAAAAAATAGATTCATCCATTACATGTTGGATTAGAAATAGAGCTTTTGCATCCTTCTTCTTATTCTCTTTAAGCTCTTCCTTTTGTGCTCAAGTTAATACCTGATGGGTAGCCTCATCCTATGGTTCTACAAAACTATTCTCTACCAAATCCTAAACATCTTGTGAGAAAAACAATGTTCTCATTTTAATTTCCCAAAAATCGTAATTCTTACCATTGAAAACAGGAATTTGGAGCTGAGAAATGCTGTTATTTGTTGCCATGTCTCAAAACTTGTAGGATTTTGCTACTATTGTAGTATTTCTCCTCCCTGGATCTTGTTTCAAACTATCTCTTCAAAAGAAAAAAAATCTAAGTTTGTCTTATTCTCTCATGCATTCAACTACTTTGTTCATGGACTGCTTGACCTCCCTCTGTTCAAGATCTGTGATTTATTTTATCTACTAGCTGCTTGTTGGTAACGCCCTGATGCTACTGCTACATCCTCTCTTTTACTATGCTTCTTGGCTGATACTATGAGCAATCTATGCGGTGACTGCTCTCCAGCTATATTAGCTTTTGCCTATTGTGCCTTCCTATAACTTGAGCTCTGATACCATTCTGACAGAGATATAATAAGTAAAAGAATAACAAAAAATAACGTACACATTTTTAGATTGCTACAGTAATCATAAAAAAAAGGATTCTTTTAATCTTCTTGATTTTTGTATTTGAAAACTATGACCAAGGGTTACATTAAATAGAATGAAAAAAAAAAAGAACTTGACTGAACTAATCTAAAATTGCTTGAATGAACTAAACATTAACTGCTATTGTGCATGCGGACTGAGGAGCTGAGATAGCATGCAGACTGCATGCATGATGTGCATGAGGGGGGGCATTACAAGAAGTGGAAATTAATCAATAGTTTCTAACAAAAAATGGAGGCAAATAATTTAATTATTTCTTTGCCTAGAAATTTTGCCCCTTCTATCTCAAGCTATTTTTTTAGATGATAGACGTTGATATTCACAGTTTTAGAGAATTGAGCATGGACAAGTGGTTTTCTAAATATAAAATTAGGTTTAGAAAATAAATAAAACAATCCTTTAAATGTGCATATGCATGTGGTAGGACAATAGTTGTTCGCTTTCCCATACATAGCTTTGGGTTGCATCAATACTGTACATATTGAAAATGTCTCTAATGAGAGAACACCATCTTTCAAATTTTGTGGTTGTAGTTCTATTTGTGTTTTTCATGAGAAATGAGTGCTCTGTGAGATCATTGATTCACTCTAATGTGGTTGACATTACATTATTCGGTGTGAATGGCAATGGAGAAACGAATGATACCAAGGTCATCTTTATCATATCATTTTAAAATTATACTCATTGATTTCTATGTTTGAATTTTAGTTTTTTTTTTGGGTGTCAATGTGGATGAAACAGGTATTCCAGGTAGCATGGCAAGCAACCTGTGCTAAGGACTCAGCTATACTAAACATTCTAGCTAATTACCACTTTCTAGTTGCCCCCATCACCTTCTCAGGACCTTTCCAGTCAAACATTGCCTTTAAGGTATAAATTGTTATTTTGGAATTAGAAAAAATAGAATTCAAAAGCATTTCAATGGTCAGCTCAAAGTAATCTCATAATCCATAACTTTTGCAAGTTAATGCAAGTATAATTTCCCCTGTAAATATTGGGGGTCGGGCTTCCAATTTGTCCCAATGGATAGATTTTTCAAAACTCAATGGCATTAAATTTGTGGGTAATGGCGTTACTGACAGACATGGAGCAGCTTGGTGGAAACTTTCACCAAACAACGATGAGGTATCTGTGTGTACTTAATTTTGAAGTCAACAGAAGAAAATATAACAACAGAAATAGAAAATATACATATGCAAATGTAGACACTAGATTGCTACAACAATCAAGGAGAGATCTTTAATCTGATTCTTTCTCTTTTAAAAAACTGTGAACTGTGCTTACATAATAGAATGAAAACAAAAAAATAACTTGACTAAAATCATCTTTAATTGTTTGAATGAACCAATCTTTAACTGCCATTGCATGCAGACTGAGCAAGGACTAAAACATATTGATCATGCAAACTGCATGCATGAAGGGGAAAACAAGAAGTTAAACAGTGAGTGGAGAAATTATCTCCAGTGTGCTATAGTTCCTAACACTCCCCCTTAATTTCTACCACTAACTACTTCAACATTTACAATGCCTAAATTTTGTCTTAGATAATCAAAACTCTTTTTTGCTAATGCCTTTGTGAAAATATCTGCCAATTGGTCTTCAGATTTACAGAACTCCAAATGAATTTCTCTATTGTTCACTATCTCTCTGATAAAATAGAATCTTGTATCAATGTGCTTTCTCCTCTTGTAAAAAACATGATTTTTTGACAATGCAATTGCTGATTTGTTGTCACAAAAGATTGGTGTTGACTCCTTCTGTGCTTGTAATAAATCTGTCAATACTCTCCTCATCCAAGTTGTTTGGCATGCTCTTGATGTGGCTGTTACATACTCTACTTCAGCTGATGAAAGTGTCACAATAGGTTGCTTTTTGGATGCCCATGTGACCACACATGTTCCAAAAAGAAAGGCATGTCCAGAAGTACTCTTCCTATCATCAATGCTACCTAAAAAATCACTATCAGTACAACCAATCAAATAAAAATCATTAGTTATGGAATATAAAATTCCACATTTTGTTGTTCCTACCACATATCTCAATATCCTCTTTCCAACTTGCCAATGTAAGTCTTTTGGTGACTCCATGAATGTAGAGATTAAACTGACCTCATACATGATATCTAGTCTTGTGGCTGTAAGATACATCAAACTACCAACTAGTCTTTTGAATGTTGTAGAATCAACATTAGACCCTTTGTCTTCTTTGTTAATTTTGGTCCCTGTAGTAACTGGTGTAGGTGTTGATTTACAATTCAACATCTTAAACCTTTTTAACACATCCTTTGCATATTTAGTTTGACAAATAAATATTCTCTTCTCTGATTGTACAACTTCTATGCTCAAAAAGTACTTCATTAATCCCAAATCTGTCATTTCAAATTCTTTTTTCATTACTGATTTAAATGTGTCTATAGAAAAATTTCCAATGAAGATCAAATCATCAACATACAAACACACAATCAAAATCTGACCTTTTTTGTTGATTTTTGTGTACAATGTAGGCTCACTATTGCTTTTGTTGAAACCATTGTTTGTCATGCATGAATCAATCCTGCTATACCAAGTTCTTGGTGCTTGCTTGAGACCATAGAGGGCCTTCTTCAATCTATAGACTTTTTTTTCATGTCCATGAACTTCATAACCTGGTGGTTGTTTCACATACACTTCATCTAGGAAACCATTCAAGAAGGCTGATTTGACATCCATTTGATATACATACCAATTATTTTGTGTACCTATTTTTAAAACCATTCTAATAGTAACAAGTTTAGCAACTGGAACAAATGTCTCATTATAATCAATTCCATGTTTTTGTGCAAAACTTTTTGCTACTAACCTTGCCTTGTGTTTTTCAACTTTTCTTTCTCCATCAAATTTGGTCTTATAAACCCATTTGACTTCTATGCAATCCTTACCTTCAGGTAGATTAATTAAATCCCATGTTTGGTTTCTCTCAATGGCATTCATCTCTTCATCAATTGCTTTTATCTAATGGTCCTCATTAATTGCTTCATCATAATACATAGTATCATGAGAAAAAAGAGAAAAAATTGAACATAAATCTAACTTTTCTTCTTCTTGTTTATAAATCTCACTCAAGTTTCTCATTTTCTAACCTTTAAGTTGATCTTAAAGTGGCAAGAGTTGGATTTGATTCATCACTTACTTGTGAATTGGGTGTAAGATGACATGCATGACCAGATGATTCACTTTGTGCTAAGCTTCTAGGTGTTCTTATTGGAGTGCTTGTTCCTGCTTGTGGAGAGGATTGATCACCTTGCAAATTTTTTTCTTCAAATTCTTCTTCATTTTGGGGAATTGGTGCTCCAATTGTGATGCTTTTATCAATGCTACCATCCCATGCTTCTTCTTTCTTAAATTCCACATCTCTACTAATAATCACTTTCTTTGAAATGGGGTTATACAACTTATAAGACTTTGATTCTTCACTATAGCCAACAAAAATGCATTTCTCACCTCTATCATCAAGTTTTCTTCTCAATTTAGATGGTATAAGAGAATATGCAATACAACCAAAAATTCTAAAATGATGTACACTATGCTTCTTACCACTCCAAGCTTCTTGTGGAATTCGATCTCTGACACTCTTTATTGGGCTTCTATTCAGAATATATATTGCACATGCTACTGCTTCTGCCCAATATTCATTTGACAAATTTTTGGCCTTCAACATGCTTCTATCCATCTCCATGATTGTTCTATTCTTTCTTTCTGCTACACCATTCTTATGTGGTATGTACCTTGTAGTCAGTTGCCTTTTAATGCCATGATATCTGCAAAAATATTGAAATTCATTAGACATATATTCACCTCGTCTATCTGATCTAAGTACTTTGATGTAAAGGCCACTTTGCTTTTCAACCATAGCCTTTAATTTTTTAAATTTTTCAAAGGCTTCAGACTTATTTTTGACAAAATATATCCAAGTCTTTTTGTTAAAATCATCAATGAAGGTTAGAAAATAAGAACTACCTCCAAATGATGGAATTTGCATTGGTCCACATAAATCATTATAGACTAGCTCCAACATTACCTTTGCTCTATATGAGGCTCCTACTGGAGAGCTCTATCTATGTTGTTTTGCTATAATGCAACTTTCACATGAACTTTCTAGCTGTTCTATTGGTGGTAATCCCTTCATATTTTTTTTTGTAACAAATTCAAACCTCCAAAATGTAAATGTCCATACCTTAAATTCCATAGCCATGATTGGTCTAGATGCATAGTTTTGAAGTGGGCTTCCTCTTCTCCTTGGATGTACTGAATTCGAAGAGGGAACATCTGATTCTTTGTCATCTCCACTTTTCCTATCAACCTGTCATTTGGAGATTTGTCTAGTATTGTGCAAACATTATCCATAAAAGATACTATGTAACCTTTCTATACTAACTGTCCAACATTCATAAGATTATGCTTTAGTCTAGGTACAAAATAAACATCAAAAATAAATCTTCTTTCACCATTTTTTGCCAAAACATTTATTACTCCTTTACCCATTACATCCACTTTGTTATCATTTCCTAATTTTGCTTCAGATTTTATGGAATCATCAAGACTAGCAAAAAATTCTTTATTCCCTGTCATATGGTTACTACGTCCACTATCTAAGAACCAAATATCTCTAGCATTTTCTCGAGAAACATGACAAGTGAGAAATAAGCTTCCAGTATTAGAACTAGATTCATTTGTGTAATTAGCATTCTGCTTGTCCACATCTCCTTGTTTCTTTCTGCATTCACTTGCATAATCTCCATATTTTTTGCAGTAATAACATTGAATATTAAATTTATCAAACATCTGTAAATTTTGCTGGAAGTGATTGTTGCCACGTCCTCTAATGTTGAAGTTTTGATTATTGTTTTCACCTTGACCTAGATTGATCCTTCCATTTCTACCTCTGCCTCTTCCTCTGAAGTTTGACCTTCCTCTTCCTCTTCCTCTGCCAAATGATACCTGAGACTTGAAAGCATTCTCAAAAGAAGTATTGTTATTCCTATTCATTTTAGATTCATTTGTTAACAAAGATCCCATTAATTCATCTACTGATAACTATTCCAAATCCTTGACTTCCTCAATAGCTACAACTATTGCATCAAATTTGCTGGGTAAACTCCTGAGTATTTTTTCTATGATCTTTTGATCTATTATTGTTTCTCCATTAGATCTAATTTGATTCACAATATTCAATACTTGACCCATAAACTAGTATATAGATTTTGAATCATTCATTTGCAAATTTTCAAAACTTCTCCTAAGAGATTGTAGTTTAGCTATTTTCACCTTTGTATTACTTTTATAGGCGGTCTCTAAGATTTTCCATGCCGACTTGGATCTCGTTGCGGCTGCAACTCTAGAAAAAATAGATTCATCCATTGTTTGTTGGATTAAAAATAGAGCTTTTGCATCTTTTTTCTTGTTCTCTTTAAGGTCTTCCTTTTGTGCTCGAGTTAATCCCTGATGGGTAGCCTCATCTTGTGGTTCTACAAAGCTATTTTCTACTAAATCCTAAACATCTTGTGAGCAAAATAATGTTCTCATTTTAACTGCCTAAAAATCATAATTCTCACCATTGAAGATGGGAATCTTGAGCTGAGAAATGTTGTTGTTTGTTGCTATGTCTCAACACTTGCACAGTCAGAGATTCAAATTGTGGAGGAGAGGTGCACGTATTCTTCTTTTCCTTCCAGTCTTCTATTTCAAACTGATTATCCTACATCATGCACGCTTTTGCTCTCTTCTTAGTACGTCGCCCTTCTGGCTGCATGCCTTTTTTTTGCATGTTGGTTGTGCTTTCTTGACAGCAGGAAGGCTCTTCTCTTCTTGGATCTACTTGCTGCTCTTTCTCATGCTACACTTGGACAGATTCATAAACTTTGATAAACTAAATCTCATACCAGCGCTTAAAACAACATAAGATTAGACAACAGTTCGTTGCCTTGTGCAACCTGGCTCTGTGCTTTCCAATAGACTATTAATCTGCACTCTTCGTTGTAGGTTCCCTCACGTATGCCACTAGAAGGTTGACGTGATTAATATTGATTGAGCTGGCTGGAGTGCTCCTCTACAACTAGGTCTGGGCATCCTCAGCTCTATTGACTCGTGAGTGGACTATGATCTGGCCCAGACGATCCACACTCCTCTCATCTCTTTCTTCCCTTTGATGAATGTTGACATAACAGGTTGGAGACTCCACTCACAACGCTTCGGTTACAAGAAAGTTAACCGAGCTCTGATACCAAATTTGAAGTCAGCAAAAGAAAATATAACAACAGAAATAGAAAATATACATATGCAAACGTAGACACTAGATTGCTACGGCAATCAAGGAGAGATTTTTAATCTGATTCTTTCTCTTTTAAAAAACTACGAACTGTGCTTACATAAATAGAATGAAAACAAACAAAAAAACTTGACTAAACTCATCTTTAACTGTTTGAATGAACTAATCTTTAACTGCTATTGCATGCAGACTGGGCAAGGACTAAAACATATTGATCATGCAAACTGCATGCATGAAGGGGCAAACAAGAAGTTAAACAGTGAGGGGAGAAATTATCTCCAGTGTGCTGCAGTTTCTAACAAATTTATGTATGTATAATCAACTGAATGATTATCAGTGGAACTATTTGAATAACCATCGATTTTCTTGGGGTCCAAGAAAGCAACAATGTGGGCAGCAAATTACCAAGTGTCAGGCCCACGGTGAGTCATGGCAGGGAAATATGTTGCTATTTTTAGTTTTTTTTTTTTTCACTCTTTAAGATAGTTTAATTAAAGTGGCTAGCAATTCGAAAATAGAGGACACCAAACCTTCTGGTAAAATAGGGATTTGGTTTATTAGGTATAGCTAATTGTATTGGCATGTATATCTAGGCAGGTATTGAGATTCTACGTCAGTTATGACGTTAGCGTAGAGGCCATTACTATTCAAAACAGCCGACAAACTCACCTCAAGTTTGACAGTTGCACTTCCGTTAAAGTATTTGGCCTGACAATCTCTTCTCCTGAAAACAGCCCAAACACAGATGAAATTCATCTCCAAAATTCTCAAGACGTTGAAATCCATCATTCCTCAATGGCATGCGGTGTACCTGATTTAATTTTTAACAAACACTCTTTTATGTCTTAACTGCAATGGAATTGATTGCCCTGTGTTGATGAACACACAGGAGACGACTGCGTTTCCATTCAAACAGGCTGCTCCGGCATACGCGTTCACAATATAAACTGCGGCCCTGGTCACGGTATCAGGTACCCTTACTTCTACTCCTGCTTTCATTACAACGCCTTGGTTTTTTGTATAACTAACAAGTCACTTCTAATTACTGTTATTCCAATCAGTATTGGAGCACTGGGAAAAGGCGGAACAAGGGCCTGCGTTTACAATGTGAGCTTTTATGATACTAATATTCTATTTCGTTAAATGGTGTACGTATCAAAACGTGGCAGGTCTGTTGATAACCTGATCTATCCAAACAATATAAATCTTACGATTGGTAATTTAAAAAATAGAATTCCCATGCGTAACTATCTAGCTTTAATACAGGGAAGAGTTGGATCGGTGAAAGGCGTGTCCTTCTCCAACATACAGGTTTCCAATGTAACAGTTCCAATCGACATCAATCAATTTTATTGTGATAAGAAAGACTGCCCCATTAGAACATCCGCCGTGTTTATTACGGACGTCACATACCAAAAAATAACAGGAACTTACGTGGACACACCTCTTCGTTTGGCCTGTAGCGAGAACGTTCCATGCACCGATTTGAAGTTAGACAACATTGAGCTCCAGCCTGCCGTTGCAAATGGAAACGATCCCTTCGGCTCGAATTCTTATGGAGAACAACAATCCAGCGTTGAGTGTCTGCGAGCTGGCAGGCCTCACAGCAATCCTTCCCGCACTCAGTCACAAGAAGATGCGTGTTAACACTCGTAAAAATTATGTGTAATAACATACTTCCGCATGAAACGATGCTAAACATAATAGAATAGAAGCGATTGTCATATTTCTCAGAAATATTGTTTCCATGCAAGATCAATAATCTCTAATTCTTCACACCTGACTAGCAATCCTAGTTTCTGAGGTGTATTTCTGTAAGGCACAAATTCATAATTGGCATAATTTAATGTTTGCAATGAATTCTATGTTTACTGTTGTTTGAAGTCAGAAATATGGTATCATTTACATTCTTATAGCTTTTTCTGTTTTTCCTTTCCTAGAACAAAATTACTCAACTTTGGAAATTTTTCATTGGGATAGCTTCATCATGTCCTACTTGATGCAATCCTCCCTCTCATCCAAAATCTCAGTTTTCTCTTCATAATCCTCCCTGCCGCTCTCCCCCCTCCCCCTCCCCTTCTACCGTAGAAACTGGGTATATTTTATATGGCGCTTCTACAGGAAAACGAAGCGTCGAGAAGATGAACGGACCCTTTTTAGCCCCCGAAATGCATGCAAAGTCGACTAAAAGAAGAGGGGAGCGGGTGACTCTGGCCGTAATGGCTAAGAAGTTTACGAATTATGTTGATTAACAAATCGAGTATCCATGACATTGTGGATTCACCGAATTTGCCTACCAAGAAGGAAATTAACTATAGGGAACTCAATAACATGTGTAACCTCAAGAACGGTATGATTTTGAAGAGGCAATGCGTTTCATGTGACCCAGTCCTTTAAGTTTTGGAAACATGACATTCAATGCTAGTAGTACATTTACTCTTCATGACGATTAGGTGGGTATAGAATGACATGTAAGGCTTGTTGAGGAGGAGATCATACATCATAACCCTTAATTCTGAATCGGAAAAGGCTCTAAAAGTCGGGTACATGGTTCCTAATAATTAAGAGACTGGGGGTTGAGCTTCTTCCAAACAAATCGTCCTTTTGCCTTCTCGTTGTCAACCTGATGAACATGCCGAAGCCGAGTTTACTATTATATGTTAGAAATGTTGAAAAGTGATGTTGAAGTGCAGTTCACTCAGTTCTATTTTCAGACTATTAGTGTAAATTTAGTATGCATGAATAGTTTTTGTGGAGCTAAATTTAGAGAGTTAATTTTTTAGTTAATATATGTTTTAGAAAAAATAAAGCCTTAGAAAGGCTAGAGTTAGTTTTAGTTGATATTACATGCAAATTATTATTTAGATAAATTTAAAATATTTTATTTAATAATTAGAAAAGCATGCTCACATGAAATTCTATTAATACATTGTAATTTATCTTTATTTTCAAAAAGAAGGAGAATGATTTCAATTTTTTGAAGTATTTTTTATTTTTGCAATTCTTATTTCCTCTGTATTATGAATATTGCATATATTTGGTTGTGATTTAATTTTATTTAAAATTCTATATCTGATATAAGAGCTAGTATTTTTTCTTTTGGGTTAAATATTTAGTAGTTGGAATTTTACCAAAAATTTATCATGTCAAATTCTAACTCCTTGCCCATTCCAGAATTTGATGGAAATGAGTATGATTATTAGTGTATCAAAATAATGACTTTTTTGATAGAAAAATATTTGTGGGAGATTATTGAATCAAGTTATGCAAAGCCAATTGATTGGAATGCCCTTACAACAAATGATAAAACAACTAAGAAGGAGGCTAAGAAGCAGAATTCTCAAGTCTTATTTCATATTCAAATAGCTCTAGATAAGAGCCTATTTCCACAAATTGCAGGAGCAAAGATAACAGAAGATGCTTGGAAGACTCTAAAAGAAGCTTACCAAGATTGTGATCAAGTCAAAGTTGTCAAGTTATAGACATTGAAGAGAGAATTCAAGAATTTGAAGATGCAAAAAGCTGAAAATGTGAGTACCTATTGTGTTAGAGTAAAAGATGTGGTCAATAAGATGGCTACACTTGGTGAAATTGTGAACAATGAGGTTGTGATCAAAAAGGTGTTGAGAACTCTCACACCAAGATGAAACCATATTTCATAATCATAGAAGAAAGCAAAAAAATTATCTACCTTTCAATTTGATCATCTAGTTGGATCTGTGATGTCTCATGAAGAAAGATTAAGAGATTCATTTGGAAAAAGTGATGAGAAATTTTTTTCCTCCAAATTACAAATCACAAAGAATGAAGATGCCAATAGTAGCATCAAAAGTAATCAAAGCCAAGGTAGAGGTCAAAATCTGAATTACTCAAGAAAAAATAGAGGTAGAGGTGGTTTGCGAGGAAGAGGTGGTTTCAGAAGAAGAGGGAGAGGCTGATTTGATAAAAAAATATCCAGTGTTATTATTCTAACATATATGGCCACTTTAATTATAAGTGTAGATTAAAAGAATGTAATAATGATAAAAGCATTCATTATGCTCTAGAAGGTGATGAGAATCCTCTAGACAATTTATTTTTATCTTATGACAAAGCTAAAAATGTTTCTAAAGAGATTCGGGATGTTCTAACCACATGTCAAGGAATGAAAAAAAATTATATAATGGATGAAAGTTTTAAATCCAAAATCAAGCTTGTTGATGAAAAATCATTGGAGGTTGCTACAAAAGGATCTATTGAAGTCCATACAAAAGAAGGTATGAAGAGTGGTAAAGACATTTATTACACTCCAAAGTTAAAGCATAATTTGTTGAGTGTTGGACAATTATGTGAGAAGAATTATAAAGTTGTATTGGAAAATCAACAATATATAATTTATGATAAGAATCATGGAAATAGGGTGGTAACAGTTGTGCATATGACAAAGAATAGGATGTTCCCATTGAAGTTTGGTGAACATAACAAGAACCTTGTCAATATGGCATATGAAGATACAAGTTGGTTGTGGCATCTTAGGTATGGGCATTTTATTTTTTATAGTTTGAAGATTCTAAAATCAAAAGCATTAGTTTCTGGTTTACCTAAGGTTGAAGAGCACAAGGAAGTTTGTGAAGGATGTGCTAAAGGAAAATATGCAAGAGAGAAATTCTAAAAGGCAATGCATGGAGGGCTCATTATCCACTCCAGTTAGTTCATTCAGGCATTTGTGAGTCCTATGCAGACAAAGAGTTTGGGTAAGTCATCATATTTCATTACTTTTATTGATGATTACTAACGATAGTGTTGCGTTTATTTTTTGAAGACCAAAGGTGAAGCTCTTGAGACATTTAAGAGGTTTAAATCTCTTGTAGAAAATGACAAAGGGTGCAAAATCAAATGCTTAAGGACTGATCATGGAGGATAATTTTGTTTAAAAGCCTTTCAAGGTTATTGTGATATGCATGGCATTAGAAGACAACTCACCACTGCATACACACCTCAATAAAATTGTGTAGCTGAAAGGAAGAATCGTACAATGGTAGAGATTGCACGAAGCATGATACAAACAAAGGGATAAAGCAATTCTTTTTGGGGAGATGCAGTTGCTATAGTAGTATATATTCTCAATCAGAGTCCCACTAGTGCACTTGACAGGATGACTCCGTATGAAGTCTGGTATGAGAAAAAACCAAATGTTAATTATTTTAAAGTTTTTGGTTGCTTAGCCTATATTCATGTTCCTGATCAAAAGAGGCAAAAGTTAGATCCCAAAAGTGAGTCATGTATTTCTATTGGATATAGTGAAGAATGTAAGACTTACAGGTTATATAATCCTCACACTAATAGGCTTATTGTGTCAAGAGATGTGATTTTTGACGAAGGGGGAGTTTATGGTCATCAAAAAGGCCATATGGAGAAGTCAAAATCTATTTTAAATAAAGTTATTATGGATGATATTGATCATGGACCGCCCACTAATATTTCTATTCCAAGTGCTATAAATCTACCAAGTAAACCCTCATCTAGTTGTTCAATTCCAAGTGTAATTCCAGATTCAAGTCCTAGTTCTACAAGGAAGGTAAGAAGATTGAGTGATATTTATCAAAGGAATTCAAATCAAACACATGAAGAAAATTCAAGAGGTGAGACACTGAATTTTGCTTTACTTATCAAGGCTGATTTTGAACCATCATGTTTTGAAGATGCATATACTAATGAGGTT
This sequence comes from Torreya grandis, assembly GCA_037957365.1. Taxonomy (NCBI): domain Eukaryota; kingdom Viridiplantae; phylum Streptophyta; class Pinopsida; order Cupressales; family Taxaceae; genus Torreya; species Torreya grandis. The sequence continues at coordinate 171,375 of JARHVA010006458.1, read as the reverse complement.
TGGATGCAATCAATGTAAGAAGAGATGGATTCTATTCACATGAATGACATTTGGGAGCTTACAAAGCTTCCACATGACAAGAAGCATATTGGCACCAAATGGGTCTACAAGACTAAGTGTAATAGTGATGGAAGTGTTGAAAGGCATAAGGCGAGATTAGTTGCTAAAGGTTTCACAAAGAAGTATGGCATCGATTATGAAAGGACATTTACACCAGTAGCAAGAAACAAGACCATTAGAATGTTGATTTCATTAGCAGCTTGAAAGAATTGGAGCATCCATCATATAGATGTGAAAAGTGCCTTCTTGAATGGGTACTTAGAAGAAGAAGTATATGTGGAACAGCCATAAAGTTTTGAAGTGCAAGGAAAAGAAAATCATGTCTACAAGTTAAAGAAGGCTTTGTATGGCCTCAAATAAGTACCAAGAGCATGGCATGCTAAGATTGATGGATATTTTCAAGAGAATGGCTTTCAAAGAAGTAAGAGTGAACATACCCATTACTACAAACAAGAAGGTAATGATATTATAATTGTAAGTTTGTATGTTGATGACTTGTTATATAAGGGTAGCAGTTCTATGATGAAGGATGAATTCAAAGCTTCTATGATGAATGAATTTGAGATGAAAGATTTGTCTCATGAAATATTTTTTATGAATAGATGTTTATCAAAGGGAGAATAAAAATTTTGTTTGTCAAATAGAATATGCTAAAGATATGTTGAAGAAATTTAATATGGTTGATTGTAAACTAGTCTCCACTCCAGTGGCTAATCGAGTTGTGTTGTGTAGAGATGATGGTGCTGAAAGAGTTGATGAGACAACCTATTGAAGTATTATTGGAAGCTTAATATTTCTAACTTATACAAGACTTGATATTGCTTATTCAGTTTTACTTATTTCAAGGTACATGGCAGAGCCATCAAAAATACATATGAAGGCAGCCAAGAGAATTTTGAGGTATGTCAAAGGCACTCTAGATTTTGGTATTCATTACTACACTTCCAATAGGTTCAATCTTATTGGTTTTAGCGATTCTAATTGGGGAGGTAGTTTGGATGATCAAAAGTCAACATCTGGGAATTGTTTTTTTTTTTGTTCTGGTTTGATTACTTGGAGCTGAAAGAAGCAAAGTATAGTTACCTTTTATTCTACACAAACAAAGTATGTTGCAGTCACTTTAGCAGGTACACAAACATTATGGCTTAGAAAACTTTTTGAAAAAATTAGAGAGATCAAGTTTAGTTCACAGTTAATTTTTGTGATAACATTAGTGCTATTAAATTGGCCAAGAATCTAGTCCATCACAATAGGACAAACATTTTGATTTAAAGCATCATCTTATCCAAGATTTAGTTCAGATGAAAGTAGTAGAATTGAAATACATCAACACTAAAGAATAATTGGTAGATATCTTCATGAAAATAGTTGTAACAGATCAATTTTTGACACTCAGAGATCAAATTGTGAGCCTGTTCAGCATCAAGCGGAAGTATGTTGAAAAGTGATGCTGAAGTGTAGTTCACTTAGTTCGATTTTTAGACTATAAGTGTAAAGTTAGTTTGTATGAACATTTTTTGTAGAGCTAAATTTAGATAGTTAATTTTTAGATAATATATTTTTTAGAAAAAATAAAGCCTTAGAAAGGCTAAAGTTAGTTTTAGTTGGTATTACATGCAAATTATTATTTAAATAATTTTAAAATATTTTATTTAATAATTAGAAAAGCATGTTCACATTCAATTCTATTAATACACTGTAATTGATCTTTATTTTCAAGAAGAAGAAAAAAGAGAATGATTCCAATTTTTTGAAAAAGAAGTATTTTTTATTTTTGCAATTGTTATTTCTTCTATATTATAAATATTACATATATTTGACTATAATTTAATTTTATTTAAAATTCTACAGGGAAATGTGTTTATAGCCACATAGGTACTCTACCCTACCCACTCTCATTACAGATATGCACCGAAGATCATCCTAGCTGTCAATCAATCACACCCAGTTGTCTTTCGTACATTTTTGTGACTATATTTCAATGTGTATAGATATGTTTCATAAATGCATTTAATGTTGTTGGTGGGACTTCACCGAGTTCAGAGACTTCGTGACATTTTAAAGGATATCTAGATCCTTCCATCAATTGCTATAAATATATGATATTGTAATATTTTTAATAAGCTTAGGGGCAATCCAGCAGTAGTTGGTAAAGTGAATGAGGTGAAGCCATTACTGGTTGTAGGTGCACCGGAGCATTGGTTAATCAAATCACCAAGCTATCTAGTTTGTATGTTATGTCATCTAAGTTTTATGGCACAATGGTTATTATTAGTGCTCTGATTTTAAAGATGAGAGCTGATGCTCATTAATCTCTGTAATGTTAAGTGTATTAATAGATTTAGTTTGCTTATGTTTTACATGTGTTCTTTAAGTATCAATCTGTGTGTTTCAATGCTTTGAATGGTCTATCAGTTGAATCTTGTGTTTAAGAGTAGCAACTCTATTTAGATTCTAATATTTAGTATCAAAGCCCATGTAGTGATTATTAGAAAGTAGTAGAAGAAGTTGCAGAGCCTAAGGTTGCTCAGGGGATTGTTCAATGATCTATTTAGGTATGCGTTGGTATGACCTTTTATCCAAGTGATTGTCTATTGATGAAGTGTATTTTTGTTCATAAACCAAAGATGAAATAGGTGTAGCTCATGGCCATTCAAAGCATTAGTCAAAATCTGTGTTTATTCATGGAGTGTGTGATTATCTTTCAAGAGTTTCATCCTAGCTTCTGTAGAAACGCTTAGCTGGTTTATGTCAAACAATTTAAGCTTGTGTCCTTTCAGTGTCTGTCCACGTTAGGGTTCATTATTTGTTTATAAATGTAGTACTCATCTGAGCTGACCCTTTGAGACAGAGCAACCAGCATGAAGAAAAGAGTTCAGAGATCATGCAAGGAGTGTAGAAAAGTCACTCCAAATTGGCACAGCATGAAAGGAGTGAAGTGTTTTGGGCAGCCATGAGATAAGAAGCAGAAGCAGCTACTGAGCACTCAAAAGGAGAGCACGATTTGGTTTAATTTTGGGCAGCCATGAGATAAGCAGTAGCAGCAGCTACGAAGCACTCAAAGGAGAGCATGATTTAGTTTAAAAGCAGTTAGAGGTGAGACACTGAATTTTGCTTTACTTATCAAGGCTGATTTTGAACCATCATGTTTTGAAGATGCATATACTAATGAGCTTTGGATGCAATCAATGTAAGAAGAGATGGATTCTATTCACATGAATGACATTTGGGAGCTTACAAAGCTTCCACATGACAAGAAGAATATTGACACCAAATGGGTCTACAAGACTAAGTGTAATAGTGATGGAAGTGTTGAAAGGCGTAAGGCGAGATTAGTTGCTAAAAGTTTCACATAGAAGTATGGCATCAATTATGACGAGACATTTACACTAGTAGCAAGACATGAGACCATTAGAACGCTGATTCTATTTGCAGCACAAAAGAATTGGAGCATCCATCATATAGATGTGAAAAGTGCCTTCTTGAATGGGTACTTAGAAGAAGAAGTATATGTGGAATAGCCATAAAGTTTTGAAGTGCAAGGAAAATAAAATCATGTCTACAAGTTAAAGAAGGCTTTGTATGGCCTCAAATAAGCACAAAGAGCATGGCATGCTAAGATTGATGGATATTTTCAAGAGAATGGCTTTCAAAGAAGTAAGAGTGAACCTACCCTTTACTACAAATAAGAAGGTAATGATATTATAATTGTAAGTTTGTATGTTGATGACTTGTTGTATAAGGGTAGCAGTTCTATGATGAAAGATGAATTCAAAGCTTCTATGATGAATGAATTTGAGATGAAAGATTTACTTCTCATGAAATATTTTTTATGAATAGAGGTTTATCAAAGGGAGAATAAAATTTTTGTTTGTCAAACAAAATATGCTAAAGATATGTTGAATAAATTTAATATGGTTGATTGTAAACTAGTCTCCACTCCAGTGGCTCATGGAGTTGTGTTGTGTAGAGATGATGGTGCTGAAAGAGTTGATGAGATAACCTATTGAAGTATTATTGGAAGCTTAATATTTCTAACTTATACAAGCCCTAATATTGCTTATTCAATTTTACTTATTTGAAAGTACATGGCAGAGCCATCAGAAATACATATGAAGGTAGCCAAGAGAATTTTGAGGTATGTCAAAGGCACTCTAGATTTTGGTATTCATTACTACACTTCTAATAGGTTCAATCTTGTTGGTTTTAGTGATTTTGATTGAGGAGGTAGTTTGGATGATCGAAAGTCAACATCTGGGAATTGTTTTTCTTTTGGTTCTAGTTTGATTACTTGGAGCTAAAAGAAGCAAAGTATAGTTACCCTTTCTTCTACAGAAGCACAGTATGTTGCAGTCACTTCAGCAAGTACACAAACATTATGGCTTAGAAAACTTTTTGAAGAAATTGGAGAGATCAAGTTTAGTCCACGATTAATTTTTGTGATAACATTAGTGCTATTAAATTAGCCAAGAATCCAGTCCATCATAATAAGATAAAAGATTTTGATTTAAAGCATCATTTTATCCAAGATTTAGTGCAGATGAAAGTAGTAGAATTGAAATACATCAACACTAAAGAACAGTTGGTAGATATCTTCACAAAAATAGTTGTAACAGATCAGTTTTTGACACTCAGAGATCAAATTGTGACCCTGCTCAGCATCAAGGGGAGTATGTTGAAAAGTGATGTTGAAGTGTAGTTCACTCAGTTCTATTTTTAGAATATTAGGTTAAATTTAGTTTATATGAACATTTTTTCTGGAGCTAAATTTAGATAGTTAATTTTTAGATAACATATTTTTTAGAAAAAATAAAGCCTTAGAAAGGCTAGAGTTAGTTTTAGTTGATATTACATGCAAATTATTATTTAAATAAATTTAAAATATTTTATTTAATAATTAGAAAAGCATGTTCACATTCAATTCTATTAATACATTGTAATTGATCTTTATTTTCAAGAAGAAGAAAAAAGAGAATGATTCCAATTTTTTGAAAAAGAAGTATTTTTTATTTATTCAATTGTTATTTCTTTTATATTATAAATATTACATATATTTGACTATAATTTAATTTTATTTGAAATTCTACAGGGAAATGTGTCTATAGCTAAATAGGTACTCTACACTACCGACTCCATAATTATTGCAGATATGCGCCGAAGATCATCCTAACTGTCAATCAATCACACCCAGTTGTCTTTCGTACATTTTTGTGACTATATTTCAATGCATATAGATATGTTTCATAAATGCATTTAATGTTGTTGGTGGGACTTCACCGAGTTCAAAGACTTCGTGACATTTTAATGGATATCTAGATCCTTCCATCAATTGCTATAAATATATGATATTTAAATATTTTTAATAAGCTTAGGGGCATTCCAATAGTAGTTGGTAAAGTGAATGAGGTGAACCTATTACTAGTTGCAGGTGCACCAAAGCATTGGTTAATCAAATCACCAAGCTATCTAGTTTGTATGTTATGTCATCTACGTTTTATAGCACAATGGTTATTATTAGTGCTCTGATTTCAAAGATGAGAGCTGATGCTCATTAATCTCTGTAATATTAAGTGTATTAATAGATTTAGTTTACTTATGTTTTACATGTGTTCTTTGAGTATCAATCTGTGTGTTTTAATGCTTTGAATGGTCTATCAGTTGAATCGTGTGTTTAAGAGCAGCAACTCTATTTAGATTCTAATATTTAGTATCAAATCCCATGTAAAGATTATTGGAAAGTAGTAGAAGAAGTTGCAGAGCCTAAGGTTGCTTAGTGGATTGTTCGATGAATTGTTTAGGCCTGTGTTGGTATGACCTTTTATCCAAGCGATTATCTATTGATGCAGTGTATTTTTATTCATAAACCAAAGAATAAATAGGTGTAGCTCATGGCCATTCAAAGCATCAGTCAAAATCTGTGTTTATTCATGGAGTGTGTGTTTATCATTCAAGAGTTTCATCCTAGCTTCCGTAGAAATGCTTAGCTGGTTTATGTCAAACAATCTAAGCTCGTGTCCTTTCAGTGTCTGTCCAAACTAGGGTTCATTATTTGTTTATATATGCAGTACTCATCTGAGCTGACCCTTCGAGAAAGAGCAACCAGCATGAAGAAAAGAGTTTAGAGATCATGCAAGGAGTGTAGTGAAGTCACTCCAGATTGGCCCAGCATGAAAGGAGTGAAGTGTTTTGGGAAGCCATGAGATAAGAAGCAGCAGCAGCTACTGAGCACTCAAAAGGAGAGCATGCTTAAGTTTAATTTTGGGCAGCCATGAGATAATCAACAGCAGCTACAGAGCACTCAAAGGAAAGCATGATTTAGTTTAAAAGCAGTAAGAGGTGAGACACTGAATATTGCTTTACTTATCAAGGCTGATTTTGAACCATCATGTTTTGAAGATGCATATACTAATGAGGTTTGGATGCAATCAATGTAAGAAGAGATGGATTCTATTCACATGAATGACATTTGTGAGCTTACAAAGCTTCCACATGACAAGAAGAATATTGACACCAAATGGGTCTATAAGACTAAGTGTAATAGTGATGGAAGTGTTTAAAGGCGTAAGGCGAGATTAGTTGCTAAAAGTTTCACACAGAAGTATGGCATCGATTATGAAGAGACATTTGCACTAGTAGCAAGACACGAGACCATTAGAATACTAATTTCATTAGCAGCTCAAATGAATTGGAGCATCCATCATATAGATGTGCAAAGTGCCTTCTTGAATGGGTACTTAGAAGAAGTATATGTGCAATAGCCATAAAGTTTTGAAGTGCAAGGAAAAGAAAATCATGTCTACAAGTTAAAGAAGGCTTTGTATGGCCTCAAATAAGCACCAAGAGCATGGCATGCTAAGATTGATGGATATTTTCAAGAGAATGGCTTTCAAAGAAGTAAGAGTGAACCTACACTTTACTACAAACAAGAAGGTAATGATATTATAATTGTAAGTTTTTATGTTGATGACTTGTTGTATAAGGGTAGCAGTTTTATGATGAAGGATGAATTCAAACCTTCTATGATGAATGAATTTGAGATGAAAGATTTACGTCTCATGAAATATTTTTTATGAATAGAGGTTTATCAAAGGGAGAATAAAATTTTTGTTTGTCAAACAAAATATGCTAAAGATATGTTGAAGAAATTTAATATGGTTGATTGTAAACTAGTCTCCACTCCAGTGGCTCATCGAGTTGTGTTGTGTAGAGATGATGGTGCTAAAAGAGTTAATGAGACAGCCTATTGAAATATTATTGGAAGTTTAATATTTCTAACCTATACAAGACCTGATATTGCTTATTCAGTTTTACTTATTTCAAAGTACATGGCAGAGCCATCAGAAATACATATGAAGGCAGCCAAGAGAATTTTGAGGTATGTCAAAGGCACTTTAAATTTTGGTATTCATTAGTACACTTCTAATAGGTTCAATCTTGTTGGTTTTAGTGATTCTAATTGGGGAGGTAGTTTGGATGATCGAAAGTCAACATCTGGGAATTGTTTTTTTTTTTGTTCTGGTTTGATTACTTGGAGCTAAAAGAAGCAAAGTATAGTTACCCTTTCTTCTACAGAAGCAGAGTATGTTGCAGTCACTTCAGCAGGTACACAAACATTATGGCTTAGAAATTTTTTGAAGAAATTGGAGAGATCAAGTTTAGTCCACATTTAATTTTTGTGATAACATTAGTGTTATTAAATTGGCCAAGAATCCAGTCCATCACAATAGGACAAAACATTTTGATTTAAAGCATCATTTTATCCAAGAGTTAGTGCAGATGAAAGTAGTAGAATTGAAATACATCAACACTAAAGAACAATTGGTAGATATCTTCACGAAAATAGTTGTAACAGATCAGTTTTTGACACTCAGAGATCAAATTGTGACCCTGCTTAGCATCAAGGGGAAGTATGTTGAAAAATGATTCTAAAGTGCAGTTCACTCAGTTCTATTTTTAGAATATTAGTGTAAATTTAGTTTATATGAACATTTGTTGTGGAACTAAATTTAGATAGTTAATTTTTAGATAATATATTTTTTAGAAAAAATAAAGCCTTAGAAAGGCTAGAGTTAGTTTTAGTTGATATTACATGCAAATTATTATTTAAATAAATTTAAAATATTTTATTTAATAATTAGAAAAACATGTTCACATTCAATTTTATTAATACATTGTAATTGATCTTTATTTTCAAGAAGGAAAAAAAAGAAAATGATTCCAATTTTTTGAAAAAGAAGTATTTTTTATTTTTGCAATTGTTATTTCTTCTATATTATAAATATTACATATATTTGACTAAAATTTAATTTTATTGAAAATTCTACAATGAAATGTGTCTATAGCCACATAGGTACTCTACCCTACCCACTCCATAATCATTGCAGATATGCGCCGAGGATCATCCTAGCTGTCAATCAATCACACCCAGTTGTCTTTCGTACATTTTTGTGACCATAATTCAATGCATTTAATGGTGTTGGTGGGACTTCGCCGAGTTCAGAGACTTCGTGACATTTTAAAGGATATCTAGATCCTTCCATCAATTGCTATAAATATATGATATTGTAATATTTTTAATAAGCTTAGGGGCAATCCAGCAGTAGTTGGTAAAGTGAATGAGGTGAAGCCATTACTGGTTGCAGGTGCACCGGAGCATTGGTTAATCAAATCACCAAGCTATCTAGTTTGTATGTTATGTCATCTAAGTTTTATGGCACAATGGTTATTATTAGTGCTCTGATTTTAAAGATGAGAGCTGATGCTCATTAATCTCTGTAATATTAAGTGTATTAAAAGATTTAGTTTGCTTGTGTTGTACATGTGTTCTTTGAGTATCAATCTTTGTGTTTCAAAGCTTTGAATGGTCTATCAGTTGAATCGTGTGTTTAAGAGCAGCAACTATATTTAGATTCTAATATTTAGTATCAAAGGCCCATGTAGAGATTATTGGAAAGTAGTAGAAGAAGTTGCAGAGCCTAAGGTTGCTCGGTGGATTGTTCGGTGTTCTGTTTAGGCCTGTGTTGGTATGACCTTTTATCCAAACGATTGTCTATTGATGCGGTGTATTTTTTGTTCATAAACCAAAGAAGAAATAGGCGTAGCTCACGGCCATTCAAAGCATCAGTCAAAATCTTTGTTTATTCATGGAGTGTGTTTATCTTTCAAGAGTTTTATCCTAGCTTCTCTAGAAACGATTAGCTGGTTTATGTCAAACAATCTAAGCTCGTGTCCTTTCAGTGTCTGTCCAATCTAGGGTTCATTATTTGTTTATATATGCAGTACTCATCTGAGCTGACCCTTCGAGAAAGAGCAACCAGCACGAAGAAAAGAGTTCAGAGATCATGCAAGGAGTGTAGCGAAGTCACTCCAGATTGGCCCAGCATGAAAGGAGTGAAGTGTTTTGGGCAGCCATGGGATAAGAAGCAGCAGCAGCTACTGAGCACTCAAAAGGAGAGCACGATTTAGTTTAATTGTGGGCAGCCATGAGATAAGCAGCAGCAGCAGCTACGGAGCACTCAAAGGAGAGCACGATTTAGTTTAAAAGCAGTCGTGTTGGTGAAGCTGAGATGATGGTGAAGATCCTTGGAAGTTGCAGCCAAGAAGTGGGGAGCAGAAGAACAGCTGATCATGGGAGAGATCTGTACTCTTAGCTGAGAGAAGGCAAAAGTCATATCATGAACCCGAGCTTGCTGTGAAGATTAAAAATGTATGTTCATGGCGGATGCAAGTATATTATAGTGTGAACATAGAGGCTATTCTGTAGAACTTGCCAAGATGAAATCTGACGTTGAAAAGAGCCGAGTAGTTGTGCAAGGTGGAAGAATATCGCAAAGGGTAGCGGTGAAGAGGAAGACGAGCGTAGGGAGATCCGTGAATTAGATCATGGAAGAGCATGGAATACAATGAAGGTTCAGTGTTTATTTATCGAGTAGAGTTAGATTGCTCCAAAAGATAAGACAAATGCTCTGAAGATGCATCTAAAGCCAAAGAAAAGAGGTGTGAATTATGAAGAACTACTCTAAAGAGCCTGCTGTAAATGCCAAAGATGGTGGCATGAAAAGTGTCTAAGATCAGTAAAGTCTGTCTGGGGGCGGTTTATTATGCATATACGATAATGTATTTTGCAAATCAAGTGGTGGCAGTGTAATCCGCATGAGACGCAATGTATTCCGCGGAAAAAAGGTATGGCAGTTTGAGACCAATTTTCAACTGAAGGGGGAAAATCTGTGTATGATGCTCAGAAGATGCAGCTTTGAAGAATACTCCGGCAGTCTAGAGTAAGGGGGAGTGTTGGAAAATGTGGCTATAGCCACATAGTTACCTTAGCGTACGTAATCCATAATTATTGGAAAGATGTGCCAAAGATCGTCCTAGCCGTCACTGAATCACACCCAATTATCTTTGATTTATTTTTTTGTCAGTTTATTTCAATGTTTATCTTAGCGAATAGATTTGTTTCATTAATGCATTTAATGTTGTTTGCTGGGACTTTACCGAGTTCGGAGATTTTATCACATTTCTCAGGATATTTACATCTTTCAACCAATTACTATAAATATATGATATGGTAATATTTTTAATATGCATAAGAGCATCCCAGCAGTGGACGGTAAAGTGAATGAGGTGAAGCCATGACTGGTTGCGAGGTGCACCAAAGCACTGGTAAATCACCAAGTCATCTAGTTTCTATATTGTGTTATGCAAGTGTTGTCGCACAATGGTTGTCGGTATATTGTGTTATCTAAATGTTGTAGCACAATGGTTATCGGTAGCATTATGATTCCAAGGATGAGCGCTCATTAATCTCTGTAATATTCAGTGTATTAATAAAATTGTTTTGCTTATGTTTTACATATGTTCTTTTAGTATCAATATGTGTGTGTTAATGCCTTGAATGGTCTGTTAGGTAAATCATATGTTTAAGAGTTGAAGCTTTGTTTAGATTCTAATATCATATATGGTGTAATCATTTTATTTTTGCAATCTTGGGTGGCATGCATAATTTCCCCAACTAATGACATTTACTTTTATACTAATGATTTTTCATTAATCCATGTTAACTCCCAAGAATATATAAGATTTAATCCTTATTATAGTTGTAGACGACTATAAATATATACTAATTAATATATTAATGTGAGTGGTCTCTTGAATACTAGGAGATGGATTGAGAAAATGATTATGATATGATTAACGAGTCGAAATATGGAAATGATGACTTGTGAACCCACTCAACTTTCTTTTGTTGAATATATATTGATATTGACAAGCACAAATGATGTATAAGAGGTTTTATACAAATGAATTTAAGAAGTCGTCAATAATTTCAATAATAAAAAAGGTCATGTAGTGGTTAGCTTTTATTTTTGTGTTAAATAATAAATTACATTTGATCTTTGTGTTGTTCAAATTAAAGTGTCAGCGTCAAATAGGTGAAAGTAATTTTTGTGTGTACCAAAAAATATATGAAAAAAATGATTTGTTGAGAAATATAGATCATAAAATCAAACTGATAGTAGTGTAGGTTGAATATATAGTATAAACACTTTATGTAACTATCATTCTAATTTCTGTTAATTTTTTTTTTTTTTTTGGTTGGGTTTGTTGTTGAATAGATGGAATACATTAGAATAGTTAATGTGGTCATAATTATGAAAAATCCATTGTATGCAACATATCTTATGAGTATGTGTTTTGAGATTTGCAGTAAATATTTCAAAAATTATGATTTTTTGTTTATGCTAATGCATTATGCGACACGGGTAAGGTATAAAAGTAACTAATTATAAATGCTGTGTTTAGTCTAAAACATATTTATGATAAATACATCTATTATGTAATTTAATGACTCAAATAATTTTAGAGTGTTGTTTAGACAGAGTTCAATAGCGATGCTTTGAGGGCTTCATGTAATGATTATTACGTCATAATGTGAGAAAAGGCTAGTCGAACATAGCTCATATGTAGTTTATTATAGAAATAGATCACCCAAAAAAATGGTTTTTACGTTAGGATTTTGAATTGATTTTAATCATACATTTTCACATTAGGGATTTGAGATGCAATACTTAATTATGAGTAGTTAGATCCAAAATATTTCTAGATATGGTGAAAGTTGTACTCTTACCGCTACTTTAATAGGAACTAACAAAATGTTTTGAAGCTTTTTATTGTCATCTTGTTAAAAACTAAATTTTAACGTAAGCTACATTTAGTTTGAAATGAAAAATATTGAAAAATGTTAACTTGAAATATGGTAGATTAAATGATACATGTATTAGAATAAATGTGTTAATAATAATTATAGTTAGAAGTGATTACAATAATTTTTGCGTTGTAGAGAAGCTAGATAATTTTTTTTAATGCTCACGATAGCAAAGCTACGTCAACATGTTGGTGTGTTTGCATACATTTACAAACATTAAATTATGCATACCTACTACTATTGATCAAGTATATTTGTATTCACTCACATCATTATATTTTAGATTGATGTTATGCATATGTGGAGAAATTTATAAAGTCTTTTTTTTTTATAAAATTTTCTATCATTGATAATATTTATTTATAATATATATATGAAATGTAATAATTGTGTTAATTGTATGATTAATTAGTAATTTTTTTTTTCCAAACATGTAACTTTTAAATTATAATGACTTTCAAAAGTGATTGCATGTAATTATTAATGTAAGTGGGCACACCTAAAACAATGCTACCTAGTTCCATGGATAAATGGATGAGTGTATGGGCTATACCGCATAATTATTATTAATTTTTATTTCATTTATTCGAGAGTGCTTTATTTATTGTATTTATCTCGCTCCATAAGTTGGTGTTTAAGTAATGAAAAAATACATACGGTTATATATATCTTACAAGATTTAATGTATAAAGACGACCCCACCATAACATGCGATGGCTCCGTAAAATGCAATATAGATATTGAAAATTGAAGTAATCCATTTTCGTCCTCAAAAGGTGGATTTAATGTAATATTTTTGCTAATTTTTAAGAAAATGGGGAGAAAATGACAATCTTTTGTATCTTTATTTGCAGATCAACATTAAATTGCAATCATTAGCTCACCCAAATCAATGGTACTAGCCCAGTACCAGCATGGTTGGTAATGAATAAAGTATATTAAATAATCTTTGATTTGAACAAAGTTTGTACTGGATTGAGACACTAAAGATATCACCAATCGTGGTTCTCCACTCATATCTGCATCAAGAATTCTGTCTCTTCAAGATTTTTTAATTATCAAGATGAATTTATACGATTTAATCTTAAAATCAGGATTGCTATTAAAACATGATCATACAAATGTTGGAAAAACCAAATTTACTTATTTATTAGTTGTCATTTTCTTGGATAATGTATGGTTTTTAAATTAAATGCCTTTAAATTTGTAATAAATAAAGTGGAATATTTTCTAAAACATTTTAAAAATATATTATTATTTATATTTTGAACTTTATGAAATTTTATATTTTTATTGTGATTTATGTTTCAAATCATTTAATTAATTTAAGAAATTCAAAACATTTAAAAAATAAACTTATAGTTTTCTAGCACAATAAAGGATGATGATGGTGGTGGCAGTGGTGGTGGTGACAATACATAAAAATAGATTTTGCTACTTTGTTTATGCTAATGATGTCAAACAAGCCTTCCAAATTTTCATGGTATTGGAGATATTCTCATGTTCACTTACAATGACTCTAGTCCTACCACTTAATGTTTGATTGACTTGCCCTACAATACTATCACTTTTGTCGATTCTCATTTGCACCACATTGTCTTTATGAAGATTGCTACCTACTTGTTAGGATCACCAAACACCATGTAACTAGGATTGTTGCAACCAACCTTGTTTGGATCTTTAAATACCATTTAGTTAAAAAAAAATCCACCCACTTTGTAATGATTATCCACAACTATCTCCTTAGAAAGATTGGCAACTTTTATTATAAAAGAGTAGAGAAATAGAGTAAACATAAATTTATTTACAAACCATTCATTACGTGAAGAATTTTTTTTTCCATTTGACCCTTGTATATTTGATCTATCATCTACAATTTTATAAAAGAATAGAGAAAGAAAATAAACATAAATTTACAAACTATTCATTATATGAAGAAAAAATATTTCCATTTAACCCTTGTGCATTTTATCTATTGTTTACAACTTTACCATACTATAAAAGGGCTTTATTTACATCTTCATTGTTGAATTCTTATATATAAAATAAGGAGGTATATTATGTTTTTAGATTAAGAAAATAATTTTTATGGACTCAAAGCAAAAAGAGAACATGCTTGACTTGAAACAATTCCTTATATCAATGAAGAAAACACCAACCTCAGTTTAAGAATAATTAATGTCTAGATAATGAATAAATTTGTGTAGATTTATATCAAATTAAGAAAAGTATATAAAATAAATATAAAATATACAAACATTAAACATTTAAAATAATCATATTGGTAAAAATGCAATATCTTAAAAAAAACAGAAGGGGGATCTAACATTCCAATTATCATAAAATTTTCCATTGTCCAAAGTGTCTTTAAAAAATATTTATATTATTAACTTCTTGTATGCATACAAGAACTGTTACAATCCAAATAATTATAGTATTCAAAAGCTACGTTGACATTATAATACATAGAACATACATTTTAATGCTTGGAATTCTCACATATTGTGCTAGCTTCATCGACAAGTTTGATGAAGAGTTTGTAAAATTACGTGAATTATACCTGTACACTACCCATTGCATGTGCTTCACTTAATATAGAGGTAAACACACTAGCACAGGGATAGAAATAAGTAACTAGAAATTACAAAAATTATGATGGACAACGCATGCCATCATACATAAATTGTTTATTAATTGACGTGATACGACTATGGCCTACTCTATTACCAACATTGAATATCTCTAAAACTTCATTCTCCATAAATGTGAGTTAAATGTGGATTTATTAAAGATTCAAACTATATTAAAATAAACTTATGACCCACATAAAATTATGTGTAATGCATAATATAAAATCTAACAAGATGAAAGGGCATCAAGGCGTGTGGCTTGAAATTTTATGAATTGCATCAATGTGAAACTATGTGCACACTTCTTTCCATGTGATTCTAACACCCTTGTGAAATCAACACCATCAATTTCCCAACACCAGCACCACCTATACAAATAGTAACAATAACACCCTTGTGAAAATGCATTGGGTATTGGAATTCATTTAAGGGTGAATTCATTTTATTTGCTTATTATCTTTAAAAGCACCTCCTTTGCTAACCCTTATTTAATCATTTACAATAATGGGTTGCGTAGAAGATGGGGGACAAGTAATTAAAAAGATGTTATATGGAATTTTCAACATATTTATATTGCATAGGGAATGAGATAAGAAAATGTATCTAATGGTTTTAAATTACATTTTAAATTTATTCGTTGTTTTATTTATCTTCTTTGTTTTTAAGATTAATATCAATAGTAATAATTTGTTTATCTAATGTTCAAGTAATATTATATATAATTTAAGAAATTAAAATAGTACTCATATATGAAAAGAAAAGATAATTGACATTTTCTTATAACTTTTTTTTTTTTATTGAACAGGATGGCTTCATTTTATTTTAAAGTATCTCATTTTTACCTGTTTTTCTATCAATTTCATGTGTATTTTCACATGCCCACTCTACAATAATAGTCTACATATAAAAGAACAAAAAGTTTAAAATAATATATATATATATATATATATATAACACAATTGATATGTAAATTGATCAACTTTTGAGCACATTATTTTTTATAAATGGAGAGGGAGGATTCATTTTATTCATTGATTATTTCTCAAAGTGCCTTATTTTTTCAATGTAAGCTTGGGTTTCTACTTTTCCAACTTCAATATGTGCATATTCTCATTCTTCCTCTACAATAGTGGGTTGCATAGAAGACAAAAGAAGAATAATTCGATACTATGACACACAAAACTAATCTAACATAATCTATATGAAAGGTGTCTTAATTTTATTCAAACATTTTGTTTCAAGGAACTTCCTTTTTATAAAATTTGCCTCATTTTTGTACTTTTCCATTGAATTTATGTGCATTTTCAGTTTCATCTGTAGAAGAACCTAAATATGAAGTTAGAAACTCTCCCAATATAAAATTTGGTAGACTTTGACATACTTGGACTTCTGTACATATTTTAATCTTTTTCACACATTATGTTATCTTTACAATTACATGTTTACTTGACCCACCCAAATTAAAATATGAACATTATAAAGATCACTCTTATCTCTCAAAGAACCCTATACATTCCTAAATATATTGTATCCATACCTTATATTGTTATTTTTCAATACCAAGACAATATCATTGCTACCAAAATAGTTCAATCTTAAAAAAATTGTTTTGATCTATTGGTAGTGTCCAAGAACATTAAACATCTACTTTTAAAAATTTGAAGTCTCCATTGGGTCGACCTCTACATGTTTCATGGGTTAGTATTAGTGTGAGATATCAAAGAGTTATCTATAAATACAAATCAATAATAATGTTAGACTCACTTGGTCACTACCTTGAGATATAATTAAAAAAAATTAACTGTCTTGTGAAGTTATCACAAAAAAAAATTGACTCTAGAGAATATGTGTCTATAGACATATTATTGTTTATTGTTGTTGCATATTTGGCCACATGGTTTTTGGTGTAGGTTTTTTTTATCCATTATTAGGTTTTGTTACACATATATAATAAGATTTCTTAGTTGGAATAATTAGGTCACTAGGTGTAATAATGAGATCATTAGTTGCACATGCACATATTTATAGTCAACATGATTGTACTATTAATTTGGTAACTACTGTTGACATATGGGGCTTGGCATAATGCACATGAGTGTACTATTCACTTGGAAACTGAGCTATGTTCTCATTATCAAATTTATGTAACTCAATATCTCTTATTTGACTGTATAAGGACCTCTCCTCCAAGGCATTCATAGTGGATTATATGGAGTATTATAGATTAAAATGATTCTTATGGGACTACATCGCCCATGTGCCATTTATTTCGTAAGCATGCTGGTGATAAAACCATTATTGTATTGTACTAGATTAACTTAGTGCATTGTGACAACTGTGAGTGATAGAGTTGTGAGCCATGTGAACCCCATGCTTTATAAATATCCATTCACTGAATACAATCTATCTCCATTCTAATAGTTGTGATTTTTGTGATGCCAAATTCAATATGAAGCTTGTGTGGCCCTTGGAATTGACTAAAAAGCACCAATATCACCTCAAAAAAATTCTTAAAATGGATGTAAATTTCTACCAAAAAACATCCATTAAGTATAATAAATGCCACCACCTTTAATGTAATATTGTTTTTACATTAAAAAAAAAAAAAAAAATTCAACAAAATAATGGTGTGAGCGGATTTGAACCTTTGCCCTGTCACCACACTTTGTTCTTATAAAATCAGCGCCACCAACTACTCTATAAACACTTCATGCATGACAACTCAAAAGTCAATATTTAAAGTGGAAATTTAGACTTTTTTATTAGACACATTTTTTAGGTTGTGGGTTATGCATGCGAATGCATGGTCAGTTTGTAATGCTATGTGAAAGGCATGGGTCACCTATAGAGTGGCCTTCACTATTTTTTTGTTTTTTGGTTGAATGTCAATGCTTTTCCAAGATATTTATGGATTTGAATGCATTACATGTGATTTATATGCCAATGCTAATGGATGTTCTATAGTGTGGACTATAACACATGTTAGTATCAATAACCATGATTTAAGCAACACAAGGGTGAGGTGTTGATGAGGATGAGTTGGATGTTGTTTTTTTTTGAAAGGAAGACTACGGTAAGGCATTGATATAGGATGTAGGTTGACCTATAAAATGTATCCAAAATAATGAAGGTTAAAACTTGATAATATGCAATAGTTTATTGAAATAAATAACCAAAACTGATTATTGTGGAATTTGATAGGCCTACATATTGATGGCTCAGTAAAGATCCCCTCTTGACTACATGGAGGATGAGTTAATAGAGATATACATAAGGCTGAGGCCATTTTAGAGTCATGGAAGATAAAATGGATTGTATTAGATTGAGTGTCTTGTAGATTTAAGGCTCAAAATTGGCCATGGTGCCATGTGGAGAGATGAAGAGACACGTAGCTTACCTCAATTTATTAGAAGATTTTAGTTACCATCTTCAACACGTGTGAAAAAAAAACTAAATCCTCCATGAAAATAATAATTCTATTGATGGATGCTCTAAAAATTGGGCAACCTAAAAAGATCTAATGCTTGTTAAATGTTAAATCATTAATATCAATAAATATATTTTGATATCAATATATAATGTAAACTGATATGAATCAATCCAATTATGATATTGATTAAGCCTTCAAATATGAGAATTTGATTTTCTATCAAAAAAATTGATTTAAATCATATCAGAGAACAAACTTAAAAACATGCTCTAGATTTCAAACAACAAAACAAAATGATGTTCATTTACTAGCTCTAGAGCTCCAATACCATATTAGAATCATCTACATATGAGACTTCCAAGATCGAATAATAGAACATAAAACACACAACGTTGTTGTAATGAATAAAATCACACAAGAATATAATAGATATAGATTTTATTTGATGAATGGATGTCTGCAAAGCATGGGGTTCACATAGCTCACATCTCTATCACTCATAACCATCACAACACACTAAGTTAATCTAGTACACTAGCATAATGGATATATTACCATAATGCTTACTACACAAATGGCACAAGGGCCAAGTATCTCCATAATCCTGACAATAATCTATAGTACTCCACATAATCCATTATGAATGCCTTAGAGGAGAGGTCCTTATAGAGGTAAAGAAGAGGAATTAAGCCACATATATTTTGAAATGATGACACAAATTAGTTTCCAAATGGATGTGGCTCAATACCCCTTCTCTTCCTATATAAGGACCTCTCCTCTAAGGCATTCATAGTGGATTATGTGGAGTATTGTAAATTATAGTGAGGATTGTGGAGCTACTTGGCCCTTGTGTCATTTAGGTAGTACACATTCTGGCCATAGATCCATTATGCTAGTATATATATTAGCTTACTATGTTGGGATAGTTGTGACTGATAGATCTATGAGCTATGTGAACCCCATGCTTTATAGACCTCCATTTACTAAATACTTATCTATCTATATTTTGCTCTTGTGTGATTTAATTCATTGTAATAAAGTTGTGTTTGATATTTTAGTATTTGATATTGTGCATCTCATACTTAGATGATTCTAACAATGATAACATCAACAACACTGAAATTAGGTTCCTCATCTACATGTTGCTTCATAAAATAAAATTCCATGTATGTTTTACAAAATAACTCTTTCATTGTTGGTATTGTATAACTTTGCTAATCAAAAAACAAAATTTAGTGCCATCACAATAGTCATCATTTATGTTTAGGTTATTACCAACTCCTATAATTTTTAAATCAATGCTTCATCACCCTCCATTTTATATTAATAAAAAATTCCATTCTTTGTAGATGATTATGTAATATACACAAGACATCCAATCTATCAAATATTGTATGGAAATTAGCATAATAAAACTTAACTATTACATTTATTCATTGGTTTTCATATTCTTAATTATTTTTCTTGTTATTTAATGCATTGCACCTTCATATTCTATGTAATTCACAAATTTTATTCCATTTATAACCTTCATAAGTTAATATATGTAGGTTGTCTACCAAGTGTCCTCCTCAACCCTAGATCAATAATATAACATCATACCGACTCAATATAATTTTATAGTGGTATTGTGGTGTATCTGTTATTTATCTATGATTATATTGTTAGTTTAGTAATTTTATTGCTTTTGTTTTTACCTACACGATTGTTATTCAACTTGTTTAGGGTTATTAAGGTCATTAGGGGGAAATACACTTAATTTGTTTTATAATAGTGAGTTAAGCTTTTACATTTTTGGTGACCTCATCTCTCACTATATAATGTACCTCATTTGTACTTTTTAGATAATTGAATAATATGAAACTCACATTAATTTACATTGATGTCACATACTCCTAGGATTTCTATGCGATCTTGGTCATTCAAAGAGCTTGGTGTGATTTAAAGATCTAACAATTATTTTAATATTTCTAAAATCCTTGTGGTGATCTTTCATTACATGCATTATTGATTTTTTGTTAATTTTTACCATTTTTTGAGTTTTGGTGGGAATTTATAAACATCCATGGAAATCCATACAAACATGTCTTAGAACAAAAAACTATTTCTAGGTTTTCATGGGTTTTTTAAGTTCTCTAATGGGTCTTTGGTAGTTTTTGGTGTTATCATACTATTACTTTTATATATTTAAGGATTTATGTGAATATTTGACATCTACACAATCTTCAATTGATTATACAAGCTGAACATATGTTTCCACCCTCTTAGATAATTTTTAGATACTTAGTTAATTTTTATCCATTTAGTAGAATTATGTGCATGATCAAACGTTTTAGCTTGTCTAAATAAGGATCATAACCCTATAGCTACCCAAATAGGGCTCAAGATCCACCCTTTCACTATGAAACCTCCTCTTTTATCAACTTTTGAGACCTTTGTAGACATCCAAGGGTTGGTGTACATTTATATGTGATTGTGTATGTTATAGAACCTGACATCTACTCATGATAGTTTTGGATATAAAAAACATGCTAGGCACTCCTTCATATGCTTCCACCACTCTAAACACCATCAAAACCCACTCTTTCCACTGCTCTACAATGATAAAAAATCTTGGTAGTAATTATTTCAATGAGCATTTTAGGTTGTTTGGAAAAACATTAGAATCAAGAGTGTGTTTGAACACAAATCATAACCCAATGCGACCTCTTAAATGAATACCCAATTATATGACCTATTTCATTCCCAATTCAAATTCATTCCATGTGTAGGGCATACATAGTATACCAAGGACTTCACCGCCATAGTGAAAGGCAAGCTCAATACCCACTGAATCTAAGGTAGGCATAATCTATAACTTGCATGAATAGGGCTATATTTCTACCCAAATTTATTTTTTTCATGTGTTACTCTATGATGTCTAGGAATTTATCAACATTAATCAATTAGAAAGTACTACTATTCATATGAAAATTGGAGACTTTTAAAGAGTGACATCACTCCCAAATCAATTGTGTTAGTGCCCAAACTTGCACTAAGTAATTTGTGACCTATTTTTATGGAATTAATACCTGAATGTTTAAATGTTGCCCCCACTTTTCAAATGTTCACTCAAGTAAAAAATCCCACTCTTGCTTTATGAGAACCCTATGAAAAGTTAGTTTCTATTAACATTTAACATTTTTGTGTTTTAAGTAACATTGTAGGGTCCATGGTAAAAAGGTCAGGCCAATAAGATAAAGAATGTTGATTATGACGTTTTCCATTTTTAATCAAATGTGCATCTGAATTCTTGATTTTTGTCAACTTATAAAGTTACAATTGGTCTCCAAATTCACACCAGACTAGAATAAGAATAAAAAATGGGACCCAAAGTTTCACATAAGGTAAAAAAATGGTAAAATAACACAATTAAGCATTATAAATTTTAGCGACAACCCTAAAAAAAAACAAAATAGAAAACGTGGAAAGGGCACATTGGACTCAAAAAATAAAAAGGGTAAAAATGAACTAATTATTACATTTTTCTAAATGTTTAGATTATTTTGAAGACCTCCATGGAAAAAAATGTGTGTTGCAAGGGTTGAGAGGCTAAGTTAGACCATTCCAAGCATGATTTCTCAAATGGCCATGGATCCTGCATTGCTTCCATCACAATTGGAGTATTCCAATGCAATCATGACAAAGTAAGGATCACTCTTTGGATTACACAAGGAGAATGGTAGTTTTCTAAAATTTTACATATTTACAAATGATTAATGAAATATCATGGCCAAATGCTTTCACAAGAAGATAAATAATTTGTTTTTACCTCAAAGGTTTATTCTCCCTTGATCCCAAATGTAACACATTTCCATCCAAGGAGAGCAAGGGTTTATTTTAAATATTAATAACTACATGGATAGGCAATTTCTTCAATCATGACCTTGCATGAGCATAAAATTATAGGTGTAACAAAGGGCATCTTCAAGCTGAAGCATATTCATAGAATATTTGGGGTGAAAAATTTATATAAAAAAGGGGCTAGTCCACTTGTTAGAGGTTGTTATTGGTTTTATTAGGTCTTAAGCTCTTTAAAATGTTTGGAATCCTTGTTGTGTGTATTTTTTCTCTCTTGATAAGGTGGTTATAGTTGTACAACCATTATCAAGCTTTGAGAGCATGTATATACCTCCCCTGTATCAGATGAAAACCACCACACTTCTCCCCATGTTAGCATTTTAAGCAGTGATGTATGTAAGATTTGTTTATAAGTTAATGAAAAATATATCTAATTTATACTTTATTTTGTTAATTAAATGCAATAAAATATTTTACATGCTCTACTAATTGGTTATCTTGTGTTATCTCACTCAATGCTGGTCATTTTGGGCATAAACTGAGGTTATAAATTCCTTTTTGCATTGTGATTTGGAAATGTTTTGTTGATAACCTTTTAAGGATATCTTGGGTTTATAGATTTGATAAGAGAAAGTAACTGAATCTATACTTGCAGTGTATGCTATAGGGTTTCAAAGATCATTTGAATATTTGCATTGGATTGACACTAATGGATGTAAAGCATTCTAGTAGTTTCCTTAGCTTATATTTTTATCATTTTTATATTTGAAAACGAATGATTTCATGATCCAGGCATCAATTTAGGCGACAATTCGAGTGACAGTTCCACCCCAACTGATGACGAAACTTCCGGGAGCCATAACTTTTGCACCGTAGCTCCAATTGACTCGCCGTTTGAACCATTGGAAAGCTAAGAATGAGGGGAATGTTGTGAAATGGCATGAGCTCTGATCAATGAAGTTTGACCCCCGAAAACCCAACGGAAGTGCCTCAAATTTCAATTTTAATAGTGCTGCCTAAAAATAGTAAGTTTCTAAAAATAGTAATTCCTCGAATTATGTATTGTTTTAAATATTGGAAGTCATACCACTTAATCTCCCTCGAGATTGGTGACCTTCCACATCCTTCCCATGCTTTCAAATTGTGTATAAAAGAAGAGGTAACCCAAAATGTGAAGACAAACATCTCTTCCCAGAGATAAGCATATATTTGTATTGCGATTTTGAGTAATACTACATCTCTTCTCAGAGAAATCATTGTTATTGTGTTATTTCTATGTTATTGTGATATTTATCAACCAAAACTTTTGAGTTTTGGATCATTTCATGACTATTGAAGGAGATACTACTATCTTAAAACCACCACAACACTCTTTTATAACTACCTAATTCATCTGACATACCCTACCCTAAAAATAATACAACCTATTGATTATTATGAGTATTCTTTGCCTATATATGTACAAGTGTTACAAATCTAAAATGTGTCTATAATTGTTATTTGAAGTCTAATATTGAAATATCCTATTTATACCTAGTTTATATAAAATTTATTTAAAATGAAGGTTGCTATCATATCCCCATCTATCTTCAATAGCTTGTGTCTAACTTAGAGCATTTATTCATTCTGTGTGATAACTCTTCATGAGTGGAGTATGAAAATTTTGTTATGCCCTAGTTAGATTTATTTTATGTGCCAATAATCCCCATGTAGATTGAAATATATTATCCTTACATGCATGTAATCTACCCCTTAGGTCCTCTCACCTTAGTTCAGGTAGATCTAGAAGTATTAGGGAACTGACGATACCCTCTATAGGTGTCTTCTAGTTATTATATGTATTCATTCCATCCTGAAGCTAAACCCTAACCCAAATATAAAAAAATAATATGGGTTTTTTTTTTATCTTTGTTTTCTAGACTATCCAAGTGTGCAAGGCTAAGAGAAAAAGGTTTACAATAGGGAACCAACACAAATTAGTGCCATTAGTAGGGAGACAATCCTTGTCACTCATGTTGTTTGAGACTCTTGTAGACAGATGCATAAGTTTAGGTTCTAAGGTTATCTATATTGAAATATTTGATAAATTTGATTCTATTGTGTTTCTTACAAAGAATTATAGACTTGTTCATATTTTTAAGTGATTTACCCTTTTAGAGATGAGTCTAAATTTTTCACTATCTTTTATTTCAGATCTCATCATTGACATCAAAAAAGTGTAGTTTCAGTATGTATCACAACATATTTGTAATTTGTTAAATTCTATAAGTTTTCATCTAATTGTTACTCCAACATTGTAAATTATGACCTTGACATTGATTGGTGTGACACATGTTTCTTCCCCATCATCCTTATGATATTGTTGAACAAATTGATGAATATATAGAGGAACTTGAGTTTGCATATGAAGATGATGAGATATTGATGTTTGATTGTCAAGTATCCTAACTAAGTTGTTTACTTACACAAAATTGTTGAGTGATAATACTATTGATCATTTTTGGAGTACAATATAAAAGTTATGTGTCCCAAATCTTTAAGTTCTTTATGATTTTAATATGACACAAACATATGAATTACCCAATCTTGATTTTGATTTCTTATAATCTGTGATGATTAATAAATATGATGGGGGAATTCCTTAAGTTGAGGATAAGAAATTGATAATTAATGCCTTAGTTTCCCAAGAGAAAGAATATAGATTGAGAATTAGTCAACATGGTGTTGATCCTCAAGAGATTACCCATGCAAATCCAAAGATAGGGGATACAAGTAGCGAAGTTAAGAAAACTAAAGATGTCCCTATTCCTTCCAAGATAGTCCTTATTTCCCAAATTATTAAACAAATAGATTTTCCATCCAAGAATACATTACCTTTGTTGTCTAGTATTACTAAGGTTATGAATGATGTTAGAATAAATCCACCACTAAAAACTATTGTTAAAAATACTAAGTCATCTCATCTTATTTTGCTTATGACTTTAAATAATTGTATTTGAGCTGAAGTTGTTGTCACCCTAATTGAAATTACTCTCCTTCCTTAGTATATCATGTGTGACATGGCTCAAGTGTTGAGTCAATTAAGAATCACTGTGCCACTTATTGAGTTGTTACGATTACTTGAATATAGAAAGAGGGAATTTGAATAGTTGGAGTTTGGTGAGAGTATAACTAGGAATGAGATGAATTCACCCAAAAAACTCTCAAAAGATGATAAAGACGTATATGAGGCTACTGAACTGGACTAAGTGGTTTATTTAAGAATTTCATTAATAGAGATTTAGATGGATGTTGACCCATTTTATACCACCTTGTTGATTAATGGCTTAATTATTCATAATTATATTTTTTTATTCTAGAACCTCTTACAATGTGATGCCCCTGAGTATCTTTAATGAGATTGGAGTGAAAATAACATCAAATTTTGGTAAGTGTTATTCCATATACTCATGAGAGGAACCAATTATTAGACAATTCAAAGGATTAGTAGTGTAGTTGGTAGTTCATCTAGTTAATTTTTTAAATATGGACATGGTAATTGTGGATTGTCCTCTGAAACGGGTGATGTTATTATCATGAAAATGGGCTACCAACATGGGTGGTAGTGTGTAGAAGGACTTGTCTTATTCCACCATTCCTTTGGAGGTTAATATGGTGAAACATAATAGGGAACTTAAAATTCTACATTTACTTGAAGATTGTGTTGGTACTTGAATCTTCAATAAGAATTTATGCTCCAACTCTTGAAAAGTGTGGTCTAGTCAATAGTTCATCTAATATACCAAATCTTCAAAAAAATGTTTGATTCTCATCTAAATACATAAAATATGATCTATGCTTCTATTCTAATATGGACACTATGAAGTATCAGCTTTCAAAAAAATCCAATTACTTCCATCAAAATGATACAGATTATGAGGCGTCTAAAAGTCTCTTTATGCAGGAGTTGGAACATACACATGATTTGTAGAGGGTTTTGTTATGATATATTATATGTGTATAAATAGGCTTCTTTTTCTAAATAATCTTGCTCTTTTATATGATCTTGATCTTTTATTGTTTCATGAGTGATTTGTATGTGAAGTGTGGCCTACTAGAATTGGATTTTGTATAGCATTGTAATAAATAACAAACATTTCTATGAAAAAGGTTTGAATTTTTTGGATATTGGGAAAATATGTGAGCCTGAGCAAAAGTTGATATAACTTTGAGGTCAAAATACAAGATTGACCAAAGGCAACTTTCAAGTGACACCAAAAAATCCTATGGACATTTTGTAGGGAAAAAAACCATGTAAAATGCACTTTGCTAATCTACAAAGTTGCAATTTAATTCTTGAACTCTAAAGTCTATGATAGACAAAAAGGATGCAAAGAATAGGTGGAAGAGAATTCCCTTTGATTGTAGGTTTGACTTGCATCCATATTCTAAATGAGACTATAAAGTTTCATTATAGGTTTGAATGGTCAAGTGCAATTATTTAAATTACGCTTGGGGAGGTAAAATCCCACTAAGTATTTCTATGTGGAAAACACCATGATAAATGTAATTTGACAAATTGAAAATTTTATTTAAAGCTCTAGATCCCAAATTATAAATCATGGTAGAGAAAGGGAATTATGAGGTGATTTTCCAATTTTCAAAATTGTAATTCGTTATCCCACCTTCAAATCCCATAGATTTGAAGGGAAAATTCAAAAAAATTAAAACTTGAAAAATGTGCCCTCTATAGGCTACGCGTCAACCAAAGATGTGGTAGGAGATTTTTTAATTAGGGAAAGCAAGTTGTAGTTCAATGTGTGAAATACCATTTGGCATGATAATGGTAGTGCAAGATAGACTTGTAAAGAAGGGTGTGAGATTTTCAACCATCTAATAGGTTTAGTAGTTGATGCAACTATCTCTCTAACTCTCTAACATTGATATCATAAGAAGGGAAGATGATTGCACAATCTACAATACATAAATTTGGCATAGGTGAAACAATTAAAGATGATGTGATGGTATGTGTTATAAATTATTCTCTAATTTTTTATTCACAATGCTGAAGCACCTATGTGAAACCCCAGTGGGTTGGCAATGCCAATTCTAGTATCCCATTATGACCTACCCATAGATGATTTTGAGAATGAAACGTAGAAAGGGAAAGCAAGTGGATAGATCTCAATTCCTTTCAAAGGATGAAGAATGTGTTTAAGAGAGGGATGGATTCTATATAAATATTTGTGCCATGGAAACGTTGAGTGTCAAAATTGTGAATGTATACATTTTGCTCCTATCAAAATTTAGCTTCCTTCTTGGATGTTGGTTGAGAGTTCACAAAGTTTAAATCTTGGGACCATTGTAGTTGGTGAATAGTTCTATATTCCTAGTCTTCAAATATTTCAACATTTAAAAAATATGCACATTCATGCAAAGTCCATATGTATTCATAAGAATGTTTCTCTTAGATTGGGGTAGTGTAAACAACATTCGTGGAAAGCACTTAAGAAAGGTATATGAATTAGTACTATTTAACCTTATGACACCAAATTTATGATATTAGGATGTTGGATAAATTATTTGGTTCAATTACAATCTTAGTTGAAGAAGAATTCTAATAGTACCGCTTGGTCTTTTTCATTTTGGCTTTTGTGGTGTTATTCTTGCCACCTATTATGAGCAAGTGGGTACCTTTTTACTACAACAATGAAATGGCATTTTGGATCATTTTTTTAATTTTAGTCATCCTTTTTTAAGGTATGAAGATTATTACAAAAGGAATTAAAATATCATTATATCTTATTTTAGATGGATTAGTTATCAGCCTTGGAGATGTTATTCTACATTACTTATCATGGTTGGTTCATTTCATTCTTCAATAATTAAGGTTTGGAGAGGAATTATTTAATCTTGTAGTAGGATTTCTACTACTATGTATTTTTATTAGAAGAATGAAGTTAGGTGAAAATCAAGAAATGGTAAGTTTCAAAAATTACAAATGATGCTCTCAAAGACTTCGGGAGATTCTAGTGAGAAAAGCAACTTGCAAAAAACAAGTTCTCAAAAGGCAAGTTGTAAATTATGGTTAACTCTCCCAATCCTATGGGTCAAAGAAAGTATAAAAAGTCAACTCAAGAGGATATTCAAGTATATTTTGAGAAGGAATCAAATTTTGCAAATTTTGTAAATGTGTAAATTACAAATTATACTTAGATCTCCTAAACCCACTAGTCAACATTAGTTAACATGAAGTCCTAGTGCAAATCATAACATTCAAGGCCAATTACAATTTTGTAATTTTTAAAACTATAAACTATAGTTGGAGATCCCATTTTCCTATGGGTCCTAGTGTAAATGGGAAATTTTAGTGATATTTACAATTTTGTAAATTGTAAATTGCAGTTGGACTTCCCATTTCCCTGAGGAGATTTTTGAGGGGAAAAACAAAATGTAAATTACAGATTCGAAATTTATAAATTGTAAATTATAATTAGAGTTCCCATTTCCATTAGGGATATTTTAAGGTTAATTGCAACTATGAATTGAAATTTTTATATTTGAAAATTGAAAATTATAGTTGGAGTTCCCATTTCCTTGAGGGAATTTGTGAGGGAAACTACAACTGTGAATTGCAATTTTGTAAATTACAAAACTATTGCTAAGTTATGGATTTACCTCAAATAAACTAAATTGGAAAATTGTTGCTTTTTTCTTGATTTCCTCAATATAAAGAGAATTGTAAAATTGTAAATGGGACCCAGATTTCTCATAAAGAAACAAAAGTGCAAATTTGTAAAAGGGACTAGAATTTACCCAAAAGGCTAGAATATTTTGCATTTTCCATTGTTTTGATTATTCAAACACCTCCATGGGAGAAATATTGTAGGTTTTCAAGGCCAAGGTGGACCATTAGAGGAAGATCATTCAAATGGCGATAGATCTAGAATATTCCCATGAAATCATTATAAAGCAGTGTTGTTGTTTGGCATGCATAAGGGTAAGGGCACCTATCCAAGAGGTTTTAGTTAAGTAAATGAGTGGTCAAAGATATTATTTGGATCCAAAGGTGAATATTCTCCTTCCATCTCGTGTGAAATGCATTTTTAGCCAAGAAATCAAAGGATTTCAAATCTTCATTATTAAATGTATAAGTAGTTAAAATAGTGTTTTTTCTTGCATAAACGTGAAGATTCCAGGCATGGAAAAGGGCATATTCTAGTTGGGAGCATCTTCAAAGAAATTTGAGAGTTGTTTAAAATTATGAAATATTGTAAATTGTAACCCACATTCATGGATTGCAAAATTGGTGAAAAATGTATAAAAAGAGTGCTTATCCTCTTTTCTAAAGTTGTTTTTGGTCTTTGTTTTTCCTAAGTCTAGGCTCTTCAAATTTTTTGGATCTATTACTATGTGTATGTATTGTCTCCCTTACTAATATGGTTGTAGTTGTATAACCATTAGCAAGATTTGAGAGCATGTTTATGTTTCCCATATCAAAAGATAAACCTCACCATGCTTTTACCCATTACAACATTCTGTAAAAATGATCTATGTAAAGTTTATTTGTAAGGTTAATGAAAATACTTGTGCTTTCTACTCTTTCCTATTGATGAAGTAAAATGATATATTTTCAAAATTCTATTGATTATATATCTAGTTTTACACTCATTACTAGTTGTCATCTTTGGCTTATATTTGGGTTATAAATCCCTTTCTACATTGTGTTTGGAAATATGTTATTGAATAAATTTTAATGGTAACATGGGTTTAGGAATTTGATAGGAAAAACTATTTGATATTTTAAGTGCATTGTATGTTCTAGTTTCTTAAGAATAATTTGTGTATTTGCATTTCATTAGCACCAATAAATGCAAACCACTCCTAGTATTTCTCTTAGTTTACATCTGAGTTTTTTGCATTTTCACAAAGGAATAATGTCATGAATGTTAAAGTAATCTTTTTTGTTTGAAAGCCACTAGCACACCACTCCCTTTTGATAACTATCAAACTTGTCATACACATCCTACTCTGTAAATAGTAGACCACGATGAATATTTTAAGTGTTATTTACCTACATATGCATAAATCTTACCTACTTAACATGTGTCTATATTTTTTGTTTTAAAGCCTAACATTACAGTCTCCCATTCAACCCTTGTTGAAAAAATATTTAGAATGAAGGTTGAAATCATATCCCTATCTATCTTCAATAACTTGTTTGTGACCTTGAGCATTTGTTCATTACATGTCATAACCCTTCCTAGGTGGAGTGAATAAGTTTGGTTATGTTGTAGTCATATTTGTGTTTCCTTATGCCAAAAATACCCATTGAGATTGAATTATAGTATCACTCCATGTGAGAAAGCTACCCCTTAGGTCCTCTCACCTTAGTTTAGGCAGAACCAAAAGTAGTAGAGAGCTAACCATACCCTTTATCGATGCCTCCCAATCATTGTCTATGTTTGGTCAATCCATGTGCTAAACACTCCCCATATATAATGACATCTTAGTAGGTTTATCATCAATGTTTACCATTTTTATTCAAGTGTGCAAGGTTGAGTGAAAGAGGTGCATAATTAGGAACCAAAAATCAACTCGTACCATTGTTGGGGACTAAATTCAAATCCTATTCACTCGTGTTGATGGGGACTTTATAGAGAGATATAAGTAATTCATGTTTGAAAAATTTTCTACCTATCTTTGTATTGATTTGACTATATTATGTCTATCAACATTGCAACACCTCAACTGGAACAATTATTAAGGAATTTATTAAGAACCTTGACACTTGTGTTGCTAGGGACTCTTGTAGACAACCAAAAGTTTTGGGTTATAAAAGTTATTTGTATTAGAATATTTGATGTAAGTAATATTAGCTATATTTTTAGACAAATATTATTTATATTATTTCTTGAGTTCAAATATTGAGGTCATTTGAGTTTTCTTTACTACTTCGTGCCATCAATAATAATAGTACTCCACTGGGAAAGTTGTTGAAAATTTGAAAGATTTGATAAATTGACTTCTATTG
Source organism: Torreya grandis (assembly GCA_037957365.1). NCBI lineage: Eukaryota > Viridiplantae > Streptophyta > Pinopsida > Cupressales > Taxaceae > Torreya > Torreya grandis. The sequence goes on along the minus strand of JARHVA010006458.1, from coordinate 140,197 downwards.
AATTTCTTAAAAATTTGAACATAATTTTAGAACTTTTACTATCTTTTACTTCTATCTCATCAATAATCACCAAAAAATTATGTTTCTAGCGCGTATCAAAACCTATTCATAAACTGTATATTCTAGAATTTTGATTCTAGTGGTGACTCTAACTTTATGATCTGGTTTTAAGGAATATGAGTGCTTATTTTGAATATCTTTGTTAAGTTTCAATTTAGAGTGTTTTATTTCTTGAAAATCTGGAATGATTGAGGTCATCCTTCAATGGTGACTCATTAAAACAATGTGTTTCACCCTTATGTATTCATCAAATAAGAAGGAGAAAACTTTTGAGGTTGATTGAAGGATAAAGTTTAGCTACTAAGGAGTGTTTAGGTTATCAAGGTTTTGATAATATTAAAATTTTTGTTCAACATCTTATTATTGAATATTATCATATCTCTCATAGTAATGATAAATCTTAGAACTCCATTTATAATCTAACTCCTTCTCAACCAGTTGACTCCCCTCCTAAATTTGATCTACCAAGTCCACCTCATTATCCCCCTCATAAGCCTTTGCCATTTATTCTTGAACCCATCATTAAACCAATCATGATGAATAGGGATCAAGATGAGAATGAGAATCCCATTTTTAGGATTCCCATATTTAGACCTATTAATTTTGATGACATTGAGGGTTGTCCTAATGAAGTCTTAAATGAATTATTAAATTGCATTCCAAAGTTTCAAGGGAATAATGTAGTGACTCATGATCAACACTTCAGGGCCTTCAACATTATCATTGAGTATTTTGAGGTTGATAATAATGATGTGTGCATTACGTTTTTTGTGCACATGCTATAAGAATATGCTAGAGAGTGGTTTAATTACATTCCTCATGGATGCATTGATTCATGGGAAGAGATGAAAAATGTTTTCAAAATTCAATACAATAATAGGATTGATCCTAGGTTTCCTTTGGTAGAATTTGAAAACATTAAAAAGAACTGAAATGAGTATGGGTAGGAATCACATACATAGTTCAATAATATCATGATGAAACTACCTAAGAATATTCAACATAGTGATAAAACATGCTTGATTAATATTGTGATGCCTTTTATAAGAAAGATGCATATTACTTGAGGGACAAGGATCTTATGAAACTGAGATTGGTATTCAATATGGCCATCAAAATTGAGAATAATATAAAGGTTGTGGGAAATCCCTTGAACAAGTGTTATTATTTAAAATTAGTTAATTTAGAAAAAAATGAAGTCCACTAAGATAGCCAACCTTAAGGAGACTATTAAGAATTTGGCCTCTATTATCAAAGAGATGTCTTACAAGCTAGGTAGAGCTGAGAAGGAGCTGTCTCATGGGTCTACAAGTCAAGAGAGAAATTATAATCTGAATCAAGTACAAGGGAGGACTAATTTAAATAATTATACAGGGAAGAAGCCTACCCATGATGAAATGAATGATAGAAATTAGAACAAAGGGGTTATAAAAGAAGTGCTTGATCCGTTAAACACCAAAGTTAATGTGGTAAATTTTGACATTGACATTGATTGGTGTGACAAGTGCTTCCTCCGACATCCCCCATGTGATATTTATAAACCAATTGATGAATTTATGGATGATCTTGAGTCTACATCATCTGGTGATGATATTTTGTTGTTCAATTATCAAGACTCCTTAAGTAAGCTATTTTCCTCCATGGGATTGTTTAGTTATACCAATGTTCATCAATTTTGGAGTGCAGTAAAAAAGGTATGTGTCCCAAATATAAAATTTGATTTTGATGTTAGTATGATACAAGTGTATGAATTACCCAATCATGATTTTGATTTTTTATGTTCCATGATGATTAATAAATATGATGGGGAAATTCCTTCAGTTCAAGATAGATAGCTGATAATTAATGTAGTAGTTGCCCAAGAGAGAGAATATTACTTGAGAAGTAGGCAACCAAATGCTACTCCTCAAGACACTACCCCTATAAATCCAAGGGAAGGGGTTGAAGGTAAGGAACTAAATAAAATTATAGCAGTCCCTAATGATTCTAAGTTAGCACCTATTTCCCAAACTACTAAACCAAAAGGTGATCCACTCAAAAGTAGAGCACCCATATTATCTAGTATTTTTATGGGTGTGAATGATGTTAGAACAGACCCACTCTTGAAGACTACTATTAAAAATAAAAAATCATCCTAACCTACTCCACTTCATACTTTAAGTGATTATATCCTAGATGAAGGTGTTTTCACACTTACACCAGATACTCTGCTTCCTTAGTATAGTGTGTGTTGTATGGACCAAGTGTTGAGTCAACTAAAAATCACCATGCCACTTGTTGAGTTATTATGAATACCTGAACATAGGAAGATCACATTCAAGTATTTGGAATTTGGTGAGAAATCAGTTGCAAATGAAATGATTTCACCCCAAACACTCCCAAAATGTGATGAAGAATCAGAAAAGGTTGTAGATCCCAACTCAGAGGTCTATTTGGGAAATGCATTGGTATAAAGTTATCTCAATGTGGATCCATTTTACACAACCCTACTGATAAATGGTCTGATCATTCATAATTGCATGTTTGATTTCAAATATTCTTAGAATATGATGCCCTTAGGTATTTGTGATGAGATTGGAGTTAAAATTACATCAACATTTAAAAAGTGTAATTTCATTGATTTGGGTGAGGTACCAATTGTTGGATAAGTCAAAGGGTTGGTACTGTAGTTGGTAGTTAATCCTAGTAAGTATTTGAATATGGACATTGTAGTTATGGTCTGCCTGCCTATGTGGGGGATGCTACTGTCACAAAAATGTGATGATAGCATGAGTCGATGTGTATAAATGGAATTGTCTTATGCCACCATTCTATTTGAGGGTAAGATGGTCAAACATTTTATATAACTATATATGTTGCATGTATTTGAATATTTGAAACATGCTCTAAATGAAAATTTATACATGGATGTTAAATTTGGAAACTTCATAGGGAATATGGATGTTATTGAATAGCCTATTATTTTTTATTTTAAACCTAAAGATGCAGGTGAAGTTTGGAAAATGTCATTTGATGGGGATTACTCCAATCTTAGAAATGGAGTTCAAGTTGTCTTATATGCCCCTAATGGTAAATGTTTCAAGTTTTATTTTTAGTTTTATTTTGAGTGCATAAATAATACTACTGAGTATGATGGAATCTTGATTGGTTTGTATATTTTCCATGAATATTGAATTATAAATTTGATTATAAAAGGTGATACTCAGATAATGGTTAAGTAGGTCCACACTGCTTATGCCATTAAGAACAAAAGGTTGGAATAATATCAAATGTTGTTTGGGATTTGCTTGAATTCTTTAATGCATTCAACATTTTATATCATGATATAAGTTTTAATGATGAAGATTACAAACTTGTAAGGTTAGGTGCTTCGTTTGATATTGTAAATATGAACCTTTATTGGCAGTATCAAGTGGAAGTGCTTGTTAGGCCTTCAATCCCAGATAGTTTTTATCATTGGCAAGTGTTTGGTGATGATGAACATGTTAAAAGATTTCTAAAATACAAAGTGGAATTCTATGATCAAATCAAAGAATTAGAATCCATAGTTCACGTTTGTGATGAAAAAGAAACCTTTTTTGGGAAAGAGACATCATTTGGCTAAAAATAAACACTCTCTTTATGGGATTGGTAAGTTTAGAAGTATTTTTTGATGGAGATGATAGAATCAAAACATGAGATTGACTTATTTTAAAAGATGTGACTGAGTTTAATTTGGGTTATCATGAGAATCCAAGGAAGGTTTTGCTAGGTACTCACCTAAGTGTAGTTAAGAAGCAAGTTTATATTCAACTACTAAAGAAGTACCAGGACTATTTAGATTGGTCTTATTAAGAATTGAAAGCATATATGGAAGCTTTGTCTCAAAATGTATTCCCATTACACCTTGATAGCAAGACTTTTAGGAAGAAATAGAAAAATACTAACCCCATCTTGGACAATAAGATGTGAGATGAGTTAAATAAGGCAAGGGAAAGTGGGATCATTCATCCCATTACGTAGTCATCATGGGTGGTGAACTTAGTCCCTGTGCAGAAGAACAATGACATCTGCTTGTGTGTGGATTTTCAATATTTGAACAAAGCTTCTTTGAAGGATAATTACCCCCTACCTAACAAGGATAAATCACTAAAAAGTTTTATAGGATTAGAGATATTACCCACTTCATATCATTTATTAAGGTATAACTAGGTTGTGGTGAAGGAATCTGAGAGACCCAAGATCACATTTGCTACACCTTAGGGAAATTATGTGTATATGAGAATCCCTTTTGGGTAAATGAATGCCAATTAATTTTTTTTTGAGCTATCGATGTTGTATTTGTAGGGGTATTTTACAAGTTCATAGCTATATATTAGAATGATATTACCATGTACTCCAAGACTAGAAAAGAACATTGGGAACATCTAGAGAAAGTGCTCATTAAATGTAGGGAATTCAACATTTTTATTAATACTAAGAACTATCACTTTGAAGTACAAAGTGCTAAGTTTTTGGGACATATAGTATCTAAGGATGGAGTCATGATTGACCTTTAAAAACTAGAATATATTGACAAAGTACCTATCCCACTATCGAAGAAGGGAATTTAGTCCTTCTTTAGAAAAATAATCTTTGTAAGGAGGTTTGTGTCTAATTTTGTAGAGATTACTTTTTCTATCACTTTCATGTTGAAGAAAGACCAAACCATCAAGTGTGAGGAAAAAGTCGTGCAGGCATTAAATGACATCAAAGGAACCTTAAAGTCTACCTCTATCTTGGCTAGTCTTGATTACACTATAGCATTTTAGATATTCTCTTTTACATCATATAATATTGTTGTTGTTGTCTTATTGAAAAATAATGAAGATAGTTGTGAGCATCTCATACTTTTCTTCAATAAATCTATGCAAAGTTCTAAGCTAAATTATACCATTATGGAAAACTAAGCCTTCATTCTGTTAAAGGACATTAAAACATTCAAAATTTATATTTTGGAGTCATAGATTATCACTTACATCCTGTATACAATGGTGAAAGACATCTTTACTCAGATTAAACCATCTAACAAGAGATGCAGGTGGGTTAATAAGGTGTAATAATATGACATGGATATTCAAACCAACATGTTAGTGATAGGGATGGGTCTATCCAAGCTCAAGGATGAGACCAATTTAAAATCCATTGAAGAAAACACTAATGTTTTCAATGTTGATGATTCCTTAATTCAAATTAGTATATCTCCATGGTATAAGGACATTGTTTACTACTTACAAAATTTGAATTCTCCCCCTAACTTGGATAACAACCAAAGGAGAAATCTTAAATTTTTTTCTCAAAAATACCTCTTGATTGAGAATGGACTAGCATGCAAGAATCTAGATGGGGTTCTCCTAAAATGCCTTGTAGAAGAACAAACTGTCGATTTAATTGAGAATTTTCATAGTGGAGTATGTGGTGGTATTTTTGCACCTAAAGTTAGAGCTCATTAAATTCATAGAGATAATTATTGGTGGCCATTACTATTCAAGGATTTTGCTCAAATTTTTTGAAAGTGTGAGAAACATCAGTATTCTACTAGGAGGCTGAAAGCTTTGGGTTCTCTTCTCTTGCATCTCTTGATGATTCGAGGCTCATTTGGACAATGGGGAATGGATTTAATTGGGGAAATTGTTGATTAATCAAGCATTAGATATGGATGGATACTAGTTACAAGTGACTACTTCATGAAATGGTTTGAGGTGCTCCCTACTAAGAAGGCTACACACCAAATAATTATGGACATTTTGTTGAATCAAATTATTTGTAGATTTAGTGTGCCTATCAAGGTTATTACTTATAATTCCATGAGCTTCAAATATAAACCTTTGGTGGAATTATGAAAAGAGTATTAGATTACATTGATTTATGCTTCCAATTACAACCCTCAGGGGAATGGTCAAGCATAATCCAATAACAAGAACTTGCTCAAAATAATTATATGTACTTTAGAAACAAATAAGATTAAGTGGGATGAAAAATAGAAGTTTTATTTGTGGTTTGATAGGATTATGCCCAAGAGAGATACATTCAAAATCCCTTTCAATCTTGTTTATGGAGCTCAAGTAGTTTTGCCTATGAATTTGAAGTTACAAACTTATTAGTTCATGCAATAGCTAGAAGATGATGAGCAAATCAACCTCTATGAAAGAAAAATGAACCAGATTGTTGAGTTTGAAGAGATTCAAATGCAATCTCATGAAATATGCCTCAAGTTCAAGGAAATACTCAAGAAAATATTCAACATGAAATTCATTCCAAAAACATTTTAGGTCAATGATCTATTTGTGCTATGTGATAATAGGTATGATGAGAAAGGCAAAATTTTGATGCCTTGTGGATAGATCCCTATTCCATTTATTGCTGAATTGGGGAACACACTTCCTTATTTAGAGACATGGATGGTAAACTACTTGATTTGCCAATTAATGGTAGACATATAAAACATTTTCTAGACTGAGTATGTACCTATGCATAGTATTGTATAGTGTACAACTTTATTATTTCTTTGATTTGTTTCACCTTTGCTTTGGACCTCATTTTTATAGTTCCTTTTGTATTTATTTTATCATGTTTTCATTTTCATATCCACCTGATCTATTTTTATCAATCTCTCTTGTTTTATTGAGATTCTTTGGGTGTTTTATGATAAGTTACTAAAGTATTGTCTCCATGGCCCAATGAATTGGCATCCACTCTTGTTTTCTAGGGTTCTTTATACCCTTGTAGGGGGTTTACATTCCTAGGTAAGACCCAATGTTGGTTCTTGAACTTAAACCAAAAATTTGTGCTCCAACACCTGAAAAGTATGGTCCAGTCAATAATTCATCTAATACACCTAGCCTTTAGAAAAAGGATGGATCATCATCTGAATACATAAAATAGGATCTCTACTTCTATTCTGGTATGGACACATTGAAGTACCATCCTTCAAAAAATCTCTAAGTACTTCCATCCAAGTCATACCCATTATGAGGCATTTGAATGTTTTTTTGTGTTAGAGTTAGAACATACATAGGATTTGCCAAGGGTTTGCTTCCAATATCTTCTATGTGTATAAATAGGATTCTTCTTCTAAATCATATCACTCTTTTAAATGATCTTGATATTTTATGGTTCTGTGGGTAATCTATATGCAAAGTGGGGCCTATTATAATTGGATTTTGTATAGCGTTGTAAGAAATAATAGACATGTCTGTGAAAAAGGTTTGAATTTTGTGGATATTTAGGAAATGTCTGGGCTTGAGAAAAATCCAATGGAACTTTGAGGTCAAAATACAAGTTTATCCAAAGGTAAGTTGAAAGTGACACCATAAAATCCCATGGACTTTTTTAACAAGAAAAACAACATGTAAAACATCGTTTGCTAATCTACAAAGTTGAAATTTACTTTGTAAACCTCAGAGTCCATGATAGACAAAAAGGACATAAAGAATACATGGTAGAGAATTCTCCTCTTACTATATGTTTGAATTGAATCCAAATTATAAATGAGACTATAAAGTTTCATCATAAATTTGAGTGGTCAAGTATAATTTTGCAAATTTGATTTGGGGAGGTAAAATCCAACCAAAGATTTTTATGGGGAAAGCACCATGCTAAATGCAATTTGACAAATTAAAAATTATCTTTAAAGCTCTACATCTTGAATTATAAAGCATGGTGCATAAAGAAACTATGATGTAATTTATATATTTACCAAATTATAATTTGTTGTCCCAACTCCAGATCCCATGGATTTGAAGGGAAAATCCAAAAAAATTAAAACTTGAAAAATGTGCCCTTTGTAGGCTAAGCATCGACCAAAGATGTGGTGGGAGTATTATCAATCGAGCTAATCAAGTTATAGGTCATGTTGTGAAACTCCCTTTAGGATGAAAATGGTAGTTTAAGAGAGACTTGTAAAGAAGGGTGTGATATTTCCAATCATCCAATAGATTTAGTAGTAGGTGCAACTATCTATGAAACATTGATTTCATAAGAATAAAAGTAGATTGCACAATCTACAATGCTCGTATTTGGCATAGATGAAACAATTCAAGATGATTTGATGGTATGTATATAGCTTCTTCTCTAGTTTTTTCTATTCATGGTGATGAAAAACCTATGTTAAACCTCAGTGGCTTGCCAATGCTATTTCTATTATGCCATAATGAGATGCCATAGATGATTCTACGAATGAAAATAAAAGAGGGGAAGCAAGTGGATAGATCCCAATGTATTTTAGAGGATGAGGATGGTGTGAGTGAGAGGGATGAATTATGTAGAAATATTTAAGACATGAAAACATCGAGTGTCAAAATTATGAAGGTTTACATTTTGTTCCTATAAAAATACATCTTCCTTCTTGGTCATTGGTTGAAATTTCACCAGGTTTAAAGCTTGGGGCCATTGTAGCTGGTGAATAGGTCTATATTCTTATTATTCAAATATTTTAAATTTAAAAAATATGCACATTCATGTGAGTCCATGTGGAATATTTATAACAAATGTCAATAATACATCCAAAGATTGAACTATGTACTCATAGGAATGTTTCTCTTGGATTGGGGCAGTGCAAAAAACATGAGTGGAAAGCACTTGAGAAAGGTATATGGATTGGAACTATGTAACCATATGACACCAAATTTATTGATATTATTATGTCATATACATTATTTTCTTTACTTATGGTCTTAGTTGAAGAATAAATTCCAATAGTACTACTTGGTATTTTTTGTTTTGCCTTTTTGTGAGCAAGTGGGTACCTTTTTACTATAACAGTGCAATGGCATTTGCGATCATTATTATCATTTTATTCATCATTTTTATGGTATGATGATGATTCTAATAGGAAATAAAAGATCATTATATATTATTTTATATGTATAAGTTGTCGGGCTTGGATCTATTATTCTACATTACTTATCAAGGTTAGTTAATTTTGTTCTTCAAGAATGAGGGTTTGGAGAAGAATTGTTTAATCTAGTAGTAGGCTTTCTACTCCTATGTATTATTCTTGAAAGAATAGATTTAGGTGAAAATAAATAAATTAAAAGTTTTAAAAATTATAGATGAGGCTCCCAAAGTCCCTAGGAGATTTATACAAGAAAAACACCTTACAAAAACAAGTTTTCAAAATGCAAGTCATAAAATGTGGTCAACTCTCCCAATCTTGCTAGTCAAACAAAGTGTAAAAACTCAAATAAAGAAGACTTTAGAGATATTTTGAGAAGGAATTGAATTTTTTGATTATTCAAATGTGTAAACTTCACTTTGATCTCCCAAACCCTCTACTCAATGTCATTTAACATGAGGTCCTAGTGCCAAAGGGAAATTTCAAGGCCAATTGTAGTTTTATAATTTTGTAAATTACAAATTACAGTTGAAGTTACCATTTCCCTATGTGTCTTAGTGAAAATGGGAAATTTCAAGGCTAATTTTGATTTTAAAATTTTTTGAATTGTAAATTGGAGTTAGAGTTCTCATTTCCATGAGTGAAATTTCGAGTGAAATTGCAATTGTGAATTCCAATTTGTAAATTTACAATTTAGAAATTGTAGTTGAAGTTCCTATTTCTCTAAGGAAACTTTTCAAGGGAATTGCAACTATGAATTTAAATTTAAAAACTTGAAAATTTGAAAATTTTATTTGAAGTTCCCATTTCCTTGACAAACTTTTGAGGGGAACTATGACTGTGAATTATAATTTTACAATTTGTGATTAATAAAACTATTGTTGTTTTATTCCAAATTTCCCTCAAATAGAGAGAATTGCAAAACTACTACTATTTCTCCAATACAAAGAGAGTTGATAATTTTTAAATGGGACCCATATTTCCCCAAAATAAAGAAAAGTGCAAATTTGTAAAAGGGACCTGCATTTCCCCAAAAGGCTAAAAAGAAAAAAGTAATGCATTTGTGCATTAAAAAAATTGGAGGTAGCACTAAAAAGAGAATGTGATAAAATCAAATGTCAAAAAATAAAATGTGGAAAATCAAGTTGGAGCCAAAAAACAAAGGGTAAAATTAACCTAAGTTTAGCATTTTCCATTATTTTGCTTGTTCAAACACCTCCAAGGGAGAAATATTACAAGTTTACAAGGCCTAGGTGGACCATTAGAGGAAGATCATTCAAACGGACATGGATTTTTAATATTCCTATGAAATCATAGAAAATTAAGGTTTTTATTTGGCATGCATAAGGGGAAGGGAAATTGTCTAGGAGGTTCTAGCTATTCAAAGGAGTGGTCAAAGGCATGTCTAGGCAATTACATAAGAAGACAAGGATATTGTTTTGCTTCAAATGTAAATATTCTCCTTCCATCTCATGTGAAATGAATTTATAGCCAATAAATCAAAGGATTTTCTCAAACTCTTCATCATTTCATGTAGAGGTAGTTACAACAATGATTTTTCTTGTACAAACATGAAGATTTTAGGCATGGTAAAGGGAATATTCTAGATGGGAGCATCTTGGCAAAAATTTGAGAGTTGTTTACAAATTTTAAATATTTCAAATTGTAACCTACATTCCTAAATTACAAAAGTGGCTAAAATTTTATAAAAAGAGGGCATCTCCTCTTCTCTAAATTTCTTTTAGTCTTTATTTTTCTTAAGTCTAGGATCTTCAATATTTTGGGATCCATTATTATGTGTATGTATTGAATCCCTTGCTAAGGTGTTTGTAGTTGTACATCCATTAACAAGCTCTGAGAGCATGTTTATGTCTCCCTTGTCAAAATAGAACTCACCATGTTTGTCCTCATTACAACATTCTATAAAAATGGTCTATGTAAGGTTTATTTGCAAAATTAATAAAAATGCTTGTGGTTTTTACTCTTTATTTTTGATGAAGTACAATTATTTATTTTTCAAATGTTGTTGATTAGATATTAGGTTTTATGCTTATTAATGGTTGTCATCTTGGGCTTAGATCTAGGTTATAAATCCCTTTCTACATTGTGTTTAGAAATATGTTGTTGAATAACTTTTTAGGGCATCCTGGGTTTATTAATTCAATAAGAAAAAATGTTTGAGAATCTAATTGTAGTGTATGTTTTATTTTCTTAAGAATCATTTGTGTATATGAATTTTATTGTCACCAATAAATGCAAACCACTCCTGGTATTTCCCTTAGCTTACATATGAGTTTCCTACTTTTTTGCAAAGGAATAATGTCCTGAATGTTGAAAGAATCCCTATTATTCAAAAATCACTAACACACCACTCCATTTTTATAACTATCAAACTTTTCCTACATATCCTACCCTTTAAATAACATACCCAAATAAATATTTCAAGTGTTATTTACTTGTAGATGCATAAATATTGACCATTTAACATGTGTCTATATTTTATGCTTTAAATCCCATCATTGTAATCTCCCATTTAACCCATTATATAAATATTATTTACAATGAAGGTTGCAATCATATCCCTATCTATCTTCATTAGATTGTATGTGACCTAGAACATTTTTTCATTCCCTATGACAACCCTTCTTGGGTGGAGTAAATAAGTTTGATTATGCCCTGATCACATTTATTTTTCTTCAGCCAAAAACCTCCATGGAGATTGAATTATAGTATCACTCCATGTGATTTAGATACCACTTAGATCCTATCAACTTGGTTTAGGTAGAGATAAAAGTATAAGGGAGATGACCATACCCTCTGTTGCTACCTCCCAGTCATTATCTATGTTTGGTCAATCTATGTGCTAAACCCTTCCCCAATTATAATGACATATTAGTGGGTTTATCATCTACATTTTAAATTTTTATATAAGTGTACAAGGCCAACAAAAAGAGGTGTACTAATGGGAACCAATAGATTTGAAGTGAGCTCAAAATGAAGTGTTGTACATAAATGTTGAGCTGGGTAACTTCATTGAGAATGTTTATTATATTAAATAACCAAATGTTCTTGATGCTAGGTTTGACAAAGAAAGTGATGAAGTTTGTATAATGCCTTTTCAATTTTATTTCAATCTATATTTTTAGTAAACTAACAACATGGTGAAATATGAGGCACTCTTACTTGGTGCTCCCCTAAATCTAGAAAAAAGGAGGCTTACATGCAGTTGTTAAATAAGTACAAAGATTTCTTGTCTTGGTCTTATTCAAGACTAAAATCCTATAGATAGGATCATTTTAAACATATCATATCATTATATCCTAAAATTAAACCCTTCATGAAAAAGTGTAGATTTATTGACCTCATCTCGGCCACTAAGGTACTAGAAGATTTAATAAAATTAATGGATGAAAAGATACTAGAGCTACTAGTAAATTAAAGACATCTAAAACACTTCTTTGGTTGAGTCGATGTTTGCGTAAAGTAATGTATAGTGTATGTATTTTTTATTTTATGTCCCCTATATGTTGGGCCTTGTTTGTATAGTTAATTTTTTTGTTTTTATCATTTGTTCATTTTTAAATCCTCCCGATCTATTTTTGTCCATCTTCCCTTGTCTAGTTGAGTTTCCATGGGTGTTTGTTATGAATTTTTCATAGTTTTGACTTTGTGTTCTATGGTATTGGCACTTGGTCTTATTTTTAGGGTTATTTACATGCCTATAGGTGTGTCCATCCCTCAGTGAGATCCAGTGTAAGTACCCAAACTTGTAGTAAATAATTTTTTCCATGTTTTTGAGGAATTAAGGCCTGAATGTTTAAATGTTTCCTCTAATCTACAAGTGTTCACTTGAGTTAAAAAATCCACTCTTTCTTTGTAAAAACCTTGTGAAAATTTAGTTTCTATTAACGTTTAAGGTTTGTGTTTTAAGTGACATTACAAGGTCCATGGTAAAAATGTCATGGTAAGAGGATAAATAATGCTAAGTATGATGTTTTCTATCTTTAAAAAAATATGAAGTGGTAGAATTTATAAGGTTAAGTTATAGTTTGCATTATTACAAATTTTAAATGAGACATGAAAGTCCATGGTACTTTTGGTTGGGGAAAACAACTTGCAAAATGTAGTTGTTAAAAATGTAAGTTGTAAAGTGTGGATAAAAATCCCAAGCCCACAAGGAAAATAAAGTGAAAATGTGACTTGGAATAGGAACTTAGCAAAAGATAGTAAAACATTATTTTAAAGGTGAGCGCACTCCATAAGTTTTTCAAAATCAATGTAGTTGGTTTAAAGAGGCCACATAAAAGTTTGAAAAAACCAATGCAAATTAAAAAAGAACCTACACCACAGGTTTCCAATGCCTATGTGTAAAAATCAAATGTAATCCTAAAGTTTTGAATGAAAAGGCACTCGATGGAGTTTTCAATGTCTAGTGCAAATTTGACTAAAAATTTCATGGGGAGTTTGAAAGTTGTTAGAGATATAACATGGAAAAACAAGTTTAATTTGTAATTTCCAGTATGTCATCCAACCTCTAAATAAATAAGGGGATTTTTTTAGGGAGATTAATTTTAAAATGAATTTTTAAAAAATACAATTTAAAGATTGGATCCAAGGTCCTGAATTTCATAGTAATAAGTTTTGACTACGTGTATAGGATAAAGGCACAGTGGAATTGGTGATTAAAAATTCAACTCATAAAGTTAAGTTTGAATATTGCAAACTGCCAATTTTCAAATACTAAAATAAAGTAGTTGAACATGAGGATAGATGTCAATAAGAAATAGATGGTGGAATTTCCACATCTAAGAAACAAGTTTTAAATTTCCAAGTTTAAAATTACTGTCTAAGCCCCTCAACCTATGATAAAGTGCAAAAAAAATTATGGAAAATGGTAGGGCATCGATAGAATGTTTGAAGTAGAAAATAAATTTTTAAAATTCACAAATTATAATATCCTTTCCCATCTCTTCCCTCCACTAGTCAATATAACAAAGGGAAAAGGGGATGATAGAGAAATAACATGGAAAACCAAATTTGTAGTCTTGAAAATTACAAATAACTCTCCCAGGCCCACACCATTGAAGAGGGTGCTTGCAAGAATTTTTGAATCCCATTGGAGATAAAGAGAAAATACACTTGCACATTCAATTTGGTCAAATGGTAGCCTAAAGTAAAAAAGTGACATGTGTAGTTTTCATCCCTCTCTATATTGTTGGACATCCACATTAATTTTTCAATGGTTGGAAGTAGCTACATCAAAGACTTGAGAAGGAGAAGGTGAAGGATGTATCCCATGATTGGTATCTAGTTAACAAATAGAAACCCATCTAGATGCAAAAGTTTAAGGAGATCAACAAGGGTGAATATTAAGCTTTTCACAATTCCCTCATGAATGACTTAGAAGAGAACATAGTGATAAAGCATTTTTATGTTAAATTCCATGTTTTTAAAGCCCAAGAGGGCACCCTTCGATATGTTTGATAGAGGGAAATATAGCTCTCCATTTCATGTCTTTGGAGGGAAGTATTGATCTTTATCAAATCTTTGAATATTTAGTGAGTATAAAAGATGCAAATGGTCGAAGCCCTCTTTATGATGAAGTTAAAGGAGATATCGATGATGGATACAATATTGGTGATTACCTAGGTATTATGAGTTCCAAAGGGGATCAAAGCATAATAGTGTGTCAAAATTTTTGGCATTAAGAGGCCACATACACTTTCATCCTCTCCTCAAAATATCTTGGGTTTGAGTTATTTAAATTAGTCAATAAATATAATTTAGACTATATATATAAATGTGTAGTGCATATACATTTTATTTTAAAAGATAACATTAGGAATTTTTTAGGATTTATTTTAAATTTTTTTTTAGCTGGCTAGTTATTCACAGTATAATATTGTTACCTAAGGATGTCCCTTGATTATTCGATAGATAACACAAAATTTCCATTTCTCAGAATGGGTTTCTCTATATATTTCCATGATGATCAAAAATAGAAATAAACATTAAATTTATTGTTTTATGAATAGTTATTGTAGGATCAGCCACCTAAATGGTTTCATTATGGCTTGGAGTTAAAGCCTTTGGAATTTGGAAACCTATAAACCATTTATGAGGCCCAAACATTTGGTAATCATGTGATTGATGTAGAGATTGAGAACAATCTCAATACCCTGAAGGCTATAATGTATAGCTAGTATACTGCATGCCAATGTACATAGGAAGCAAATGATGGCCAGAGAAAGGATTTAACTATGAGAAGATCTTCTACAAGGTATATTTATAAACAAGGTTGGAATGTATCCAAGAAGTTTGAAAGGGAGGTCTATGTGGGATTTCAAGAGAAAATGCAATTTTGTATTTTGAAAATGTGTAATTTTTGAATTTAACTCAAATATCTACCACTTCATAGTAAACATGAGGTCAAGGTCTGAAGTAGAACTTTCAATGATATATATAGATTTGTATTTTTACAAATTAAAAATTTCACTTGAGGTTCCCAAGTCTATAGCATAAATTTTTAGTGGAACTACAACTCCATATTGTAATTTGTGAAATCACAAATTACAAATGTGTATCTGACTTCTGGATTTCTACCAAATTGTAAAGTTACATCTAGGTTCTGTATTTCTACCTGACCAAAAAGAGAGAATTGAAAATGGGACCCGATATTCCATGTAAGGAAAAAAATGTAAAATAATGCACTTAAGCATTATAAATTTTGGAAATAACCGTAAAAGTCAAAGGCAAAATAGGAAATGTGGAAAAGGTAGGTTAGACTCAAAGAGAAAAAAAGGTATAAATCAACTAAGTGTTTCATTTTATAAATATTTGGATTGTTTTGAAGACCTCCATGGAGGATAAATGTGATGTAGTGGTTGTGAGGCCAAGGTGGGGCATTCCAAGCATGATTTCTCAAATGACCATGTATCTTACATTTTCTTCATCATAACTCGAGTATTTCAATGTAATCATGAAAAATCAAAGAAAACTCTTGGTATTTCAGAAGGATAAGGGAAATTATCCACAAGTTTATAAATTTATAAATGATTAATGGAAGAACATGGCCAAGTGGTTTCATAAGAAGAGAAAGATTTACTTTTTTTCTCAAAAGAATATTCTCCCTCAAGCCCAAATGTAATACACTTCTAGCCAAGGAGATCAAGCATTTATTTGAAGTCCTCATAATTACATGGATAGTCAATTTCTTCAATCATTCAATTTCATGAGTAGGACCTCCTAGACATGATAAAGGGCATCTTCCAACTGAAGCATATTCTTGGAATATTTGGGTTGAAAATTTTGTATAAAAAGGGGTCTTATCCTCTTTTTAGAGTTTGTTGTTGATTTTTTTAGGTCTTAGGGTATTACAAAATTTTTGGATCCTTGTTGTGTGTATTTTATCTCTCTAGCTAAGGTGGTTGTAGCTATACAACCATTAATAAGATTTGAGAGCATATATATGTTTACCTTGCATTAGAGTAAAACTATCACGCTTCTCCCCATGTTAGCATTTAAAACACTGATGTATGTATTATTTTTTTGCAATTTAATGGAAATTAGATATGATTTTTGGTGTATTTTGTCAATGAAATGAAATAATATGTTTTATGTGCTCCACTGATTGGTTATCTAAAGTTATGTCACTCAATGGTGGTCATTTTGGGCATAGACTTGGGTTATAAATTCCTTTCTTCATTTTGATTTGGAAATATGTTGTTGATATCCTTTTAAGAACATCCTAGGTTTATGGATTTGATAAGAGAAAGTACTTGAATCTCTACTTGCAGTGTATGATTTAGGGTTTTAAAGATAATTTTAATATTTACATTGGATTGGCACCAATGGATGCAAAGTATTCCTAGTAGTTTCTTTAGCTTGTAATTAAATCTTTTACATCTTTGTAAATAAAGGATGGCATGCCTATTGAAGGATTTCATGTTGTTTGAATACCACCACACCACTCTTTTATAACTAGCTAGCTCATCATACCCTCCCTACCCTAAATATAATACACTCTGTTGACTATTAAAGATTATTATAATTATTTGAATTTAATAATGTAATCTCTCATTTGGACCTTTTCATTGAAAATGTCTTTAAAATGAATATTTAAATCATATCCCTATTTATCTTTAGTAGCTTATGTTTGACTTAGAGCATTTGTTTATTCCCTATGATAACTCTTCATGAGTGGCCTATAAAAATTTGGTTATGCCTTGGTCTAATTTATGTTATGTGCCAATAATCCCCATGTTGATTGAACTGTAATATCCCTCCATGTGATCAAGTTACCCCTTAGGTCCTCTCACATTGGTTTAGATAGAGACAATGTTAGAACATTTAATTCTAAGTGGGCTTAATTTACCCTTAGCCTTGATATTAATTAAATAACTAATAAATTATTATTTATTACCACAAGGTATAAACCTTGTGATAATAAATAATAAATTTATATTATTTAATTATTACCAAATTTTAATTAAATTTTTTTATCAGGATGGATGCACCAATTATTTCTACAATGGTCACTTCCCTTGGTATTTAACTATAAATAGGTTTTTAACCCTATTATGAAAGTATCCAAATATGACTTATTTTATCATTAAATCATAAAAATATGTGAAGGGCGTTTGATAGAAGTGAGAAGGGAGGCTTTGTATTGGGTTGTAGAGTTTCTCAGTAATTTAATAATCATCATTGGTGGGTTCTTAACCTCTTTGAGTTTTTCCCATGGTAATTCTTATGTTGTGTTAAATTGGATTATGTATACTTTGTTGGTTATTATTTATCCTAGATTATATCTATTCTTTACTATTATCTATGTGGATTTTATCATGGTTTCAGATCCTAGTGAGTGGATTTAATTGGCAAGGTATATGTATGTATGTATGTATGTATACACACACACACACACACACACACACACACACACACAATATTTTAAAAGCTTCCTTCAAATCTATGTATGGTATAAAGGAATAATTTTTTGTTTTATTGTTTGATCTCTAAGAGGTCTAGTTTCTTATTTTTTTGTGTTTAGTGGTGTTATCTTCTTCATTTATACCTATAAACATACCACGGACCCCTAAAGCTATTATTTGGAGATCTGAAAATTATTATTTAGACTTAGGGGTGCCATTATTAGCCTAAGAAACTAAAAAATTGATTTCATGGTCAAAATCAAAATTTTAAAATTCTTTCATTATCAAAATTAAAAATACAGAAGATTGAAACTAATTTCAAGATTTTTGGTGGTCTATACATGTTTTTTGGCCCTTAAAATATTTTATAGGGGTGCCATATTTCATCCCAATAAATTCAAAACACTGATTTCTCCAAAACAAATTCTCTTGTAAAGGTCGATTATGCCTTGTACTAAGATTTATGAAGGTTGGCAAAATTTTGAGGTCTCTCCTCACCTATTCAGGGTGTTGTAAAATTCTCAACTTTTGCCTTGATGCCATTATTCTATAGGCATGAAAAATTATTTCATATAGTTTTGGAAAGTGTTTTAAAAATAATTTATTTGTTAATTTCTTACTTTTCCATGCAAGCCACTTAGGTCCCACATTGACAAATAGTTATTTTTTACAAAAAGTTAAAAGAGATAATTTTGATTTACTTTTTAAATTACATGCATGTGTGTGTGTGTGTGTGTGTAATAAGGTTCAAATATATATTAGTCTATGCATATTCTTAATTGGGTTCCTAGAAGGGTTGGTAGTTTTCTTTTTGATAAAAACTTGTAACTAAGGAGGTCCCAAGTTCAAAACACCCTAAATTTAATATTATTTGAATTAGTCAAGTTAATTTTTTAAACTTAATTATTTTTTAAATATATTTTTTGATTTGTGGGCCAATTTCTCAAACATCTAAAATCTTAAGGTGACCTGTCAAACTTGTTTTGACTTTCGACCTAGTGAATTTTTTGATAAATATAATCATGTAATAGATAATATCTAGGTTTTGGCATGTTATAGATGCATTGGAGTGGTCCATATTTTTTAAAAATCTTCTTATTAAATTTTTTACACATTTTTAATAATAGTGTTTAAGTGGCCATTTTGAGTACGACTCTTTTGAGATCTATTTGTGAAACTTTAATTCAATTTTTTACAATTTTTGGCACCTAAATTATGTAATTACATATATTTTCATGTAAAATTCATTAAATTTTAAATATATTTCAAAAATTCATTTAAAATAGTTTCATTTTAAATAATTATTTATTATCCTATTTAAAGGGAAGCTATGGATTCGCCTCATTTTTTCTTAGATAAATTACAAAGACTTAATGGAAATAACTATAATATATGAAAAATTCATGTTAAATCTATTTTTTTTCCTAAAAACTATGAAATATTATCATTGGGATAGAAAAATCCCCTTCTAGATGATATTTGACTCCTAAGCTTACTAATACATTTCGACAAAAATCATAAGAAGCTATTATAATTATCTTGTGGAGTGTTAAGGATAAATTATTTCTCCACATTGGTAATTAGGAGTCTTCTAGTGATACTTGGAAAATCTTTGAGTCCATGCATAAAGGCACTCACCTTTCAAAGATTAATAAATTAATCTTTGAATTATTAACTATACCTACGAAGGGTGATGAAAAAGTTGTTAATTTTATTTCTAAAATTAAAAATATTAAAGCTTAGTTAGATAGATATAACTGTAATTTGATTCAATACTAATTAATTTATTTTATCATTTAGTTAAATATTCATGAAATGTTTAGAAATTTTATTTCAATTTCAAATTATAAGTATCAATCTCACTAAGATATCCCTGACCTTACCAGCTTGTCTACTCTCCTGATTCAATAAGAACAAGTAATGACAAATATTTATTTTTAAGGAGAATGTAAATCAATCACTTACCACTCTTAATAATATTTTTGATTAAAAAATAAAATAAAATAAAAAAACAAATATGAGAATAAAAAATCTGGTAATAAGAATCATACACCTAAGTTTAATAGAAATTGAAATTTGTGTAGTAAATTGGGTCATAAAAGGGAAAATTATTATAAAAAAAAAGATATAAATAACAATAAAACTTATAAAAATAACAAAGGGAATAAATCTAATCAAAACAAGCAAAATAATCAAAATCCTAATTAGAATAACAATTAGGATTCAAATGTTATTGCATAATACGTTGCTTTATGTGCTTCAAATAAAAAATAATGGATTTTAGATAGAAATTAATCATACCATATGACATGCTTATTTGATATTTTATGTGATTCTAAAGATATCTTTGAAAGAATTTACTTAGGAGATAATTATTTTTTAGAAGTAACTAAACAGGGAAAAGGAAAATTTTCAAATATTGTTATTAATGATGTTTTCTATGTACCTAAGATCATAAATAATTCACTATCTTATTTTCAAATTAAAAATAATAATTTCATTATAACATTTCTTAAAGATAGTTTCTCCATTAGAAATCAATCTAGTTCTTTAATTTTTTAAGGTGTTCAAAAGAATAGTTTATATATCTTTTCTCCTTCTACATGTTTACTTTCATCACATAATAAGAATGAATCTTAGTTATGAAATGAAATATTAGGACATGTTAATTTTAGAATTTTACATGATGTGTATAAAAATAATCTTTTTGTTTGACTTCCTTATATCCCCTCTCATCATGAAACTTGTGAGGCATGCATATGTGGTAAATGACATACTAACCCCCTTTCACAATAATCATGATGTGAATTATTCACATCTTTTAGAATTAGTTCATAGTGATGTTGTAGGACCTCTTAAAGTTCTTTCTCTTAAATATTATTTATATTCTATTACTTTTAATGATGATTACACTATAATGATCTAGTATTTTTTTATTAAAAATAAATCTAATGTACTATCTAAATTCAAATAATTTAAAATTAGTATTAATAAAGTATTTGATTTTTCCTTTAACAAATTAAGAATTGATAATAGTGGTGATTATTTTAGTAAAAAGTTTGTTTTTTTTTACATTAATTATGATATTGAAATATAATTAACAACTTCTTATTCCCCTCATCAAAATGGTATTGTTGAAAGGAAAAACTGCACCATCATATAAATGGCTACAACATGTTGCAATCTATAAATGTTCTTAAAATTTTATGGGCTGAAGCCATGAATACTATTGTTCTTATTATAAATATAATCCTTACTTAATATTTTTTATTTTCTACATTAGAAATACATTTATTCATATAACATTTCATTTGTTTTGATAAAACTATTTTTTATTACTTTAGAGATACTAAATATATTGATAATGTCTCATCTACATTGTATTTGTTAGTAAAATGATTTAGTATCAATTCTTGAAAATAAAATATTATAATTATATTATAAGAAATATATTTGTAGTAGATGATAAATCAAATAAAATATATAAATATTATGATTATTTTTAATTAGGTTAGCATTGAGATACATTATATGCATAATGTCATGTTTAATTCAACAAAATGATCATGCTCTAGTTGTTGCATTTTGTAAGAAGATTGTACTCAGTGAGTTTGTATATTTTTTGATTCAACTGATTAGATACTCTCATTTAATTTTTTTTATCATTTGATTATTTATGCCATCATCCTTATATGATTCATTTGATACAAAGATATGTTAAGAAATGCAAAGTGTAAATCAAGTTTATATTATTAGCTCTTCATCATTTAATTTATTAAGCATTTTATTGATACATCTCTAAACTTATTTATTTTAGTCTCATATCTATTTTATTGGATGATGTAATTTCATGCAAAAATTATTGATATTTGATGTATGAAAGGTTTTACCTTAATATTTTGCTGAAGCATATTAAACTTGAATTTTTTTTGATAAAACTCAAATGATAAAATGAGTTAGTTCTAATAGGATCTCTAATGTTTGGTTAAACTTAGTATCATGTTATTAGTAAATTATTGTATGTGCATTATATGATAGTTGGGGGTGATCATCTTGTCAATATTAGAGACATCTAATAATGAATTGCATACAATAATTTATGTTTTTTCACTAACTTTGGGATCAAAGTAGTTAGCATGTTTGCCTAAGAAAAACATGGTTTTAAAATGTGTTTTACCATAAGAAAACATTTGTCATATTTTTATGTATGTGGTTATTCTGATTCTAACAATATTATGCTATCATGAATATTTTTTTGGATGTGTTTAAGTTTTATGTAGGCATGCAACACCAAAGAACTAAACATATTTTAGTTCATCTACATTTTATCCAAGAGAAAGTCCTCAATGATGATATTGATATGTAGTTCTATCCCATGGATGAAAAATTAGTAGATATATTCAAAAAACTATTTGGTGCTACCAAGTTTTGTTAGTTTCATGCAATGTTTGGCCTCTTGAAGTTACCATTGAGAGGGAGTGTGCATGACAATGCCACTTCCTGATGGTCATGTGTTTTTTCTTCTTATTTATACTTCTTATTTTAAAGAATTATAAACTTCATATGTAATTTATGTGATTTGAGTATACTTTTTGTGGAAATTTTAATTTTGTACCCCAATACATTAAAACAATACTTTTTAATAGAAGTCTTTATGTTATAAATGGCTCCAAATATGCCTAGATGATTATTTAAGATAAAATATGGGATGTAGTCTCATGATCATGATATCCTAAAATTACTTTCGATTAGTTTATAGATTATAACTCCTTTTTTTCAAAAGGTGATGTTTGGCATGATGAAGGTTTTTAAATCCTTCAATTGTGTACATAGTATAATTCCTCTTTTGAGGTGACTATGACATTTATCTCTACTTATAATTAAGGGGGAGTGTTAGAGAATTTAATTCTAGGTAGATTTAATTGACTCTTAGCCTTGGTATTAAATTAAATTACTAATAAACTATTATGTAATACCACGAGGTGGAAACCTCATGATATTAAATAATAGAGTTCTAATTATTTAATTAATACTAAATTTTAATTAGTTTATTTTATTAGAATGTATTTATCCATTATTCTAACCCTATTGTTAAAGCATCAGGATATAAATTATTTTATCATATTCAACCTGAAAAACTTGTGAAGGATATTTAATAGAATAAGTAAGAAGGGAATTGTTTGTATTAGGTTGTGAAGTTTCTCAATAATTATTTAATCATTATTTTTGGGGCTTTTACCTCTTTGAATTTTTTCCATGGTAATTCTTAAATTGGCTTGTGTATACTTTTCTGGTTGTTATTCATCCTAGATTCTATCTATGTTTTACTATTACCTACATGGATTTTATCAGCCAAAATTAGCAGGGATCTAACCATACCTTCTATTGGTATCTTTTAGTCATTGTCTGCATTTATTTCATCCTTATACTAAACCCTTTCCTAAATATAATGACATAATCGAGGTTTTCATCTTTATTTGTCAGACTATCCAAGTGTGCAAGGCTAAGTGCAAGAGGTGTACAATTGGGAATATAGGGAGAAAACTTAAGAAAGGTCTTTTATCCTTGATAATATTGTATGGTCACATGGAGGGGGATTAAATATTGATTCATAATAGTGGGGGGATTAACATTATCTCCATACAATTCTTCATTCAACCTAAAAAAAATGAATTTATGTAGGGGTATCCAAAAATTTTGAAATTCATGTTTCATGGAGATTTTTTGTGTGATCTTAGATTTTCAAATAGTTATAAATTTTTATTACTAATTCCTTTTTGAGTTTCATATTCTTATAAATTTCATGTGTTTTATGTTTTATGCATTATTGACCACTTTGGTCCTTCTACAACTACCTATTCTAAAAAATGCTACTGCTTAAATGAATTATTATTAGACCATAATGTCCTTCTTATCCTTTCATACATACACATAGATTGATCAAGATATATTATCAACTATCACATATGTATATACAAGTATGATTTTATTTACAACATTATGGGTGGGTCAATTTTGATAATTCTAACGGGGTATTATGTGGTTTTATGCATTCTTAAGTGTCTCTTCCACACATTAGCATTTTTTATATTGTGTTGATTCTTGCACTTATTGCTCATTTGGATTTATTATTGGTTGTACTTGATGTACTCTTTATTATCATGTATTGTTCTTATAACTAGAAGATCATTACAATTTTTCTCCATTTTGTTATCTTCTCTCAATCATGTCAACTTCACTTCAAAAGTACAAATAGATTAAAGTTGATTTTACATGAGTGGTTCTTATTTTAAAAATAAACTATGGTTCTTGGCATGCTTACATGGAATAAATTCCTACTCCCACTGATTCTGATAATTAAATTAAGTTAGATAACACTTGTGATAAGATTTTTGGTACCTTGTTGATGCATGTTTCATGGGATATACATCACCATGTGTCTTAAAACTATTTGATACATTCTTTAGTCTCTTTTCTTGAGATCATGTTGAGATTCATATCATCCATGCTCCTCCTCTTCCTATTATCCCTACAGAGATGGTTGTACTTTATCATCATTCTCTTATCTCTTGTGATGATACATCGATGGTGGAAAATTCTATTCCTTGTTTAGATCCACCATTATAAGATGATATTTCACCTGATATTTTTTGTTCCATTACAGATTCTACTTTCATTCTTATGCATGATATTGCTCTTCTTGAGCCATGGTTGATTGGTACATCGAATGACTCTACAATTTATAGTGAGATTAAAACTTTTGAAAGATTTAACTACTATTATATTCCTATATATATTCATTCTATAGATCTATGTGCTTCATATACAATATATTATTCATCTTTGAGGGTTGTTGATCCATGATTCCTAATTCACATGGGCATTCCTTTAGTGAATAATTCATGCCATTCTTCTTCATTAGACTCACCTTTACTTGATGACACTTTTAATCCTAAGCATATATCTAAGATTGATTATTCTTGTTATTGCATAAATGACTACTATGGTGATGGGGGCACACATCTTCCATCTAATTTTTGTAATATATATATATATATATATATATATATATATATATATATATATATATATATATATATATTAATGGGTTGGTTCTTCATCCACCTACCTACGGTCCACTTTAAAGATTATAGGGTATATATATATTGATCATAGACTAATCAAACATCGAGTAGTATATTCCATAGGTACTATCAATTTTATAGTTTTTTGTAGGTTTTACTTGAATCGCACCATTATTTCATAGAGAAGTTGGATCATATAATATGCATGATTAGAAAATCTCCTTATATAAGAGACACACCTTGGTCGGAGATATGATAGTCACTTGGTGGTCATATTCATTGATCTAGAGTGATCCACTCTTTACTATACCTACTTCTAGTAGGTTCACTTTAGTGGTATTACATTCAATTCTTGTACATGATCTTGCCATACCTATGGTATAATTCTATTTTTCGAACCCACTAGGAGAAGTTTATATTGTTTCCACCTTCATCTTCCAATATGAAATTGGAAGAATTATAGTACACCATTCATTTTGTTTATTTTAGAAAAATAATAAAGGTTTTTCAATATCAACGACACTTGTTCAGTCTTCAAGTAGAGGATCTCTTCAATAACATTAGTCATTATATTTGATCTACTAGAGGCAACTTCAATAACTTTTATAATGAGTTCATAAATATTCTCTATAATCACTCTATTTACTCTCACTTATGGATGTATTCTTGGTTGTACTGATGTCCTTAGAGCATGCATAGTTTATCAATTTTATCTCCTTTACGAGAGGAGTTTTATCTTACAGGTTTTCTACTTTTCTCCATTCATGGCAGTTGAATTGTGTTTGGGTACCTCATTAGGTCTCATTTTAAGAAAATAATTATTCTACCCACCTAATATATGGTTTAGGGGTTATTAGTGTAGTATTTTTCCTACTTTTATTTTTACCTACATGGTTTTTAGTCATCCTACATAGGGTTGTTAAGGTCATTAGGGAAAATAAACTTAAAATGTTTTTTAATGGTGAGTAAATTTTTTACCTTTTTGATTACACAATCTCTCACTATATAATGTACCTCTATTAAACTTTATAGCTAATGGATTAATATAAAAATCAATTTGTTTTATATTGCTCTCACCTACTTCTAGTGTTTTTATGAAATGTTGGATGTTCAAATATCTTTGATTTATTTGACATGTATGCCCTCTCACATGATGTATAAGTATAACAAGTTATAACACAAGACTTGTGACCCTTCATCATAACATCCTTCATGCCCTAAAATGTGAGACAAATATTTTATGATGCCAACTTCAAAAAGTGTTATATAATATAATATAATATAATATAATATAATATAATATAATATAATATAATATAATATAATATAATATAGGATGCACTACAAATATAATAAAAATATTTATAAAAATTTCATGCATGGGAATGAGAAAGTATCATTAATTATTTCTTTCTAATTCTCAAGATACATGTTCCTTGTAACACCTTTCATTCTTAGTGTCATATTGGTGGTAAGATTCTATACAAGGTACATGTCAATTTATACATTACTTTGTCTGGAGGAAAAATAGATTTAAATTCAAGAGATTTTTATGTTTAATTAAGATATTTACATTGCATGGGTGATCAATTCTCTAGTTGAGTAAAATATTACATTTTCTCTTTAAATAAAATATTAGTAATGAAATGGTGGGAAAATTAATGCACTTCAAATAAAATTGTGAAGATGGTGTTAACTAAGACACATCTATATACACATGGACTGTTTTTGTATAAATTTTAAAATAAACCCATTAGCATTTTTAAAATTATGATGTTGAGTATGTTAATTTATCTCACTTATACTAAGGGAATGAATAATATCTATAACAAAACAAATAATTTTAATACTTTGGAGTGTAATCTCAAGAATCTATACTAGAAACAAAACATTGACTTAAAATTTAATTAAGTTTTGACATAACATATTTAATCAACTATGGGTTTCTTATAAAATCATTTCAATTATAAAATCCTAAATATTTATTTTATGTTTTAAGCAAAAGCTATGGCCATGAAATTAAGATAAAAGTTTATAAGTCTAAGACCAAACAATAGTCTCAATCATCCAAACATAATTCAAAACTAGGGAATAGATCCAAGTACCATCCAAATAATAAAAAATAATCATAAAATGAAGAGAAAAATAATTCCAAGATTTATCATTAATGTTTAGTTCGTAATTCCAAAAATAATTCAATTAATAGTATTGTTCTAGTAAGATTCTATTTGCACAACTTGAAGTGGTAGATATAAACATTAGTCATTGGAGAAAGATAAGAAGACCTTGGAATTTATCCTAGTACTATGATGTGTAATAAAAATATATTGAATAGCCATAATGAAATAGAGGAATCAAAACTATAATTTCCATTCTAAAATGTGGATCAATGATCAACTAGTAAATTGTATTGTTGAAAATGGAATTAAAAAAAACTTGATTTCCCATGAATCACTTTGTAGTTTAAAATTGAAATTGATGTACTACTCAAAACACTACTCTATTTGATGGTTGATTTTGGGATTTGATAAACACATCGATTAGTAATGTCAATTAGTGTACAACATCAAGCACTTTTAAGATACATTAATGTGTGATGTGACTCTATTATATGTATGTGATTTTTCACTTGGTCAAACATATATTTACAATAGACATGAAATATATGATGAAAATATTATAATTTTTTATATTTACTTTAGCAATAAGAGATACTACATACATGAAGTAGTTACTAAGTTATCACTCATTTAGGCCAAGTTGTGGAATAACCTAGTCATGTATATAGAGAATTTAAAACTTTTAATGGTAATATATAAATATAATAAAATACTTACAACATACATCCATACAAGAGTTCCTGTAGTAGTAGAAATAAATGCTCATAGTTTAATTATAAGTTAGAAGAATACAATGATATCTTTTAGACACTAATGGAACTGCCTACACATTCAGTGGTGAAGCACAATATATACTTTATCCTTGGGACACCTCTACTTGATGCTTATTAAAATAAAATATTATTTATATAGAATGAATAAATAAACTTCCCTATCTATGAAATCATGGACAAAAGACATATGAATCCCAACTCAGTATCTTTCAACTATCAAATTATACTTGAGCCAGATAAATATTGAGCATGAAGGTTGTGTATTGATTACATAGATATTAGTAAGATAATAATGATTAACCAATATATTTTTCAAAGGATTGAGGATTTTTTGGACCAGATCCATGGTGTAAAATAATTCATTCAAATCAATCTTAACTCTTAGTATCATAATATTCTTATTGATCATACAAATGTATGGAAGAAATCATGTAAGGCCAATTAAAGTTTATTTTAATGGTTACTCATGACCTTGAGTTTGAAAAATACATAAATTAAAATCATGAAGATGATGAATGACATTCAAAAGACTTTCACTACCTCATTTTTTATATTCTACCCTGACAACATCCTAACCTTCAGTAAAACATGGGATGAACATCTATGTCATATAGAGAAAGTTATTGAAATTTTGTTCAAACATAACCTTAAAAAAAACATGGCTAAATTATAATTTTTTATGCAAGTGATACAGTATGTGTGATACATAGTAGACACATAAAGAGTGCATGTGGACCCAACCAAGATTAATGTCATTAAGAAATGACCAAAACCAAATAATCTCATAGATATTCAAAGTTTCTTAGGATTATAAAATTAATGTAGTAGATTTGAACTTAGTTTTTATCATGTTAATTGGAATTTGAACTAATTTACCAAAGGTGGCACTAAATAAAAGATCTTATATGAGTCCACATGATAAAAAATAATTTGAATAATTCAAATGCAGACTCTATCCTGCACTAGTATTTGTGTTACCTAATATTCAACAACCATTTGAACCTAAGATAATTTCATTTAATGGGTAAAAGCATAAATTTGGGGGACAAAAAGGGGCTACACATGAAAATTATTTTCCTAAAATTTTATAAAACTAAAATTGTGGAGATAATTTGAAATAGCTACACTAAAAATATGATGATGCTATAAGAACATGAATTGTAACACTTCAAGTCTAATTTATAAAACACTATAATAATAATAATAATAATAATAATAATAATAATAATAATAATAATAATAATAATAATAATAATAATAATAATAATAATAATAACTCAGTTAAACATCTAATTTTTTTATAGAAACTTCTATTTTTTTCAAGAAAATAGAGTCTATATATGATTGCATGGCCCATCATTTTTTTAGAATCATTTAATATTGTTTAAATCCATTTGGTGAATATTTAGATAAGACATTTTAGTTTTTGACCTTTTAAATTTTATTTATTTTTTTAATGAATTTTTTTATTATTATTAAATTTTTAAGTAAATAAATCCTAAAAACTAACAAAGGAATGGATAACAAGCTATGTGGACCCCACTAACTACTTCAAAAAAAATGAAAATGCATATTTTTAAAAATGTGTGTATAATTAGGCCTATTTCATGGCCATATATTTTTTCTCACTTGGATAAATGAAAATAATTACATTAACATGTATAGATGTGTATATTTACGACATGTTGTGGCCTAAAAAGCTATAGTTAGATATTAACATAGTTTGTAACCTTAAAATAGTCTAAAAATTATAAAACCCATATATTTGAAAAGAGGAGAGAATTCTCATCATCATGGTAATAATTTTTTTAATTTTGTTATTGAAATTCCTAGTGTATATGGTGATGGACATTAAATTTTTTTTAAAGCTCTAGGACCTAGTTGTAGATTGACAGGTCCAAGCCTTTGGCTCAGGAATCCATGCCATTTTCAAGACAAAGGATATGATTTTGAATTCAAACATACAATGCGTACGTGTTATCTTATAATGTATATGTGTTAAGTTAACATGTACACATTAAATATCATGTATAAATTTTATACCATAACATGTACACATTACAACCTAACACATATGTGTTATTATAGAACATGTATGCATTATTGTATAACATGGCTTGTCATAGTATCATAGAGGCACAACATCAAAAATTTGTTCATGTTATACCATAAAGTGTACATATTTTATGTAGTATAGACATAAATTTACTTTACAATGGACCTTTTTACCCAATTCAAGAAATTTATTCCCATAAACATTATATGCATTTTTTTTGCATTACTTACATATAATATTCATCAATAGTAATATTTTAAATATAATAATAAAAATTATATTGCTCCCACTATCACATAACTTTCAGTCATATAAAATTATCAAATCACCTAAAATGATCAAATTTGGATCAATGATCAAACATTGCACTTCATTATTGATAATTGACTTTACAGGCCTAAATGACATGGCATGAATCTTTTAATAGATATTAAGATTATTTTAAGAATTGAATATGATGCTAAAAAAACATATTAATATCCCATGAGGTTTATGGTAGGATATCTTTAACCATGAGGTTCTAGAATATCCCTCTGCTTACAACTAAAACTAAAAATTTCAATGTCACTGTCACTACCATTATATGCTTGCCTTCTGCTCATATACCCTAAAATGTAGATAAATATATATACCTAAAAATTCATACTATGTATCTATAGTCACCATCATGTCACTTGATAATCTCTTTTCAAAAAAGAAAAAAATATTAGGGCTAGGTGTAGGGTTAGATAGAGGATTATAAGGGTCAGGTGGCAACATGGAAATGGAAATCGAGATGGAGTGGCCATTCATAGGACTAGGTAATGTGAAACTCTCGACTATGTCATAATAAGTTACATGTACAACATTTAAATTATAGTTATATTTGATAATTAAGTAGCCTTTTAAGTACCACTGCTCATTATGTTAACATAATTTGTGATAATTGTCATTCTTTCTCCTCTACAACCATTTTATATGAGACATTTTTTAGTTTAACTACTAAAAATAGATATGTATGTTTATATTAAGTATTTA
Organism: Torreya grandis; assembly: GCA_037957365.1. Taxonomy (NCBI): domain Eukaryota; kingdom Viridiplantae; phylum Streptophyta; class Pinopsida; order Cupressales; family Taxaceae; genus Torreya; species Torreya grandis. Next base: position 109,302 of record JARHVA010006458.1, on the reverse strand, counting down.
TTTAAAGTATCAAATGGTATTGGTAATTATAATAATGATAATGAGTAGGGTTAGATGGATATGTATATGGAGATGGAGTAGGTCATTAGTGGGAGTGATAAATGTGAAACTCTTGATTGTGTGGTAATATGTTACAAGTCCAAATGTGGAATTCAGGTTCAGGATCAGTGTTAGACTCTTGATCAAGCTCTAGCTCAAGATTAGTCTAAGGATAAGAGTATTACTGTTCATGATAGAATGATAAATAATTAACCATAAATTGAGGTTGCTAGAGAGCTTAATTCTAAGTGGAAGATCAAGATCAAGATTAGGATTAAGATCAACCAATATTGACATAGCCAAAATGTTGGATGATGCCATTAAGTATGTTAAGTATATGTAGGCATAACTTGAGGTTATCAAATCTCCCTCACCCTATAATTACAACTGTAATTTTCACTATCAATTTTATTGTTACTACATGCTTTCATATCTGATCATGTTCCATGCAATCAAAATAAATTTATATTCCAAACAACACATATTATATATCTATAATCAACTTCACATAAATTGCTAATATAGTTTCAAAAAATAAAAAATTAGGAGGGTTAGGTGGAAGTTTAGCTAGAAGATTAGGATGGTTAGGTGGTGATATAGAGATGAAGATGGAGATGGAGATGGAGTGGGCCATTAGTGGGAGTGTGTAATGAAAAACTATGGATTATGTTTTTATAGGGTACATGTACAACATATAATTTTTAATTATATTTTACAATTAAGCACACTTCTAGTTACCTATGCTCATTATGTTATCATCATTTGTGATCATTATCATTTTTTCTCCTCTAATATCATTTTAGACTAGGAAGTTAATTTTACTACTTAAAATGGATATGCATGTTTATATTAATTTTATATTTCATAGATCAGACTGTATTGGTAAGAACAATAATAATTATGAGGATGCCGAGATGTGGATGGAGATGGATATGGATATGGAGTGGGCCATTAGTGGAAATGAGAAATGTGAAACTTTGGATTTTGTGGTAATAGGGTACAAGTCTAAATGTGGTGTTCAGGATCAAGCTCATGTTCAATCTTAGGCTTAGGCTTAGACTTAGACTCAGACTTAGGCTTAGAGTATTGTAACTCATGCTAGAAGTCACAACATCATCTACAAATTGATCTTACTAGAGAGCTTAATTTTTGATAGAGGATCGAGATCAAGATATAGATAGACCAAGCTTGACATAGATATAATTATAGAGGAGGCCATTTATTATGTCAAATATATATAGGCATGACTTGAGGTTATCTAATAATCCTCTCCTTGTAACTGCAACTACAAATTTTACTAGCAATGTTACTATCCTTGTATGTTTTCTCTTATTGTCATGTCACTTGCAATCCAAATAAAATTTTGCACCAAACAATGCATTTGATGTATCTATAATCACCTTCATGTCATTCACTAATCACTTTTCAAAAAACACAAAATTAGGAGGGTTAGTTAGAGGGTTAGATGGAGGATTAGTTAGAGTACTAAGAGGGTTAGTAAAAGGAATAATATGGTTAGATGGAGGGTTAGGAGGATAGTTGTGGTATCTTATAGTGGATTAGTCTATTTAAAATAAAAATTTACAAATTAAATAGTGTAAAAACCAAAAATAAAATAAAATACAAGTTAATAGGTGTAGTTTTTGATTACTTGCCTCATTTATGTGGTGACATTATGAATTTCATGATGTGTGAAGATTTACAATGGACTTATGGCTAGTTTTAGGGTCTTTTCATGAGAAACACAATCACGTAATACTATCTAGGAGTTAGCAAAATGGTAAGATGTAAGGTTAAGTTGTAGATTTTAAAAAAATAAATGGGTAATGCATACATGTTATAGTAATGTGTCCACATTTATTTAACTTATATAGATTACCATAATGCATACATGTTATGATAATGTGTATATTTTATTCTAAGGCACATACGTTATGACTTGGAAACTACCAAGTTATAATGTTGATAATGGCTATATGTTATTCACATAACACGTACATGTTATGTGAAAAACACATATTCTATAAAGGGTATGTCCATATAATTATCTATAAACTATGTGAATATACCCTAGTTTCACCCTTAAATTTATCCTCACTCAATATGGTCACTCAATTTATTACCACAACTAATGTTCACAAAATTGGTAAGAAACTACTCAACCTATGATTTTGAGATTTATGATATTGTTTAAGTCTGTAAGCATTGAAATAACAATATATTGTGCAAGGATACTATGATCCACATAACTCAAAATACATTTAAGTTCTTTTAAAATTATTTTCTTGATCAAGAGTGTCATCATAAATTGTCCTTATATCTTAAGTAGTTCTACTTGAACATCAAGCATAAGAATGGAAGTACCAATCTAGTAAAATACTTCCTAAGTCATTGAATAGTTGAATATATATTTTTTGTACTTGACACAAGGATATTAATTTGGTGCATGGTTAAATTTTTATCCATCTAACATATATTTTAAAGATATGTATCAAAAATTTATTTATGGTAATCTGGTTCCATATTTATAATTATGAGATGGACATTAATATCACATTAGAAATTTATATATTATTCATAGATAAAATATATTAGTATCCATGGATAAAACATATTCTATAAAATAACAACATAATAAAAATAAGATAAAATAAAACAAAACATGTAGGAAAGAACACATTACACAAGATATACATGTAAAACCTTGTAAAACCAAGCAGGGAAAAACCATGGAATAATGGAAGCTTCCAAAATTCAATATTTCATCAACAAAAATCCCTTCTACAGTAGACCCTCCAATAACTCCTTTCAAATGCTAAAAAATCAAGCAATCAACTGAGCTAAACTTACAACCATGAATTCTAAGCTATAAACTCCAAGGTAAAAAATGTAAATCTTTATCCAAGCTAATATCCATAGCATCTAATGCTTACAAATAATCCAGGATGAGCTCCAAGAATCAAACACCAAACATGATCTAAGCTAAAAATCATCTAGGGTTGAAACCCAATGTATTTCCATGCTTACATACATATCATACCATACTTACAACCAAAGAATACAAGGTAAGCTCATGTCTTCAACCTCTAAATGTGAAATCTGAAGATTTCATAGATCTTCAAGGGGAATCCATTATATATTAGATTACAGATACAAAGGATAAAACATGCTCTTATATCATTTATAATGAGACGTAGAAGAATGAGGGAGATTATGGTGCCATACTCCAGTTGGGCTCAATAGTAACTTGTGTCCCCCACATTTCCATATGCACAAAAGAGTCAATATATCCCCATATGAACCCATGTGCAAAAGATAAAGGCATACCATGTGCCTTGGTGTAGTAATGAGACCCACTTTAGTGGGTCAATAATGATCATCAAAATTTGTTTTTCTTTATTTGTAAGGTTCAACAAAGTAGATGCTTTACTTTGGACAAGATCTAAGCCATCCCATGTGATTCCCAATATTTCACCCCACTCCATATGTGAGGCCAATCACCAAAAATGATATTATTTAATTCTTTTTCCATGTTTACATACAACTCTAAAATTTAATATAATAACATTTTAACTTTATCCACACATGTAAACCATGGATCCACCAACCATGGTGCCCCGACCTTAACTTTGCAATCATACCAAAGGACAAACTCATGTAGCTTAATAAAGATCTATGTGCCACTCCTTTCACATCAAGTTGATCACACTTCAGACCCTCCATGGGAATATGACACATCACATACCTACCACATCACCTACATCACTTTCATACCACATGGCACATCTTCTCTATTCCACATCACATGCATGATATATCACAATGAATAATGAATGTCAATAATGACTTAAAACCCAACAAAATATACATAAAATAAATTTTTAGGCTCATTTTATCATAGGTGAATACATTTTGGAGTTGAAAATACTCTCTTAGTGTTGTATAAGTAATTATTCTATCCACGTCTAAGGTCTAATGTACCCAAATATAATCAAGTATTATATTGCATGTGAAATTGCCAAGGTATTGAACAATAATTAACATTTTTACAAACCTATGTAAATTTCAACAAGACAGTGGAATTTCATTTCCAAATATTTAATCCTAGGATAAAATAAAATAAAACATGGTAATGATTGTCTCTATGTACTATCTAACTAATTCTCAAAGATGTAAATTTTCATACTCATTAATAAACTCATATAATCTTTACAAAATGTAATGTCGACTTATAACATATATAGATATACTTTAGAATACTATATAAAATCCTAACTAATAGGGAAACAAGGCTCTTGATTAATTTTTGAAAAAATATTTGGTTCTTGATAGAGAATCTATCTTTGGTTTAGACATGTTGTCAAAGTCATAACTAAGATCATATTACACCATATGAGTGTATACATTTCTAATAATAAAAAAATTAGAATGACACCCTAAATTATATTCAACATATATACAAAAAATCTTTTCACTACTCTAACACACATATCCCTTTTAAATTTCACATATGTTTTTAAACTTTATCACTCATTGATGTGTATTATCTTATTCCATGATCAATAGTAGTAACTCGAAATCAAAAGTATGTTGAAAAATATAGTCAATTCACAAATCACATTCAATAATAATTTCAAATACTTCTTCAATAAGACAATTAAAAATACAAGTAGCACCATGAAAAGAACCAGACACTATACACCTTCTAGGTTGGTGATCGAGTCTGTATACATTTACAAAAATAAAGATTAAAAAGACCTTACCATAATATTCATCCACTTTGATAGGGTATCTATAACATCAATAATAAAATAAACAATTAGTTTTGATGTTAATATTCTATCTTAGCTTGGATTAGTCTCAATATTCAGTGTATAAACATTAGTCCATTACTTTATGCCTATTTTGGATATCTAAAATACTAGATAAAATATTCAACATAAATAGATTAATCAAGATTTCAAAATTACATCAAAGTGATATACATTTATTGACATAATACTAAAATTCTAACATTAATATGAGATCTATGTCTTCCATATCATAACATCAATTCAAGTTCCTTGTTAGATAAAATGGTTTATAAAAGTGTAGGTTGTAATTGTTTTTATAAGTGTTTCATTGATGTCAAGGTCGAGGTTGATGTCATTAATGTCAAGGTCAAGGTTGATGTCAAGGTGCATTTGGTAAAGATGCATGGTGAAGTGTTATATGTCAACGAATCCATGTGATAATAGATAATTTGAAGGAAACCTATTGTCTCTCTATTGATAGATAATTTTAAGGCAACCTAATTATTCTTTTGAGGTTGATGTCAAGCTTTAGTATAAGGTAAACATGTTTGAGTACCAATCCTTGAGTACAAAGTTCTTGAGAAGCCTAGTCATAACAAGTGTAGTCATATCATGAGCATGGAGAGGTATGCACATAGGTATTATATTTTCTATGGAGTCTGAATTTGATCGAGGTGTATAATCATCAAAGAGTGTTTCAAGGTAATTTTTTAAGCTTGAAGTACCTAGTCATGACACTAGGCATAACATGAATTGATCATTTGAGAAGGTATAAGCTTGGTATCTTGTTGATATGAATTAAAATATGCATAATAATATATATTATTATGATTATGAGGCTTTTTATCACTTAGGTGAGTCTCAGGGTAAGCCTACAGGGGTGATACCTATAGATCTAATACTCAACTAGGCCATCTATAAACCATGCCTAGCCTAATGAGGCAACATGAGCTATTGAAAATACATATGAAGTTTTTTTGATAATTAATGACTTTGTGATATGTTATATGATTATATATTTAATGTTGAAGATACATAGAAAGAGATAAAATGCCATTTTGAAGGCCTAATGTGACTTGTAGGTCAAAGCCTAGAGACCAAAGAGAGAGAGCATGGCATAATAAGGTATGAGGGTATGTTTCCATAGAAATTATGGATAGGTGAGTATTTTAAAAGGTATTTCATTTTTTTTAAAGTATGTTAAACAAATTTTAGGTCAAAATTTAATGGTTAAGTCAAGAAAAACTTGCATTAAGGTCTCTTGAGTACATAGAGTGGAGGGTTCTTAACCTGAGAAGGACTTTAAACTATTCATTGGAATGTGTAACCTCTTCATGGTAACCTAATATATTAATTTTATATTTATAAGGGTCCTAAATAAAATTTAAAACAATTGGTTTCTAGAATGGGGGGCTAATCTTTATGAATGATCTTTAAGAATGAAAGATGGTTTAAACCATCAAAGAACTCTACTAGTGACCTGATAAGAAATATATTGTTATAAAAATTTCATAATGATTGTGTATGAATATTTAAGTGATTTTATGTTGCATTAAAATCTCCCAAGAATATTCATGTGTGATTGGTATGTCAGGTGAGTGAGTGAACCCTATACAAATGCTTTGTTTCTCAAAGATTTATTGTAGTAGTTAGATTTATTTGACTCAATGTTATTGAATGAATGAATATTGAATATTGAAACTTTTATATTATATACATGGTGGTTTTTAAGTAGGTTATATCCCTCATGTGTTCTAAACTATTCATGTAAGTTGAACTATAGCTAAAGAGCCTATTGGTACCAACAATGAAAAAACCAGGTTAAAGTGAAAAGGTGATTAGGATGTCTTATAATGGATTAGGGATGAATAAAATTGAATTAATATGTTATTATATGCATATATTACATGTTTATATTGTACATAATATCTATATATAATTGTATATGATGACACTCTTGCTCATATGTTGACCTATCTAGTTCAGATGAGAGAATGACGTACAAAACTATGAGATTGGACTACAAGACCAATATTGTCATTTGACCATGTTATATTTCTATATAATGTTTGTATAATGATATAATAAGATCATAAAAAATCATTTAAATTTTCTAAAAGTGTTTTAAAAAGTGTGGAAGCTCAAAATCACCATGACTAGTCTTCAAAGTAAACTAACAATTTTGGGTAAGCAAGCTGTAATGATGAGTTTTAGGTTCTGTACCCTGATATATTGTATAAAATGTATAAGATGTATTGTTAGACATTTATTTAATATCAATGATTTGTATAGGATTTTATATTTATTTAATTTTATTGGACTGTTAAAGACAAAAGGGGTTGACTAGTTCAGGTTTGACTGTGTGTACTGAAGACAAAAGATTGGTTTTCAAAACCAATATTTGGCATTATAAATTATGATAATTTTATTTGATATTTATATATATATATATATATATATTTATTTATTTAAAGTGTCATAGGTAATAGTAATTATTCTTTCAAGTGTTGAAAATCAATCTTCTATGACTGTGTTTTGAGGCTAGTTGGTAGTTCTGAGTGGGCTACTTGTAGATAAGGGTTTGAGTAAGTTTTTTGGTATGTTGGGAATTTTAAATAATATTATGATGAAAATGAGGTCACGTATATTTTATATATATTATTTTATACCATAATTTATTTTTAAATTTGTTTTTATGCTTTACTTATTTAAGACATACTTTCTCAGTATGCACAAGCCTAATATGAATAGTACTAATGGTGTGCTCCATGTAGTGGTTTGAGATTAAAAAAGTGTTATACATAATATATGAGATTATCATGGATATATTTTAGTTTTTTAATATATTCTACATCCATTTTTAAAGTTTTTAAGTCTTTCAAGGAAGATAAAGTGTAATGTGTTTTAGAACAAACCTAATGGGATTAGGTCTCTATGGGACCTAAAGGTGAGATAAGGCCTAATTGAGATAGGTCAGACCTAAAGGGACTCAAAAAACATATTTTATATGTCTATTATATTTCCAAATATCCATTTCATGAATTACCTGAGAGGTTAAGCATGTTTGGCTGACTAAGAAGGATATGAACAAGTGACTTGTATAAATATTAAGCAAGTTTAGGCCTATTATAGTGGATGTAGAGTTTAGAAAATAAGATAACACATAGTGATAATAATAAGGTTTTAGAAACCATAAAAATATAATATAATATTAGTGATGAATATTTTATATAGGTTATTCATATTATTATTAAGGTCATATGAGCTAACAAGTCAAAAAGAGAGCTAGTTGAGTAAAGAAGCCTAAAGGCCAGTTTGAGAGGGATGAAAGTGTGTAAAGAGATTAGAGAGGAGATAATAATATGTTGTATGAGAAAAATTGTATTATAAATGTTATAAATTATTTTATGTGGATGATTTTGTGATGATTTATCTATGGGGTTGGTGCCTCCTTGCAAGTGGGTACTTCTTAAAGCCTGGTTGAGTTGATGCTTAGTTATTTGGGGTTGGTGCTTCACTAAAATTGATGTTTTTATTATATAAATTTATTATATTTATGTGTGTGTGTGTGTGTGTGTGTGTGTTTTCATCAATTTTAAGGTTTCCCACACATAATTTATGTTATCTTATGTTATTATGTTTCCTTGTATAGTTGATTGCTTATGCATTGTTTGATCCATATGCTTGAAAGAATGTTTATGAATGCTTAATTGGAATTTAAAGAAATGTTGTTGAAGAATTATTAACCCCATATTATTAATAATTTTTATTCAAAATTTATTGTTAGAGCCTGGTACTTTTTATCAGGTCTAAGATCCTAAAGGAAGATCCTAGAAGTAAGGATGATTAGTCTGCAAGCTCAAGGTGGTTTGTCTACTAGTAAGGCTCCATTATTTAATGGATATAATTATTCCTTTTGGATTTTTAGGATGAAGATATATTTTATGTATCAAGGTCATGCTATTTGGTATTCATTTATGGATGGCTATAGTCCTCTTATTACACCAATTGATGCAGTAGATAAGAAATCTAGTGAAAATAACTCTAAGGCAATGAATGATATTATTTATGGCGTATCAGAGGTAGAAATTTAGAAGGTATAAACTATGAATAATCTAAAGAGATATGGGTCAAATTAAATATTATGTATTAAGGATACACTAATTTGAATATGGCTAAGTTTTAGATGCACCAAAGATAGTTTAAAAGCCTAAAGATGAATGATGATGAAACCATTACATTTTAATTATTGAGTGTTGATGAATTTGTCAATGTCATTAGAGGACTAAGAGAGTAACTAAAAAAATATACTATTTTTCAAATTTTTTTGAGATATTTAATTCCTAAGTTTGATTCTAAGGTGTCTTTAGTAGAAGAGATGCAAGATTTGGACAAGTTAGAGATGGATGAGCTTCATGTCATCTTGACTACCTATGAGATGATAACTAATGAAGGAAGACATCTAAAGAAGGAAGTAGATATAAAAGTTGAGAACAAGTCAAAATCTAATAAGGTCAAAGATGAGGAATGTTTAGATGTTGATGATCATCAAATGATAGCCATGTTTGCAAGGAAGTTGTGATGTGGGTCTGTTAAGTATAAGTGTAAGTTTCCCTTCAAATGTTTCAACTGTGGAAAGATCAATAACTTTGCATCCAAAGGTCCTAAAAGGGATAAATTTAGGCATGATGAAGAACATGATGAACATAATGGAGATTATAAGAAGACCTATAAGCCTAATAAAAATAAGGAGTCCAGGAAGTATGAAGGCAAGAAAGGAATTTTCAAAAATAAAAGAAATTTTTATAGTAAAAAATATAACTCCTCTGATGTAAGTGACTCAAGTGCATATGAGAGTAATGATGTAAGTAATGAACTTGAACATGACAATAATGAAACCTTTTTCATGGCCATAGAATCAAGCAATGAGGGTTGCTCAAATGGGAAAGGTCTAATGGTTGATGTATAGTCAGATGTTAAAGTAGACCTTGAAGCATATTCATTAAGTTCCATATAGGAGTTGAAGCTCCAAAGGAGAAATAATAAAAAACTAAGATCACTAGTTAAGGATTAAGAGGAAAATATTGGCTTGTTTAAGGAAAGGTTGAGTAACACTTCTAATGAGTATGATGAAATCATCTATCAAGTTGAGGCACAAATGGAGGTAGTTAATGAAAACCTAAATTATAAAGAGGAAGAATGAATAAAGTATCAAAATAAAGTAGAATACTTGGAACCTAAGTTTGATAAAACATCTAGTAAGGTGAAGAGATTTATGAAGTTTGAAAAGTTTATTGAATCACTAGAAGATATCTTGAGTAGTCAAAAGTCTTGGAGTGACAAGATAGGTCTTGGTTTCAAAGAAGACCAAAAGGTGGCATCTCAAGTCAAAGAGAAGACTATTTAACAAAAGAAGGTGAACATGAAAATACCAATCAAATAACCTAATGCTATAAGGTATACTAGTTCATTAAATGGTTATTATTTTATATGCAGCCATTTTGGTCATAAAGCAAAAGAGTGTAGAATACCATCCAATAATGAGTATTGATAGAACTATGAAAGGAATCACAATTCAAATTAATAAAATGGTATGTATAAGGTGGTTTATTGTAGTTTTCATAATATAGGACACATTTAAAGATTCTTCCCTAATAAATTTAGAAGGTCATCAAGTGAAAATAAGAGGTTTGAATCCCCTAGAGTAAAAGAAAGATGGTAAATGAATATATGCAAACCAAAGACAATGAAGATGAGTTAGGCTCAATGTATAAGCTTGATTAGACTATTCGATATGATAGATCATGATTCAGATGTAAAATCAAGTCAAAAATGCATATTGTCAGCTCACATTGATGATGAAATGATTGATGAAGAGATCAAGCCTATAGTGCCAATCAATCCTAAAAGGGTATTGAAAGACATAAAGTCTTATGAAAGTATGAAGATATGGGAATGTCTTAAATTGATTTTATTTTAATGCTCTATGGAGAGGAGTGACTTCATTAGGATTCATGAAGATACTCTTCTATTAGTACAAGCATGGTAGATGCTTGGTTTGAGGGGGAGCTATTCATGTTGTTGACTAAGTTTGATCCATGTTGAGAAGTAGAATTTTTTTCTAAGTTCATTTGAAGGAGGTATGCATGATGTAAGGGTTAGCATGTTCTTGTGTTACTTCCTAACCTATGTTTCAATGTCTAATTATAGATGGTAGTTTGTTGAATACCCTTTGTCATTAACGTGTCAAAGGGGGAGAAAGTTTAAGAATGTAGTTTGACTAGATTGGGGGAGATGAGAGTGATAAAATTGAATAATATTTTTCCATAAATTATAAAGGGTGATTTTTTAAAGAGTTTTCATTGATGTCAAGCTCAAGTTTGATGTAATTAATGTTATGGTCAATGTTGATGTCAATGTGCATCTGGGAAAGATACATGGTGAAGTGGTATGTGACAAGAAAGCCATGTGAACAGAGAAAATTTGAAAGAAACCTATTTTATCTATATTAAGATTAAATTTTAAATAAACATAATTATTATTATAAGGTTGATGTCAAGGCTAATTACAATGTAAGCATGTTTGAGTACCAGTCCTTAAGTACAAGGTTCTTGAGAAGCATAGTCATAACAAGCATAGTCATATCATGAGCATGGAGAGGTATGTACATAGGTATGATATTTTTTTAAGGAATATAAACTTCATGTGATCAAGGTGGATAAGTATCAAGGAGTGTTTCAAGGTCAGTTGTTAAGCTTTAAGTAATTGAGAAGCCTAGTCATGATGTTATTCATAAGATGAAGAAATCATGTGAGAAGGTATAAGCTTGGTGGTCTAGTGAGATGAATTCATAGAGGCATGATAGGATATATGAGGTTATTTTAATATTATTTTGTGGCCTTCGATCACTTAGGTGAGTCTCAGGATAATCCTATAGGGGTGAGACCTAGTATACAACTAGGCCATCTCTAAACCTTGATTAGCATGAGTTGTTAACAAGATATATGAATATTATTTGAAATTTTATATGTGAGATATTTCATGAGCATGTATGTAAGGTGGAGAACACATGGAGAGAGAATTTAAGGTTAGTTTTGAGGTCTAATGTGACTTACAAGTTAAATCCTGGAGAGCAAAGAGAGAGAGCATGGCCTAATAGGGTATGAGGTTCAATTTACCAAGAAATTATGGATAGGTGAGAATTGTCAGAGGTATTTTATTTTGTTTCAATTATTTTGACCAGATTTTAGGTCAAAATTTTAAGGTAAAGGAAAGAAAAATTGATTTAATGTCTCTCAAGTGCATAAAATGGAGGGTTCTTAACCTGAGAAGGACTTTCAAGTTTTAAATAGCACATATAACCTTTTCATGGGAACCTAATATATTAAAGGTATATAGGAAAGGTTCCTAGCTCAAATTTTTTGGCATTGATTTTTGGGATGAGGGGCTATGTTTTATAAATGATCATTAAGATTGGAAGATGGTTTAAACCCTCAAAGAACACTAATAGTGACATAATGAGAAATATATTACTATATAATGACCATAATGGTTTGGTATGACTATTTAAGTTATTGTAAGTTTTATTTTAATCTCTTAATAACATCTATGTGTGATTTGTTTTTCAGGTCAATGAGTGGACCCTATAGGCAAGGCCTTATTTCTTAGAGATTTCTTGTAATAGTCAAAGTTGACCAAGTAAAATTTGTTAAAAAGATGAATTTTGAAGATTGATTCTTATATATTATTTCCATGGTTGTTTATAATAATGTTCCATCCCTCATGTGTGGTAAATTTTACATGCAAGTCAACCTATTGCTAAAGAGCCTAATGGTGTAAACAGTTTGAAAAATAGGTAGAAGTGAAAAGGTGATTAGGGATGTGTTATAATGGATTAGGGACGAATAAAAGTTCATAGAGATGTTTTTTAAATAATTTTAATACATGTTAATATTGGATATATTATTTATATATCATTCTATATAATGAAAATTTTGCTCATATGTTGACCTGTCTAATTGAGATGAGATAGTGAGGTACAAAACTATGAGATTGGTCTGCGAGACCGATATTGTCATTTGAACATGTTATGTTTCTATCTTATATGTTTATAGTGATATAATAATATCATAAAAATTCATTTAGAGTCCCTAAAAGTGTCTACACAAGTGTGGAAGGTCAAAATCACCATGATTATTCTTCAAGGTAAATTAGGAATTATGGGTAAGTTACAATGATGAGTTTGAGGTTCTATGACATATTATGAAGTAAAAAATTTATATGGTTATTTTTAAATGTATTTAATATCCATTTTTTCAATATTATTTTAAATTTGGTGATAGTGATTGAAATGTTGAAGACAAACGGGGTTAACTGGTTCAAGTTTGATCGTGTTACTGAAGATAAAAGATTGGTCTACAAGACCAATATTTGGAATTAGACATTATGATCCTTGTATTTTAGATTTATTTACAGATGTAAAATAATATCTTTAAAGTTTCATATCTCATAGTAATTATTCTTTCAGTGTTGAAAGTCAAGCTTCCATAACTGTATTTTGAGGCTAGTTGGTAGTTTTGAGTGGGCTACTTACAGAGAAGGGTTTGAGTATTTTGACATGTGTTGGGAAGTTTAAATCATATTACTATTAACATTATAATTTATATAATTTATATATTATTTTATACCATGGTTTATTTTCAAGTTTTTTATTTATTCTTTAGTTATTTAAGATAGACTTTCTGGGTATGCACATGCCTAATATGAATAATACTAATGGTGTGTTCCGAGTAGTGGTTTGAGATAAAAAGTTTTATTAATCTAAGATGAGATTATTAGGAATATATTTGATTATTTTATTTTATATTCCTACCATGTGTGTATTTTGGAACTATTTTAAGGAAGATAAAGTGTAGCGTGTCTTAAAATAGACCTAATTGGATTAGGTCTTTATGAGACCTAAAGGTGAGATAAGAACTAATTGAGATAGATAAATCATAAATGGAATCAAATCAAATATTATCCATGTATCTGATATGTCCTAATATTAATTTAATTTTATACCTAATATGTTAATTTTGTTTGGACAACTAAGAAGGATATGAACAAGTGACTTGTATAAATACTAGGTAAGTTTAGGCCTATTGTAGTGGGTGTAGAGTGTACTGAATAAGATAATACATTAGTGAGTAGAATAAGGTATTATATAACATAAAAATATAATATAGGATTAATAATTAAAATTTGATATGGGTTATGAATATGATTATCAAGGTCAGATGACCTAATCAAGTCAAGAAGAGAGCTAGTTTAGCGAAGAAGGCTAGAGGATAGTTTGAGAGGGATAAAAGTGTATGAATATTTGGGGAAGGATATAAAAATATATTGTATGATAAAAAATTTATTATGAAGTTTATCAAGTGTTTTATGGGGCTGATTTGGTGCTGAGTCATCTAAGGGGTTGGTGCCTCCTTACAAGTGGGTGTTTTCCAAAACCTAGTTGAATTGGTGCTTAGTTAGATGTGGTTGGTTCTCCATGTGAAGTTGGTTATTCACTAAAATTGATGTCTATATAATTATACTATATTAAATTTTTATATATCAGTGAGTTTCAATCCCATTGAGGGTTTCCCACACATAACCTATGTTATCTTGTGTTCTTATGTATCATGCTTGTATCATTGATTACTTATGCATTGTTTGATTCACATGATTGAATGAATATTCATGAATGCTTAAGTAGAATTGAAATAAATATTTTTTAAGACTGATTCACTTCCCCTCTTATTCATTTTTCTTTCAACAATTTTTTTTCATATCTCTTACCATAACTACATGCAATGGGGATCATTTATCTTCAACAAGGGGTGACTGATCCAGGAGGATCCACATATATTGCAAAAACATACCATTGTTTCATATCAAAACTTAATTTAAACTCAAAAAAATTAAAATTAGGGTTATTATATACACTCCAATTGTAATATCTAATTACATATCTATGTTATCGTGTAGCTCCTTGAGTGTTAGTATTATAGGACTCAGATTAACAATAATGATAGTTAACTCGATGCAAAAACATTATTTCATTATTAAATGATTGTTATAATATCAAATAATATTTTTATTGATACTTAGTCTCCCATAATTTTATATTAATGTACACTTTTAACACTATTTGTGTAAAATTATGTAGACAAAAATGAAGTTAGGAAGTACATAGTCATTAAACATTTAATCTATCAAATATTGTACAATACTTAGTATAATAAGACTTCATTATTAATATTATACATTAATTTTAATATTATTATTTTAATTCCTTAATATTCTATGGATTTCAAATATATATCACATGTCATTCACAAATTCACTTTCATTCATAACACTTATACAACCATTTAATTAAATTTCACATTGGGTCACCTTATGGGACCCAAAACACATGAATATCTGAATATCCCAATAAATATAGGTAATATATCCAATTATTAATACAAAATCAAGTAACATTTCTATGTTGTTATGTTTTGAATATCAAATATTACATTTTAATAAACAATAATTATTATGGTGTGCACACACACCTACGTGGGAGAATTACATATGGTTTGAGCCTTCCTCAGAGTATTTAAATTTAGGAAACACTTGATCACTTAACAAGGTTTATTTTTAATGTCTAACCCAACATACTAAGCCATTATTAAAGGGTTATGTTGTGGTTAAAAGTGAAATTAGCATTCAAAATGAAAGAGAAGGAAAACATATCAATGTATAGGACCAAAGGTACACAAAATATAGGAGGAACATATAGGTGTAGGTGCATTGGTATGAGGCATCACATAAGTTTATAATAAATGTGAATGATACATACAATGATTGGATAATACTAGATCATTAGAGGTTTTCATTTTTCTAAAAGAATCTATGCAATGTTTAAGCTTTTTTTTCATCACTTGAGTGGTTGAAGAGTAGACACAAAGCATTTTTATAAATAATTATAAACATAGAGATGAAAATAATATCATAATAATCTAATTGCATCTTTCCCACAATGATTTTATAAATTATAATTATCTAAGTGCAATATCAATCACCCATTTATATTATAATTTTTATGATAATTTCCTTATTTTAATAAGTCTTAATATTGATTATTTTAATCCATTTATAAATATTAAACATAAAATAAGTAACCCATTTTTGTGAACTTGGTCATTGATTTGACATAATTTTTTTTACTATATTCTTAGAGTTTCATATTCTCATAAGGTTTAATTTATATCCTTAATTAGGTTTATAAAATTAAACTTAGATTTATAATTTTATCCTATAAAATATAATAATAATTGGATATATAATTAATGTCTATGCTCATAAATGGAATGATGATATTTATTTTCATGGTATTTTTTGATCATATATTTTAACATGGACATATATAATTTCTTGAAAGGAATCTACATTAGGTTGATCAAGTGTTAAATGTACTTAGATTTGAAAATGAAAATCTTGTTAATAAACCCACATTTGAGGAATAAAATATTGTAAATATGAACTATAATAATCCACATTTTTAGTCATAGATTATGTAATAGGTGTTTAGATATATATCCTTACTATTATTATTCATGTGTCTACACGTATGGCTATACAAGTTGTTCCTATAGCTAATGCAGGGGAAAAAAATTAATCCTAATTTTTATAGGTATATCCCTACCCTACCTACATCAACCCACCCCGAACCTAACTCCCACCCCACACCCACCGCCGCCCCCCCACCCCTTGCACCATGCAAGGATTACTACTCGTGTGATACAATATTGGTGAGAATGTCTCTTATGATAAAATCACTAATATCAAGAAAGGTCCTAATAATCTAATTAGTGGGTATGTGATTCATCATAAGACTATGGTATAAAAATGGACATATCCTACACTTTGTATTAAAATTCAATAAAATTTCATGCAAAATGTACTTGGTCGTATCCATGAATCTATTGTTTTTAAATGATTCTAAAATTTATATGACATGTTACATTAAATTAAAGATAATGGGGTTAAGAAAAATTTAATGAATAAGCTAAATTATGTATAACACACACCCACAATAAATAGATTAAAGTAAAAGCTTGTATTTTTTTTTAAAATATATAATATCAGTAGTTATGGAATATGCGAATACCAAATCTCCTAAATTAATTAATTTAATAAAATAGATAACACTTATCTTGGTTAAGAATATTTCCATTACTTTGGAAAAAAATGATTTACCGAGTTTGGAAATAACACTACTTTAAAACATCTCAATTTCATTAGCTACCATTAAAAAATGCAATTAGTGACCTTCATAAGCATTTATTTATAGGAAAAAATTGATTTTATTTTTGTCACAAGTTTTAAGGGCTTCTTTACATATATTAACAATAAAATTCGTTGTTAGATTCAAATCCAAAACTATACCAATGTCACAATTGACATTTTTAATCCAATAATTATTTAATTAAAAAAATTGAATATTTCCTACACCTCAATGGAAAATAGGTATTTTATAATTTCATTTTTTGGAGTTAACACATATTATCCAAACTAGGTCAATGGAATCCTTTTAGAAGGTAATTTAGCAACTTTTTCTATAAATTTCTAGATATAATCATAAAATTTAGAGGTATTTATCTAACTAATTGAATATTGATTTTAATTTGAAACACTTAGTTATGATATGAAGGAATGATTTTTTTCAAGTAAATTCAACCTTTAATAGATAATATATTATATTGATCAAATTTTTTAAACGAGATTCATATTGTAGTCTTGATTAAAATCATACAAGATCACTCCATAAATTTATTTTTAAACCCATACTCAATGTAAAAATGTTTTAAGGATCCTATAATTTTTTGAAAAATCCTATACAAAAATAATAACATCTCAATCATAATTAAAAACATTCAAAAGTAAGTCAATCATCATAGGCTAAGAAAAATATTAACAAAGTAACCTATTATTTTTAATCACATATAGAAGATTGAGAAGACACTTGGGGTTATTGTGATCATGTTACATCCCTCCATTATCAAATATAATTATAATTAATAAAGTATGATCTAAAGGTGATAAACCCACATCATCTCATCAAGGGTTATAATATTTCCATGAATGTCATCGTACAAGTAGGAAGCATATTTTACATGTAACTATGCCCATACACAACAAATATTATTCATCCACATCAAACACACACACATATTATGATATTTATTATTTTTAATAATAGATTCATGAATAATTATTGACTATAATGTAAAATATATGTCATTGAATTCAAGAATCAGTTAACAATCATAATTTTCAATAAATATGGAAATAACCTCACTTATTATTTTTCATTCTTATAAAACAAATGCATCCAAATAAATTAATATAAACCCTTGTCCCATATCATGGTTTCATGATTGAAGACCAAGGAAAATTATAGTGGCAAATTTTTACTAATCTATGAATATTTTGACTTTACAAATTAACATTTGGCGATTTTGTGTGGTACTCAGCAATATGAAATCATCTATATTTTTAGGATGTAATTTAATTTTTAGTGTCGATTCACCTACTATTTAAAATAAATTACATTCTGATAAATGTATATCTCTAATAGCTTTAATGTTAATTTGGGTGAATTTGTTAGTATTTATACCATATTAAGCACATTGACTACATTCAATCATTTGCATTTTCAATCAATCACTTATATTTACTATCAATCATCTACATTTAAATTCAATCACCTAAATTATAGATAATCATATATATTTCACCTAAGTGTCATCAATCATATGTGATTTTGTCATTTACCTATATGTGTGCTTTGATGGATTCTATAGAAAATTTTAAGGGTGAAATAAAATTAACCAAAATAAATAACCTATTATATTATTATAGTGGTGTTGGATGTTGGAAATAGTGTAGTCTTATAAGTAGGGAGGACTGTCATCATAAGTTGTTGGGTAGAGTGCAAGATGATTGGGTGGAAAAATGAAAAATGAAATTTGAGGTTCATTTTATAGATAAACATTTGGTCAACATTAAATGTAGTGGCACTTAATGATGGGCATACATACAACAAGTAGATATTAGGTAACCATATGTATATGTAAACAACCAATTTATATGTGTAAATAACCCGTTTACATGTGCAATCATCCCATATTCATGTGCATTTGACGCATTTGTGTGATCATTCAACCCATCTACATAAATTATGAGGAGTCTAAAATTTTAGAGGCCAAAACTTTTGATCCATAACTCCGATCAAGTTATCACTTGCACAAAAATAATCATATCAAAAAGTTTAATTCTCTATAACTAAAACTATCTAGTTAGGGATGTTTTAAAAAAATTATCAGTCATGCATGAATATTTAAGGGATCATCTACACATGTGTATAGAAACATATTTGTAGGTACTTTTTGAAAATGTAACATGTTCATCCAAGAACTATACCACTAGTTTTGATTTACCTATTCCAATGCATGATTAACTTGCATAATTATCCACATTCCAAACTGATTCAACATCATTTTGAAACATATTGACCTCAAAACCCAAACTTTGTTTTATTATTGTCCATTAAATTTTTCCTTGTTGAATACAAATGCATTTAATTGCCATGATCATTTATAGTTGAAATTATACAATATGAATAAGAATATTTAAAATGGAACAAATATGCAACCCTTTATGGCCCCAAATTCCTATTTTGATCTATTTATCCATGAATAAATAATAAATTATCTTAATAAGGGTATGAAATAAATTAAAAAGTTGATTTTGAATTCCCATGTTCTTTATCTAGTCCATCCAATATCATATTCATGAATGGAATCCAACAAGATGTCTATTGGGCACCAATATTCTCCTTCATAAGCTCATTATAATGTACATGTTGATTATATGTAATAATACAAAACTATATTTGGTATGGAGATCCATAATCTCATCTAGTCCTAGAAGAACCTATGAGTACTAAACAGTACCCTCCTAAGGTCCCATGTTTTACACAACACCATATTATTACATGCAATGTTAACATCTAGACTTGTCATTATAGTAGTGAACAATAACATGTGTGGATATGATACTATAATTTTTATGATAACCCTATGTGGATCATATATATCAAACTAACAATAAACATTTTTAGTATATATTAGGTTAGATAACATATAATTATAACTCATAATCATGATCAAGTTCATAAACATATAAAATAATAAATTCACAAGCCAAAACAAATTAGTTTTCACATATTCATGTCCATTGAACATTATATATTAGTCTTCAGTGGTCCTAATGTTTGATATAATAGTACAATATATGATTTAAATTTGTATCATAAATACAACACTGTAGTAGTTTATTTATAAAAATCTATATCAATAATCATAACAAAAATTTTCATAATCATGAATAATTGATCCCTCTCTCAATGCCACAAATTTTATTGAAGACAAAGATTAAATGCTATCAGTTTAAATTATCAAGAGAGCTTTTAGCAAAATCAAATCCTTGTGTGTTAATAATCCATACTAGTATATGATCTTCAAATCCAAATTTAGTTTACATATCTTTTTATTAATCACATCCTTGTTAGAATCATTTACATATGAGACATAGAAGATTGAATACTGGACGATTGAACACACAACTTTGGTGAAGCAATAAATCATAATGAGAGTAGAAATTATAATAATATGTATTAGGGTTAAAGGTTTCTATATAAAGCTTAAAAATATATTGTTTTCAAACACCAAAATTCATAATATTAATGGTATCTATAGCACAATAATAAATGGATTATAGGCTAAACAACCTACTAAACTCTATAGTTGACAAACTGCTATACTACAATAGTCCATATAATCCACTTATGAATGCCATAAATGAGAGGTCCTTATATAGGTAGACAAAAGGTATTGAGACACATTAATTTTTCAATGAGAACACAACTCAATTTGTAATTGAATAGTAAACCCATGTTTAACATGTCAAGCCCCACATGTCAACATTGGTTTCCAAATGAATAGTGCAACTATGTTGACTACAAATAAGAATGTGTATGTGTAATTATGATTTCATTATTGCACCTATGTGACCTAATTATTCAAAATAATCATAATTAATATATGTGTAGGAAAACCATAAAATGGATAAAAAACCTATAGCAACTCCCGACCTTAATCATAACTTATGTGGGTAGAATATTTGGGTCCCAAAAATAAGGCCTTGTTAGGCACCCAAGTACATATAAATCTTGCATTATAATATAGAGATTTCTCCCCCTCATAAGAATAGAGAGATGTCCTAAGTACCATTAGTAAACCACATAAGTATATTAAGTACCAGTAGTAAACCACATAATTATCAATAATAACCCCCCAAGTTTTCAAGCATAATGCATGCTTAAGTATTGGATGTCAAACTTAGCTAAAAATGTATCTACAAGAAATTTGTGCAAACAAGTTGTTTATACTATTAGGGGAACTGACCTCCTACCAACTCAGATCTCACTTGGTAGCCTTTGAAACTCATAATTACTATACAATGTGGCTTGATATGGGGATCCGAGGGTGACATTGACCAAAACATCTTCTCAAAATGAATGTCAATTTCCACCAAAAATGCATCCATTTAGTACACAAACTGCCACCACTATAATAATGTCATCATATTTTAAGATAAAAAACAATAAAAAAAACTCAATGGCTTATTTTTATATTAAAAAACATTAAAAAATTCCTTCAAAAGAATGCGTCTCCTCCATGTATTAAATCACCGCACCCTTACATGTTTTCAAAAATGGCCCAAAAATAAATTGTCTTTAAGAAACACATGCAACTTTAAATTGATAAATTTTGTATTTTTAAATTTTTTTTACATACTTTGACCACTAAATAACCTTGAATCCACCAAAACCACTAAGAAAATATAGAAAACCATGAATTTTCTATACACGCCAATTTTGACAAAAAAATAAGCAATTTTTAGCCAAAAAAATGGTAATGGATGTATACAAGAATATGAGGGATGCCAAGTAGTCAAGAGAGTCTTAAGAGGTTGTGGAAGGTAAAAAAATAGTTTTGAAGTGAAATTTTGTTCTTAGCAAGTTGGCTTTATAGTGTTGGTAAACTAGGGCGTATGAAAATGGTGAGCTAAAGTGGACATTGAGGGTTGTTTTGTAGGCTTAAGGCAAATATATGATATGTGGGTTCTCAGGTAGAATGTAGAGTAGCTAGGAATTGGTTTTGAATATATGTAGAGAAGAGGTTTAATAATAATAAAATTCCATTTACATAGTTAGAGGTTGATGGAACCACATATTATATAATCAAAATTTCAAACAAAAAAAGAAAACAAAGTTTATTTACTAGTCCCATAACTTTGATACCATGTTAGAATCATTTACGTATGAGACATCCAAGATCCAATACTAGAAGATCAAACAATTAGCTTTGTTAAATCAAGAAATAACAATGAAATTGTAAACTACATTAGAATGTATTAATGTTGAAGGTTGATATACAAATCTTTAAAAGATCTTGTTGGTACACACCCAAACTCAAAGGCTTAATGGGCTGTCTAGCAAAACAATAAATGCCTTACAATATAAATAACCTACTAAACTCTATAGTAGATAAATTGATATACTTCAATACTCCACACAATATACTTATGAATTTATTAGAGGAGAGGACCTTATATATTTAGATAAGAGGTATTGAGCCACATTAATTTATCAATGAGAATGCAACTTAGTTTCCAAGTGAATAGTAAACCCATGTACAACATGCCAACATTCATTGCCAAATTAGTAGTGCAACCATGTTGAATACAAATAGGAATGGGCATGTTCAATTATGAATTCATTATTATACCTAAGTGACATAATTATTGTAACTAAGTAATATTAATGTTTATGTGTAAGAAAACCATATAATATACAAAATACCTACAAGAATAGTCATACACAAAGTAAAAAAAGATGCATATATATGTTGTAACACTTTATATATAAATCAACCTTTTAGTATTAAGTTCCTTAGTTCCATGGACATCATATAGATGAAGTTTTCCATAATGGACTACACACAAAATATAATTGATGGTTCACCATATAAAGAGATCAAAACATCAAGGATAGTTAATCTACAGATTTTTGTATTTCAAGTGTGCTATAATACCAATAATAACTCACCCCCATAGCACAAACCTTAAAACACAACCCAAAATTTAAAAAAAATTATTACATCAGTAGTTATGGAATACAAGAATACAAAAGATGGTAGCTAAGATTAGTCAATAAACAAGATAACACTCAACTTGATTAAAATAAATTCCATAGCTATGGAGAAAAAATATTTTTTTTTGAGTTCCTAAAAAGCACAACTCAACAACATTTCCAAATTTTAACCATAATTTTAAAAAATTTCAACCTTAAGAAATTTTTTCTAATAGGTAAGGAATGTAATTTACTTATGATACAAGGGTTAGATGCTTCCTTACTTAACAATATAATCCATTATATAGTGATGATGGAGATCAAATGGGAGCATAATAGGATATGAGGATATATTTTTAATAAGGATATATTGTAGGAAATAGGTGATGAGGATGGGATTGGGTCCAGAGGTGAGGGGGATAGGAATGGACCTTTATATAAGGGTTTGGGCCTAGATGTCGGTCTTCAGTCCAGAGGCTATCATAATAAAGAAACATCATAAGATGAATCAAACATAGGTAAGTTTGTATGATTTGGATGTGAATATGGTTAGTATTCTTACGATGATAAAATTAAAGGTAAGGTGGAAAAGTAAGAGACAATACTTGCAAATCAAGATAGTTTGGTATCAAAAGCCTCAAGGTGGTTCCATATTCATGTTATAGATTCCATTCTCATAATAGCTTCTTAAAGAATGGTTTGTACATTGGTTGGTAAGTTTGTTGGTGTTAGACCCAACATTGATGTTTTTAGACATTAGGATGTGAGAAAATGGAAAAATAAATGACACATGGAAATATACTAATGCTTAATGTATTTTTTTTAACAATGAGGAAGATTGTGATCTAATTGTAATTGGAGGTACATGGTTATTGGAGTGATCTAATTTGTTTTTCAAAAAAATGGAAGACAACATTTGATCTTGAGAAAGAGGACGTAAATCTTATGTAAATTTGGGTGAGACTTTTAGGGATTGCATTAGAGTTTGAGGAGAACATTTCTATCAATATTACTAAAGAGTTTAGATATTTAATTATTATTCTTACTTCTTCTAAAGCTATACCTAGCTAATTCATGATAGATTTTGTGTAAATGCCTTTATGAATCAATAACTTCCATCATCTTTGGTCTTTAATTATATCATGAGATAACATGTATATAAAATAGAGTATGCAAACTTGGCTATTAAATTTAAAGGATACAAAAAAATGGGTCATATGATAATAAAATATATTTACTTTATTAAGAAGGGAAATAACTATGTACCAAATAAAGAGACTCAAGCATGGAATATAATAAATAAAGAGCACACTATCTATGCCAATTTTTATTCTAATAGGGTGAAGGATGTAGGGGAGAAATTGGTAATAAAGGATAACCATGTGAATGACTTTCAATATCAAGCATAAAAAGATAAGTAATCATCAAAATAGATTGGTGGAATTGAAGGGGATAATATCTTATCTATTTTGAGTCCTCGAATTTTAGATGATGAAAATATTGTTAGGAAAAACATGGATGTTCCACATGGTCTATAAGAGGTCTAGCTAAATAGGATGACACTTTTGGTTAGTCCTTCCCAAGTGTCAAGGCATTTTAAATCCAAGGAGTCTGAATAAGAATTTCATTATAAGGTAAGGAAAATAGTGGATTCAAAAAAGAGGAAATTTTGGTAAAATGGTGTTAAGTATCCTAAAAGTGTATATAGTTAAAAAAAAGAAATACTTTATCATGAGATTTTGGGCCCCTTTGAATATAAGGCTAATCTAGTGCATCAGAATAAGTTCCATTACTTGGAGTCCCTAGAAGGAGAGGATGAATATGTGGAAGAGGTGCCATGTACAACTAAACAAATAAATTCTTATGTAAGGAGATATTTAAGGAGGAAAAAGGTGAGGTTGGTGAGGAAGATAATAAAAATAAATATGTATGTTAGACTCATAAAATAATCTCCAATTCTGTATCTTGTCCTTATATGAGAAAGGATATATAACATGAATTTATGACTATATCCAGATTGAAAGGTATTCAAAAATAACTAGACATAGGCTCTTCAAAAAAGGTAGGGAAATTATCTCATGTTGAAGTTAAAATAAATAAGACAATTAAGGAGGTAGAAGATGGAACTTAGACTATGATTCAATATAAATTTTTAAAAATCATTGTAGACACTACAAATTAAGTTTATTGGTTGGGATATAAGAGGGATAAACCATAAAAATAAACATAGTAATTTTAGAGATGTTAGAAGGAATAAATTCCCTTTAATGTTTTCCATCCAAGGATATAAAATGGAAGAGAAAATGGTCGAGGAGATTAAAAAATAAGGTTGAAAAGGATGTAAATGTCATAAATGTGAGTTATACATGTGCTTTAGGAGGGGTAGTTACTTTTATTATAATGTGTATGCTCTCATCTTTTGGTTGAGACTCTTCAAGGAGATATTTTGATTAAAAAATCCTCATATTTTGGTAGTTTTTAATTGAAAAAACAATATTTAACATGGATTCATTATAATGTTTATGCCCTTAATTCACCAATATCTTGAGTAAGGTCTTCTAAGGAGTTAGGGGATTTTACAGTGCCTTGTGGGGATATAAAGTTGATGGTTTCATAGGATTTTAATTTTCCTCTCAATCCATGTGAAAAGAAGTGAGGTAATCAATTGTTTATGGAGAGTACATAGGTCTTAACTTATTTTATTTGTAATAATGGGTTATTTGATGTGGAGATAAGGGGTTACCCCTTTACTTTTTCTAATATATGGCTCAGAGAAAAACTTATTCAAGCTACATTAGATCATGTTATTATTTCTAAAGAATGTTTGTTTCATCAAAAAAAAATTCTATCTTCTCTACCTCAAATAAGATTAGATCAAAATCCCCTTTTGAATGATATGGATGATAGAGTCAATAAGGATAAAACCCAATTTAAATTTGAGCACATATGATTTTATCACCTTGAAGTTTTTGATAGAATAAAATAATGATGGAATACAAATCTCCATGGGTCAGTTATGTTCAAGTTGGGTCAGAGACTTAAGAGTTTAAATAATAGTTTTAGGACCTAGAATTGATATATCTTTGGCAACCTATTTCATCAAAAGAAGGTGATAAGAGGTTAGATTTATAAATTATAATAGCTTTAATATATGAATCGTTTGATCATAAAAAAATAAATTTAAAATAAATGTTTATTGTGTGAGTACCATACATTAATATCTCATGAGGAATAGTTTTTGAGGTATAAGCCCAGGGTCATTTTGATTAAAGAGGGGGGGTCAAAATTTTAAAAAATACATATTTATTTGATTAAACACAATTTTTTAAAGATAATTTAAAAAATAATCAAAAATGAATTTGTACTTTGTTCATATCTTCTTCATATCAATGAAGAAGTTGTAATTTACCTCAAGATCTTATTTCTTGCCAATACAGTTGTTAACTAGGTTAAGGGGGATGAGTTTTTATTGAATTTAACTTATTGTTACTCCCTTGGATAGTTCAAATTTGTTAAAGTTTTTTAAGGTAGAAGAGGTGAATGAAATGATCCTTAACATTAATAAATATAAGGCTCTGGGACTAAATGGATTCTCGATAGAGTTTTTTCAAAACTTCTGGGGGATCATTAAGGATAATCTAGTCAAGGTGATGGCTGAATTATTTTTTTTATGGTAATTTGTTAAGGTAATTTAATAATACATTTATAGATTTGAATCGTAATAAAGTGGAGTTATGGTATTTAATTATTTTTTCCATATTTATAATTATGTTTATAATATTTTTATAAAACATATGGCCTTAAGACGTCAACCATTTATGGATAAGCTGATATATACAAATCAAGATGGATTTATACTTGGTTAATAGATCTAATACAGAATTATAGTGGTGTATGAGACAAATAAATTTGTGAATAAAATTAAATAAGTTATCATTACTTACAAGCTTCACATTATCAAGGCTTATGACAAACTGGACTTAGAATTCTTTGATATGATGCTAAATTTTTTTTGGTTTCATACACATGTTAGACTATTAATTCATAGTTATATTTATTTTTATATGTTTTTTCATAACTAAAAATGGTATCCTTATTGGATTATCTATTAAAAACATGGTATAAGATAGGGATATCCCTTATCTCCATTTATATTCAACCTAATGGTATACTCTCTTAGTAGAAATTGTCAAACTACATTGAGGCAAAAGAATTTCAATGTTTTTCAGATTATAAATGGAGTCCATCCCACTTATCATAAATATTTTTGGGATGATATGATTTATATTTATATAATTTTGATTATGAAAGCTAAATTTTTGAAAAATATCTTCATTGGTTATGAGGAAGTTTCTAAGCAATTAGTGAATTATGAAAAAAACATACATTTCTTTGTGAATATACTAGTGGTTAGACAACATAAAATTTCTCTTTTTTTGGGTTTAAAAATTAATTATTTACCATCAATGTAATTTTTGTATGGTTTTTTGTGTTGTTATAATTTTGATTAATCTTTTGAACCTACTCCTATACACATTTCCAAAAATATATCAAGTTCGAAAAGAGTTGTTTTATCTCAAGTAGGCCATATTTTGTTAATTAAAAGAGTTTTATAAAGGCATAAAATTTATTTAATTTCTCCCTTTAATATTACTAATCTCATTAAGGAAAAATTTAATAAAATTTTTAAACATTTCTTGCTAATGAAAGCAAAGGAAAAACACATATTCCCTCTAGTTTCTTGGGAAAAGGCTTATCTACCCAAAACGTCTAGTGGTTTGGGTCTCAAGAATCTCAATTTGATGAATAAAGAATTGGTGTTGAATATATATTATATATTTATTAATGAATCTAATCAATGGGTGTTTATTTTATGGGCTATTCAAAATATGGTGCCGATTTTTTTTCTTGATAATGAAATTTTTGTAATAGGCTCTATGATTTAAACTTTTTGCTAAAAATAAGGATGTAATTTTGAAAGAAATTAAATTGACATTTTTAAATGGCCTTAATGTTATAATTTGGGAAGACTCATGGATAATTGATCACCCATTCAAGGAATTAAAACCATGGCATCATGTTGTTGATTAAATCTAAGATTTTAATGAGATTATGAATATTGATTATATCCAATTGCCTAATGGTAGACGTTGTTTAAAATAGATTCAAATGGGAAATATTGAATAATATCTAACATGTATATTTTAAGATATAACTAAATATTTATCTTATAGTAATTCTTATCACTAATCTGGTAAAGGAAGATGAATTAGCATGGTTGGGTTTTATAGATGGTTAGTACATTATGAGATCATGTTACAAATAATTAATTCCACAAGATGATTAGGAGGTTCCTTGGTTTATAATTTGGGATAATCATATCATTCCTAAAATTAATTTACTTTTATGGATGTGTATTTATAATAATACTATAACTATGGACAATTTATGTAAAATAGGGTGGCATCTGGTTAATATACTGATCCTATGTGAAGTGAATTATGAATCTATGTTTCATCTTTTGATAGAGTGCCATTTTATTTTAAATTATGTTTTAATATCATTTAAAGGTTTAAAATTTATTGGTATTATATTTAATCTTTGATTCATTCATGGCTAGTGTGGTCAACACCATTCTCTTACTAGTAGCCAAAAAAATAGGGGTTTTAGCATTTCCCCATCTTCTTTGAGGGATATGGAATGAACATAAACATAGAATATTTAAATAAATTAAAATTACTATTAAAATATTTTTCAATATTATAATTAAATTTTTGGTAGAAAATTTTCAAAGTAATAAATGGGGTAAGAGACAAACTTTTGTATAACATGAAGAAATAGTGGAAAACAATTGGAACATTATTCTTGAAAAAATAAATTCTATACATCCTAAAGTAATGCTCATGAATAACATAAAATGGTTTATTCCTTCACATGGATGAGATAATATTAATTTTGATGGGTATTTAAATGGGAATCCTAGTTTGGTAGGGAGTGGGGAAGATTTGAGAGATGAACAAGGTCAAATTATGGTTGCTTATAAGGTAAGAATGGGTGTTCAAACTAATAATTTGGAAAAATATTTGGTTAATTTATTGGGAGTCCACTTGTCCAAGGATATAATATGTAACACGTTAATTTTTGAGGAACTTTTTTTTAATATCATTAATTGACATAGGAAGGTAAACACTTATATTTGGAAAATTGACCATATTATTGAACATATTTTGTGCATTACTAGTGATTTTTAAGAGGTCTATTTTAAACATATCTAAAATGAATGAAATAAACTATAAAACATATTTACTAATAGAGGAATTATTCACCCTATTTTTAATATATGGTCTAAGGGAGAAGAGATTCCTATCCTGATTAATCATTCTATCATTAAAGTGTGCTCAAGCAAGTTTTTTTAAGAGTCTTTGGCTAGATTTGTTTTATTTTTTTATTCTTTTGATTTGATGTTTTGGTTTCATTAAAATTTAAATAATAATTCCATGTGTATGAGGGCCAATTATTGTAAAAATATATGTGGTGTCAACAAGTATGAATGTTATAAGGTGTTAGTTTAGAGATTAGTTAGCATGTGTTTGAATGGTGTTTATATTAATGTGATGGATGTGATATTATTATTGATCCTCTCCCCTATTTTAGGGATTAGTGTCATAGTTTTTTTCCTCTTTGAACATTTTTTGATCTCAAGTATTGATAATGGGATGTGGCTTGAATAGGATAGAACAATTACCAACTGATAAATTAAGAATAAATGTATAGTTTTAATAGATTATACATACTTGTGGTTTAAGTAATTTCACTAATAGAATTGATGGTTATGATGAACACCTCTTAATTTTTTTTATGATCTAGAATGTATAATTTATGGAGATAAATACACTGTTAGTAGAGATAAGATAAAGACTAATTACCTAGGTAACTAGTCTAAAGGTCAACGATACCAAGTATGTTAATTCAAGTAAATGTTATGAGGATAAGGTGAAAAAATTATTGATTGAATATGAAAAACTAACATTTTTCCAAGGAAGCTACCTATATTAGGATTTTACACTACCCTATAATGTTTTAGTAGAGAAAGATATGAAGTATGTTACACTAGAGGGTAGATTTATGGTTATGCATTACTATCATCTCCAAATACTAGACTAATATCATCATCAAATTATTGTAAGTCTTTAATTTTATATAATGCACTTGATGGATAATTTAGTGTTACATGTCAAGAGTAGAAACAAAGATCTATTGCATTAGGTAGTCGTATTCCACATTTATAAGTTTTTTAATACCCTAAATCTTGCTCTTATTGTCCCAATTTGAGGAAGTATTTTTTAGGGTGTTATATTGTTAAAAAATTAATCTTATAAGTAAATTTAAATAGAGTAAGTTGATCTATACTTCTAAACCTATTGATCTTGATAGGGACAATGAAGAGAAAGAGAAGCTGGGGAAGATTGATGAGACTATGAATAATGTGGAAAGGGAACCATAAAATTTACCTAGAATGGAATAAAATATGAATAATAATTTATCTATAGTCATGGAAAATAATTATAATAAAATCAAAGAGGTTGTGGAAAGTTTTCACCTTCATAAAGAGAAAGTGAAGGGATTAAGATTGATCACAAGGAGAAGGAATTTACGTAAGAAACAGAGAAGATTAAATTAGAGTTTGGATCTATTTTATATGATTTAAATAATTATTATATATTTTATAGATTTAATATGAGGTTGATATGTATAAATAATTTTTATGATGGTTTCTGAAAGACCGTTATAGATATAATAAGATAGTAAATAAAATGATTTAGAATGAGGATATATTATGTACTAAATCTGATTTGATCGAGATGAGTATTCACATTCAAATATTGAATGAAGAGGTGTATAGATTTGAAAGATAAAATGGCATTATAAAATAAAATCCTTTATTACTTGTTGATTTTAGCTGGGTCGCTATGCATAAATATGTAGAGTATGGAGGGCCTAACGACTTTGGATAAAAGGACAAATGAATATTCTAGTAATGGTAATCATGATAAGAAGAGGAAAGGTCTTGTGAATAAAAAAGATCCTCATATTATGTAACAAATGTAGACTACATTCAATAACCTCAAGATAAATGGCATAAAGCATATGAGGCATGGAAATAATGAGGGTGGTAGTTTTAATATTCTATGTTCTCATTTCTATTTTTTAATCTTTGTGATATTATTTTAGTGTGTGGTTTTTTCGTGGTTTATATGGAATACTTTTATATGATTCTTATTTTTATACCTTGATTATGTGCTCCATGTAATGGGTAGGGTCTCTATATAAAACCCACATTACTATATATATATATATATATATATATATATATATATATATATATATATATATATATATATATATATATATATATATATAAAATCCACTATCATATATAAATCATAAACTATACCAATGTCATAGTTGACATTATTAATTCAATAATTCCATAAAAACAAGGATTGATAATTTATTCATAGAGTAAATATAATCAACTTTGATCAATTTATAACATGAATTATTAACTCTTGTATGTCTTTACAAGGTTTAAATTCAACTTTATAAAAGATGTTTTCTCAAAATATTATCATGATTAGGATGATTATTAATATTTTAAGGTTTTTTAAGATAAAGGAAGAATGATTATACCTATAACATATTAATAGGTTGGGAGGTTAATCATGTCCTACAAAGTCCCCACAAAAATATGGGAAACAAGTTCATAATTTTATTTATTTTTAATTATACCCGTTACAGGGCATTCAAATCATAGGGGAATACTATAAAAATATCAAGTGTGGTCTTTTAATTCTAGTATCTAACCCAAATTGTCATGAAATAAATAATTAATTAGGGTAGGAACTTAGGCCACCACCTAATAAATTTATTGATAAAATATAGCTTGCACATAATTTTCAAGGAATTTTAGTATGAAAATACTTGGGGCTAAAAAATAACCAAGTTTAATAAGAACTAAACATATTACTATGATATATATTTAAGACAGTAAGAAAAAAATCTAGAAAAAAATAATTAGAATTTAACCAATATTAGGGTATAACAATGCCTTCACAAAATATCAATAATTCTATGTGTTTGAACCAATAACTAAGTCATGATTTCAAAGCCAATGAGAAATATCTATCAATCTTACTAGCCTATCCTAACATATGTAACCTCACAGGTTCCATTTCAAACTAGAATACCTTCTTACAATGTATCCCTTTGATCTTATGAGTAGCGAATATATTTAATAGGGTATTCTTATGTACTAAAAATATAGGTTAATAATAAATAATAATTATAATTACATAAGTGTAATTGATGCTTATATGGATTTGGTGGATGAAAAATTTAGTTTAAGTATCCATTTATAGATTCTCATAAGTGGGTTGATTCCTAATTCATCTCTTCCAATAAATACCATACCAAAAACAATATTAATCTTTTGTAATTCCTATCCTCCATGAACTATTTCATATCACAATGTAAACATATAAAAACAATAAATTAAAGTATAATATTCTCCTCATTTAACTAAATTAATGGGTTAGATTAAATAACCCAAGTAAAAATACAATCACGACATTATTTTCATATTACATCAAAAACATAAGAAATTCAATTGATTTTCAAGTTACTTATAACAATAATGACAAATGGAAA
This sequence comes from Torreya grandis, assembly GCA_037957365.1. Lineage (NCBI taxonomy): Eukaryota > Viridiplantae > Streptophyta > Pinopsida > Cupressales > Taxaceae > Torreya > Torreya grandis. The sequence continues at coordinate 76,488 of JARHVA010006458.1, read as the reverse complement.
AAATAGATTACATTGAAAAAGTTGTAAATGATCTTCATTTGTGTAAGAGAGAATATATTACTTTTCTTATATGTTGGTTTTTTTCCTCTTTTTTTAACTCCAAGGAATAACACAAGATAAAAACACAAGGTTATAAATGTGATATATTCCTTGAGTATTTACCATTTTTGATAAATACTTGTCTTGAACTAGTCAATAGACATATTATAACACTGTAACCCATGTGATTCTTCTTCTCCATAGTGGTATATTAATGAGTATAAATATATTTTATGTAAAATGTCCCAAGAAGAATGAGCACAAGATAAATTAATATTTTCCTTATTCTATTATATATTATACAATCTATGGATACACAATAGTATACTATATTATATTAAAATTAATCACATTGCAATATTAATTAAGGATAAATCATCATAAAGCTATGACAAATCAAATTTTACATTCCTTATAAAAACTCCAAAATGATGCATATTTGAAGGAGATTTGTTTTCTAAATAGATTTCATTTGAATGAAAACATGTTGAATACGATATATTAAACTTTGCATGAATTAATTTTAGATAAAACTTGAATAAATGAACTCAAATAAGTTAATTTCAATGATTTTTTTATAGTTAAACAATATTGATAACTAATGACACATAATAAGTTAAAATAGAGGAGGAGAATCATCTAATTTATATGAAGAAATAGAACATGCCAAGGAGCCTCTTTTTAAACATGATCCCCATGTTTAATTTAAAATAACATAATAATGAATATTATTCATAGAGAGATTTATCCATGGACAAATACAAATCACATGAAATTTGTCACCTTGAACATCCAATCTGTTATATTACACTTGAAATTTAATTAATAAACAATATGGAATGAAAATTAACATTATAATCATATCCAATTATAAACACCTATTGCTAAAACTAAATTTTCATGAATCCATCTATGATGGTGTAGTAGTAAGGTAGGTAAAATACCATAATAGGATGCAATTTTTAGTTTTGTTATAAATAATCTACAACCATGACAAATAAATTACTTAAATATGATCACCAAGGCACTTTGATTTTTATAGTGAATTCAAATTTTTTACTTAGTAGGGGTGACTATGATATTAAAGTGAATATACCAAAGTCTTCAACAATTTCAAATTTAGTAACATCTCATAATTTCCATTCTTCAATATGATACATGACTATTTATGAGTGATTACTATAAGCCTAATGCATACACACTACTTTCATAGTGCATGGATAATATGTCATTGTATTATTAGACCTTTGAAATAAAATTCAATGAAAATTTGTTTTAACACCCAATAAAGAGTGATAGGCATATTAAATTTAATTAAAATAAAATAAAGGAAATAATAAAAACACTTCAATTCCACTCTTATTCCAAACATGAGAAAACACAACCACTGATTTTGAAACTAATGTTTCAAACAAAAACCATGAAATAACCATTAAAAACATAATAAGTTAATCAAATTTATAGAAAACATTAGTTAACCTCTTCACTTTATCTTTTGGAATGTTTTACATTATATTCATGCAAAAATATAATTATATAAGTTTACAAATTAAATCAGTTGGACACATCACAACTCAAACTCCTTGTCGAAGGAACATCCTAGCTCTGAAACAAAAAATCAATTGGTAAAGGCATGACCTCAAAAAATACATATAACTAGAGATAAAATTTTTAGGCACGATCCATTACCCAAAAAATCATAATAAAATTATCATCCTTTGGAGGCACTGACCAAGCAGGGAAATCCACATCAAGAATCTCTAGAGCATTCCAACCATCCAAAGGGTGGTCATGAATAGTGATAGTCTAGCCATAAATTCATTATGTAGGAATAATAATTATTTTTATAGAATGTTTTTTAGGACTAACATTAGAATTACCATCATAAATCCATCCACCTCTTAGGGGACAAAATTGAGAAAATTAGCCCCTACCTATAGACTAACTTCTACTTTGATACCTCTTGGGAGAAGGTGGTGGTAGACTATGAGGTAGGACATCGGGTGAAAACTTGGTCATGGTGAAAGGGTCAATCCCCCAGTGGTGAAGGAGTTGATGTTAGTGGTGAATGTCTAGAACACTTGAGCTTGAATATTCAAATACACCAAAGAAATAATAGGAACCTTTTCAGTTGAAGAAAATGAAATTTCATAGGTGTCATGATTTAAAATAGTATTTTTCCTAACTTTCCATAAATTAAATATATTAATATCACAAAATAATTTATAGATAAATTTATTAGAGGTTGGCCAATTATAATAATTCTCAAATAGTGCTTGTCACCAAGAAAAAGGCTCATAATGATAAGGATAAAGTAATTAATGAATCCAACACCAAGAAGACTAGGATTTTAGATAAAACATTAAACAAATGTTTAAAGGATTATGGATGCTTGAGATATATGCGTAAATTTTGGGGAATGAAAATTTGGATTGGTCTCTCATGAAGGGGAATTTATTGATAAATCAAACACCATAAAAATTAGCTAGCTTGGGCTCCAGGCTAGGTTACCACTCATGATCTAGATTGGAGATATAAGTCTTTTGAGAAGATTGGATACCCTATAAATATTGATATTTTATAAACCTAGTGATAAGGGACTCATCACTTGTTAAATTATCTTGGGAGAGTATCTTTTTTAATGTGTATCATAGTTCCACCTTCAATCCTTCCACTAGGCCCTAGGAGATCGTAGGCCATGTTTATCCATCATAGAATCAAGAAATGAATCTTAAATGTGAATAATAGACTATAATTTAACATTTGTAACTAAATATTTATTTTTAGTTCTAGCTAGGGAATCCAATCCCTAGAGGTAATAAAATATTGAATAGTATAAATCCCTTTAAGGAATAATCACAAAGATTTAATACTAGGTAATTTAGTTATGAAAATAGAGGAAGTAGTAACAATAAGGGACCACCATAAACTATGGTAATTAAAATACAACCCTATGTGAAAAACATTCTCTAGAGACTTGAAGCAAGTTTTGATGGCTTCAAGATCCTTCCAAATTCTTTTGACCATAAAAAAGCAAAAAATCTTGACAATAATCATAGTCATGAGAAGGGACTGGAAGCCAATATTTTTCCAATTAGTTTTACAATAAGGATATCTTTTAGAGTTACAATACCTTAGAAAAACTTTAAAATATTCATTTTCATCAATATCCTTAATAACCCAATTAGCACACAAGGTCATTCATTATCGATAGATGTCAAAATGCCCATGCCACCTTTATCCCAAAGGAGGAATTCAACATCAAAGAAAACTAAATTAAAACCTTAGGCATTCTTAGAATTGACCTAAGGGATTTCTCTAAGGGATCCAAATAGGAAAAGTTATAGACAAGATAACATCCAATATTTTATTATAAATCTAAAACTTGCTTGCTAGAGATAAGGGCTTTGTAATCTAATATTCAATCTTCTTTTCAATCCTCTTTAGTACATATTACAAAATCTACGCCGAAGGACTAAAAAATTTCCAAAGGGATGCCAAATAATTTTAACTATTCCCCACTAATAATTCTTTACCAATTACACTTGAAAATCCACTAAAGCATAAACATGATGCATTGTTAAAAACAATGGGTTTTCCTCTATTGGATGTTGGAACCCAAATCTAGATATAAAATGTCAAGGCACTTGATAACTTCATTAAATTTTTCCTCTTTTCATTTGAGCATGAGGAAGGTGTCATCTCAAATTTCCCATTTATAATCTAGGAGGTGTGGTCAGGCAAAATAATCTCATGAACAAGGCCTCATAAAGCTCTAGAATCCAAGAGATAACCCAAGACTTCAATATATAACACATAGAGTGTTATATCAAGGAGACAACCTTGGAGAATAGAGTGTTGAATCTCAATCTCTTTGATTTCATGCCCATTAATTGTGAGGTAGGCTAAAGAATCACGAATCAATGTTTTCACAACATAAATGAAGTAGGGACAAAAGCCATGAGCTTGAGTATGGAAAGAATAAATTGCCACTCAATTCTATCATAATATTTTCAAAAGTTTAATTTAATAAAAATATCTATCTAGAGAGATTAATGATCCCAATACATGCCTTATCAAACTACAATAAGATTATCCAAAATATAACACTCTCTAATAAAATATATTTGCTCTGGTCTAACATATATAGGTAAAATATGTTGAAAATGGTTGGTGAGGACTTTATAAATAATATTGTAAGAAACATTGAACAAGGTTATCAATGTCCAATTGGTGAGCAACACAATATCTATAATTTTAACAAGGAATTTGATATTTCCTTGGTTGGTCATGGTTATAATACACTAATTCTCTAAGGCTTATTTATAGACTTGTAATAAATATAGTCCCATAAACTACCTATTAGATCTGTAAAATACACATTAGAAGCCATCAAAGATAGGGGATTTATCATTTATTATGTAATGTAGATCTTATGTGATCTATTGTAATTTGAGTAGGGAATCATAAAGTCATTGATATTTAAGAATGATCTTACAAGGAATCACATCAAATCTTAATTTAACCATTGAGGTTTAATCAACTGTGAAAGGCTAAGCTTGAAAAACTATCCTATAATGTATTAGGATTTAGTCTAAGAAGGTTTGATAAACATTGAAATAAAAAACAAAATAATGAAACAATAAAAATGATTACGTCAATGGAGAGCAAATCACAAATGAGATAAGTGATTTGATAAGTGGGAAAAATGATCAAATGGTAAAAAAACTCCACAATTTACAATTATGAAGCTTTAAAATATGAACTCCATGTATAATAACATATATAAGCTTAGGATAAGAATGGCCTTAGGATAAGAGAGAATAAATAATGCAAGAGAAAGACTTAAAATAAAAAAAATTGAGATGTTTGTTGAAGTTATAAGTAATGAGGAGAGGAATGCTCTTTTATAGAGCAAGAATAAAAGAATGAGAGTTAAAAAAATTCTATGATTACCCTATAAGTCTCCTTTATGTGTGTTAGTTATGGCCTATTCCCTTAGAGAATGGAAGGAAGATTATGATATGTGAGGAAATAAGAGTTACATACAAATTACTCTAAATTCAAGAATTAGATTAGGGATGTGAGGGACACCTCATAAAGGTAAGAATAAAGTGTATTTATAAAAATAATTAATAGACACATAACTAAGACTTAATAAAAACTATAAACTTAGGAGGTTTCTAAATAAATTTAATTCCCCAAAATTCCTCCTTAAGATTAATTTGTGGTTACAAAGGATGGAGAATACCTTTTACAAACAAATAAGGGAGTTAAAATTTCATATTAATCCCCCTTAATAGAAACATCCTTAAAGAAGAATTAAAAAAGCATAAAGAATAAAAAAGAGAAAGTGTAATCAAGTCTTAAGGAATAAATTATGATCACCAAGAACCTCCAAGAATCCTACTAAGAGAATGTGGTCAATCTACAATGGAAAAAAGACCAACAAGAAATAAAAATGATCAACCAACATGTAAAACAATAAATGTAAAAAAAATCATTCATGTTAAGTAACCATAATTTAAATAATACAATCTACATATATAATGTAATAAAAGTAGATGTACAACTAGGCAAATTTGAGAAAAGGCAAATTCCATCACAAAGTATGTAAACCTACATGAATAAAAGTTAATCAGAATAATAAAAACATATATCTTGTGGAATAGAAATAAAATAATGTAAAAAGAATATTTAGATAATCAAAATGGAGACAAATAATATGTGTCAGTTTCAAATTATATTTTATGTGAAGCATTAGAATAATGATTATGAGAAGACATATCAAAGTCTATAAAATATTTATTTTCTTTATAAATCAAAATAGGTTAACACTTAGAGGTAGGATATTTAGTCATTTTCTAACAGTGCAATGCATCATGCATTGATTTACCACAAGAATTACATGGGTGTAATTTCAAATATTTAGATATATGATGCATGTGTTTTCTACTATGTGCACAAGGTTAATTAGTTTTAACCAAAGTGTGACCATTATAAATAGTATAATCCAAATAATTTTAATTATAAGTCCATCGATGAGGAGGACAAAAGATTCTAAATTTGTAGTAGAATCAAGTGAATGATTAAAACCACTAACTTTACAATTTGTATTACAAGTGGGTAAGATAGATTAAAAATTATTATTTTTACACTTACCAAGTTCACCATATGAATATACCCTATTGTGCATGATTTTTAATCTAGGGTTGGTATAATAAATGTGTATATGAGTTTTAGGTGTTTTAGAGGCACAAAAAAAAAGCCAGTATGAGAGCTGGTGTCATGTACAAAAGACTCAAATTTTGAATTTAATGAGTTAGTAGAAGATTTGAAGTTCATAATCTGGTTTTGAAAATAATTTATAGGTGTGAGAATAAAACTATGAAAAGTATTAATAGTGTCATTTTGGAATTTAATTTATTCCTTAAGAACACAAATTTCTTTATTTTTATCAGAAGATCAATTTAAGATTTGGGAGAGAAAAAGATAAATATTTGACTATCATTGAAAAAAATAAATTACTACAAATATTAATAGATCTAAAAATTATTCTAAAATATTCATCTTAAAAAATATTAGAATATAAATATTAGATCAATTACCTTGTAAATGTATATTCACAACGCAACACCAATATATGTTACTAAAGCATAAAAGTGCTTTTAAAATTGTCTTAATTTGGAAAGAAAAATATTATATTTTATTTTATTTAACGAATTAGTAACAAAGAAAATAAATTAAATCTTATGAAGACAAGGTTTCCACATGTTACAACTTGGCAAGTAAAAGCAGTTAAGTTTCATTTCGTTATAAGAGATAAGCTCACATGCTTTAAACACAAATTAGTGATGATTTTTTTTATTTTTTTTTTTTAATATTAAAGTGTTAGAGGTAATTTAAATAAGGGAGGATGCTAATATAGTAAATGGATCCTTCTAAATATGGAAAAATACACAATTTTTTTTATTTTATATGTTAAAATTTCCATATCACTACATGTTAGCAAGAAACATTGACTATATTAAGAGTAAATATAAAAAATAATATGTTTAGTTCACTAAAAATATTAAAAATCATTATATATAAAAAACATTATCTAGATAATAAAGTGAAATTAAATGATTGAATTTGATTTCTGATGTTCTTGAAATTAAAAAGAATTAAAATCATCTATTACGTGTGCATGTAATGCTATTCAAAGCAAAGTGATTACATATGAAATGTTTTATAAATATTTAAAAGTGTGAAAATACCTCCATGAAAATTTAATGCATACACTAATGATAACATGCAAATAATAAAAAAATAGAATGCCAATCAAAAAATAAAGATAAAAAATATGTTTTTGCTTTTGAAAAATGATGCTCACCAACTACACATAATGAAGAATAGAACAAGAGAACATAAATAAAGTAAGAGAACTTAAAAAAAGAGGTATCAAAAATAATAAAAAGTGTTAAAAATCTCAATGAATAAAATGAATAATTGTGCTTAGGTAGAATAGTAATACAATGGAAGACTATAAAAGTAAAGAGGCCAAGGCCAGTGCAACAAATTAATGATTATCTACGTACAAAAAAAAATACAATGTATAAAAAATGAAAAAGAGATAAAGAATAAAATCAAATCACCAATGGAAATAACAAAAATATACCAATTCAGAATACATGGATAGTTAGGATGCAAAGTGGGCCAAAAGGTGCCCAAATCTTCCAAAAAAAGGAATGTAAGAATATTTACAGGTGAAGTGCAAAAGTAAAGCTCAGAGAAATAGCTTAAAATAAACTCTAATGGTGAAAGATAAAATAATGAACCAAAAATGCATAGGTAGGGGGATGAAACCAAATAAAAATAATAAAAAATTAACTTTATTAACTTTGAATCAAACTAGGTAACATAATGTGAAAAAAACCACATAAAAAAAGAGGACTGCACAAAATTGCACATAAATAAAAAAAGAATATACACATGAAAAATTTATATATTATTATGTGAGTGGTATTCCAAAACCATAAAGTTGAATAAAATTAGAATGCTTGAAAAAAATTCCTTCCAAAAAGAGGTTAGTGGATATAATGTTACAAGACAAAAAAAAAATCTTCTTTCCTCTAATTCTACAAAAAATGATAAAAAATATTTTAAGAAGTGAGGATATGATACCATATTAGGATTTAGTCTGAGAATGATTCATAAACATTGAAAGCTAAACCAAAAGAGCATGAAAAGGAACAAGATTAGCCCAATGGAGAACAAACCACAAATGAGACAATATATTTGATAAGTGGAGAAAATTGTTGATTAGTGAAAACCCCCATGATAGTGTATTAATAATATTACATGGATGAAATCAAAGTACAATAAAATATATAATCTTAGGATAAGAATGACCTTATGTCAAGAGAACATCAATGATGCAAAAGCAAGATATAGAAAAATAAGAATGGGATGCGTGTTGAGAGTGTAAGGAATGAGGAGAGGAGTGCTCTTTTATAGATCAAGAATAAAAGAATGGGAGTTAAAATACCATGATTACCTTACAAGACTCTTTTGCATGTGCCACTTGTGGCCTATTCCCTTATAGTGTGGAGACAAGTGTGTGTCATGTGGGGAAAGGAGAGTTATATACAAGTAACTCTAAATCCAATAAGTGGATCAAGTAGGTGAGTGACAGCTCATAAAGGTAAAAATAAAGTATATATATAAATAAAATAAATATACACATATATAAGATTTAATAAAAATATATAAACCTATGAGGGACTCAAATAAGGTTAAATTTTTAACATAGTTCTCAAGGAAAGTTAAAGAGATGTGAGATTAAGAGGCTACTTAGGATTGATACACTTGAATGGATTTCATTTTATAGAGAGCTTGATTGGATTTTAGTGCTTAGAAATATCATTTGAGGCCTTATCAAAAAAATTTAACCAATGCAACTGAGCATGAAGTTGTGTACCTCTATCCATATGTCTATCCACCACCTTAAAGTGGCATTTGAAAGATGCTACAAGATATTGTGTTTCTATGTTGAAAGGATCAAGCTTGAAGGAGATAGATACCAATCATAACTCATTGAACATAGCATCTTGTGTCTAATATATGATCTATTAAATATGTTTTATATGGTGCCAAAGGAAGGAGGTGGTGCATAGAATCGCCTAATTCTACCACTCAATCTAGTTAGTGGCATATGAGGGTCACAGGATGAGTTTCTAGATTAGTGTAATGATTTATATCATTCCAGCATGACTCAAAATAGTAGTATTAAGGATAATTTTATTACATGATGCATTATAATGTCACAAATTCCATTCCACCTTGCAATGAATAGGGGAGTGGTCTGAAAAAATAATAGTAGGATGGATGTTGATAAGCTAGACATCAATGTTGGAAAAGGAAAAAAAAAATTTATCTAACAACATAAAAAGGTTGAGCCATTTCAACATGCATTGATCACCAAATTAGTAGTTGGACCATCTAAACCAAGATGTGGGGTTAAATGTCCACCTTTGTAGGAGTGCATCAGCGATATCCCAAGCTATACCCAGTAATTTTTCAAATAATACAAAGACTCAAATTCACCAATGCACAATGCATGGGGAGGGATCCAACCTTACTTTGGGGGTGTTCAATATTTTAAAAATCTACACACCCTAGTAATGTGGGAGAAGGTAGATCATTGGCCAAAGATCACCAAATTAGGGAGTATTCAAGGATATTATTACGTGCATAGATGTTGAGAATGCCAAAAAGATGGCCATAAATATCAAGAATAATGTAGACTTCCTGATGTAAAGGGTCTTCCTCTATGGAAATATTCTTGGGGGAAACCTTAAGGAAAAATAAAATACAAGAGCCATCATGTTCCTACTAAATCAAGGTGGTGATATAGGTGGTATCATGCCAAATTCATTGTAAAGATGTCTAAAGGAGAAAGATAGATAATTTAAATTCATATAGATATATAATATTTTGAAAACTAACCTGCTGACAATTAGTACACACAAAGTATCTATGGTTAGACTTTGTAATAATTGTAACATTACATGAAAAAATATTCATGAGGAAGGATAATCCATCTAAATCTCCTCTTGTCCATCCTCAAAATCCACCAACACCACAAAGATTTTGTGATGGTGAAGTTGTGACTTTCTACTTACCATAATGAAATGATAATTAAATTCATGTGCCCTGTAAGGAGAGTCAATTACCCCATAATTTGGGATATGAGACTATTTAGAAAAGGATATGTTTATTGAGATAACCTCAACCCTAAACATCATAGTATTATGGGAAACTAAAGAAACACTCTATAGGTTGGAAGAAACTAGGATCAAAAGGGCGGGTGGTTAAGTCTCCTTAGAGGGTTTAATAGCTAGATAAGAATAATCCTGAGGTGTCAACTAGGATGGTCATAATAGAGGAAGAATAAGGGAGAATCTCTTTGCTAGGTTTTCATGGTTTTTGTTTTCCCGATTGCTTTATTTTCTCACCTTATTTAGACCACTTATCCTATGAGACTTTCTATGGATTCAATACATTAATTATGCTTGATGCACCGCCCTTTAGGTGGGTAAGCAATTTATTTATGTATTCACTACACTCTAGTTATTCTATTTATGAAATATCTAGATCTAATGGTGCCTAAATGATCTTTAAATAGATAATCCCTCAACCCCCTACACTTTAGAGGTAAGCTTTCTTATTAAATTTATTGAATAATGTTATTAATGGTATGAATATTATTTTTTGATTTCTCACTTTGTTGATCATATCAACTTGAAAACATATCTCCATAATGTTTTCTACAAATACTAATATCCTCTAGCACAATCCTTGAAAAATCTAATATCTTATTCTTTTTTAACCAACACATGATTTTTTCTACCTAGTTCGATTTCATCCCTATATGAATTGATCTTCTTGGTTTCCTTGTCGACCTTTGGGATTTCATACCCACCATGGGGCATGTATTTTAGTGGGTTTCCACTATCCCTAATAATTGGGTTTGTGTGGAGGTTTTCCTTTCTAAGGAATTAATATATGGTCAAGTTTGGGAGACCTAGTGGTTTTAAAAGGTTGTCTATTTCAACCTAGAAAACACTTGTTTACATTGTCAAGATTCCACTGCATCAATTACTATCCTCTCATGGGTTTTCCCATGACCTCTTATCCTCCTCCTCAAAATCCCATATCGATAGACCAAGGTGATGGTTGGACCATAGTGCCCCTAAAAGGTGATCATTCCTTTTTCACTTTTTCTCTATAATTGTAGTCTAGGTTATGTATAAATTATAGTAACTTGTTTTTATCTTAAAAGAAGACAAACAAAAAAATATAAGAAACCCAAACTAGAAATCAAAGGATATGACTCTCTTGTAATATGTGTTTTTAGTGAAGATCTACCTTTCTCAGAGGCAAAACCATTTCTTTACAATACAATTCTAAAAGAGTTTTGTGTGTGTGTGTGTGTGTGTGTGTATCAAAATAAGTCTTTAAAATTTAATGTAGAAAAAATAAGTGAGGACAAAAATTAAAATAAGAGCTCCAATGATAAAGTATTCCTTAGGAACCAAAAAAATTTTATTATTACATATTGTGGGTGTCAAACAACTCATGACACACAACAAATAATAGAATTTCCAAATCATTAAAAGGATCAATAGTTTAACTCTAGATTAAAAAATTAAAAAAATGAAAGTAAATTAAGATGGATAATGGTAGAAGTGATAATATGTATTAAATTAAATGTTCATGCCTATTTTATATTTATAACCCTCAAATTTTCATTAAAAAGGTAGGAGATAAAAATTCATTTAATGGTAAATGGATAAATTATCCTTCTAAAAACACCCCCCTCTGTCATAGAAACACTTTCTTGGGATTTTAATGACATGTGTCAATTCATCATAGATTTTAGGATATTAGTCATGTATCTTGTCATTAATATGTTTATATACCTTTTATAGTTAGCATTATATTTTTTATTCACAAGTATCTTTGTATCATTTTGTGTGTAGGTATCTAACTATGTAAATAGTAATACCTAGCAGCTTATCACTTTAGGATCCATTGGAATATAAATGAATAGGGGTCATGTTGTAATTTTTTTATTTACATTATGATTAGTTGTTTCATCATGGAACATGTGGCATAATTTAACTTTGTCACTTAATGTATGCCTTTTATTACATCTATGAATCCTATCAATATATGAAGTAGTGATAAGGTGATAGATTGCCTAACATGTGGGATATGGGTGTTATAGAATAGACACATAGAAACATCTATGAATGATATGTAGTTGAGGATTATTTGAAGGATGACACATGGAACCTTTTCAATTCATCGACTGGTCATGGTCAACCTAGTTTATCATCTTTAGGTATTGCTCTCAATGCTAGCAAAAGATCACACATGGCATGGTATCACTCAATTTCATAGTTGTGGGCACTCATGATTTAGATTGTTAAACCAAGGTATGTGATAGAGTGAAATGGTGACACATGGAGTCATATTGAATTCTCTCTTTATTTTAGGCATAAGTTATTTAAAGCTTTGATCAAAGGCTTATGATGGGGTGAGATGGAACACATGGAGTGATCTTTCTCAATCACTTTTATGTGAGTGTATAATATATATCGTTTTTTTGTCAAAGTCCCACATTGACAAAAAGAAGAGAAATTTGGATTAATTTCATTCAGTTAGGATTCCATTAGTGCTTATATTTAATTTTTTCCCTTGATATAAATTTGAAATAAATGAGTTTAAATACATGATTAATTACAAGTCCATATTTTTTATATCCTAAAAATAAATTGATAGTAATTTTATTTTGAGTGGAGAAGTGACATGTAGTAAACCCAAGGATGACCTATAGAGTAATCTAACATACTTAGAAATAAAATTGATTATCTTGGTTTGTCAAATTTATCAAATTAGACCACAACCAAACTTTGAGCTAGATTTAGTCACAATTCTAATCCAATATTAATGAAATGAAAAGTGATTAATAATATTTAGGCTTATGAATGCCTAGATTCTAAAGTAAATTTATATCTTTATGGGACCAAGTATATGATTTATAAGAAGAAATATGTCCCTATTTTAAGTTTAAAAAATAGGATGTGTTTATGACAACACTAAAACTAATGAACAAGTTATTTAATACAATAATAAATGACACTAAAACATGTTTAAAAAAATTAGTGACATAGCATGTATGTGATAGAAATTAAATTTATATATTTATGTGAAAGGCACATTGTATGTATTTGTATCTATGTATTAAGAATTAAGCCTTACCAAGTAAATACTATTACAAAGCCTTTCCACTATGGCCCTTAAAAATAATAACGTATTATTCAATAATTTATCTGTAGTGATTTTAGAGTAGTCTATAAGTTTTAGGTATATTAAGAGATCGTTGTTGAATATCAACATTCACATTTTTGTATTTAATATTGGTCAACATGGTAATAGGTTGAAAAAATGTTATACATGACAAAAAAGAAACCCAAAAATTAATAAGGTAGCTTATTTGGTTAGATTGAAATTCATATTTGTGGCCCACCAAACTTGAATTATTGTCAATGAACATTGAATATGATTTCTCCCATTACATTTAAATTTATTTAATATTTCAAAAAATTTCATCCACCAATGTTTGTAGTCTTAATAAACCCTTATTTTTTACTTTATTTAAATGCAATTATTCACACTAAGCACTAAAAATTCATGTTGATGTTAAAAATAAGAGACAACCATGTTTCCATTAAAATACCATTCAATTATACTTGTTCACAATATCATGTATTGCTCTAGTCATGGTATCAAGTACCCTTATTTATGCTTCAATCATTTTTAATTAAAAAATCGAGTAAACTATCATTTGTGTTATTTTAGTTTTAAGCTTTGATATCCTTATTTTCAAACCAAGTGAGTATGTGTTGAAGCACATATTAAATCATATACATATGTATTTTTATTAATAATTGGTGGCAAAAATTCACTAGGAAAGTTTATGTACTAGGACATATCAATACTTATATTATTGGATATAAATCCATGTATGTGTGTGCACTTTATTTATTTATATTATTTATATCTTCCATAACCACAAATAGATAATGTGGAATTTAATTGATATTTCAAAGGATTATTTTCATGATCGAATATAGTTTTACTTATTAATTTTATTTATTATCTAAATTATTAATTCAACCTTCTCATATTATATAGGCACCATGATATATGTGATATCATTTTTTTAATGGTATTATTGGGAAGTGTTGGCTTAATCCTTGCTCTTTTATTGGTCTTTGTGCACACAATATGAATGTGAAGAAATAATAACTCCCTGTGATGGATATACACATTTATATTTTCTTGGTTGTTTCATTATAATAAAATTTTTAATGGAATTTATTACCTATTGGTTGGGATATGGAATACATAGTAGAAATCCCTTTAGGTTTTTCTAACCCTTAAATTATACATTGAAATAGTAAACATTAAAAGTAAGGTACTTGAGAAAGGTAACAATGGACAATACTCAACAGTAGAATGTTAATGATTGAATGAGATTAAGTATATTATGAATTTAATTAAATTTTAATTTAATTTGATACCTATTGGCATGCATCAATCTCTAAAATTTAATGATGAAAATGGTTAAGACTGCATGAATCATCTAGAGACTTTAATGTGTCTTTATGTGGTGCTTCTTTGATTACTTCTGAATGCATATATTTTGTTAGAGACATATTTTTTGTCTTCATTTTGATTAATTAAATATAATATTAGTATGAATTCCCTATTTTTTTTTCAAAAAAAATTTCTTTACTTAGTGTTCTTTTGGACTAGCTTCTTTTCATGGTGGTTTTTGCACTTTATGGTTAAGGTGTCTTTGTTCCATTTGCCTTTAGATCCAATTTTATTATGTTATGTATGTAGATTTTATTGTTCATCATATTGGTTACTTAGCTTGAAATATTGGTGTTATCTTGTTTGTTTTATAAGGTTTTATGGATCACTTATATTTATTGTTAGTCTTTGTTCCATTAAGGATTGACTGCCTTATCCGAAAAGGATTCTTGGAAATTCTTGCCAATCACAATTTCATCCTTGATTTTGGGGACACCTTATATTCTTCTTTATTTATAAAAAAAATATAATTTTTATAGAAGAAACTTTATATTAAGGGGTAGTATTATGTAATTTCAATTCCATTGTTTGTAAAATTTTTAATCCATTTCTATAACCTTAAATTAAGCTAAAAAAATGTTGAATAATTAATCTTATTTAGTTCATTTAGTATAGTTTGAGATTTATCCTATGTCTTATTTGTCTTTGCATTTATTATATTTATAAATTCACTTAATTGATCCTTTTGAGGTGTCACTCACCTCTCTATTCTACATATTAAATTTATAGTTACTTACATGTAACTCCTCTCCCCCATATGTCACATTTATACTCCACACTTATAAGAGAATTAGGACACAAAGCAAACATGTTGAAGCTTGCACATGTAATGATTTATTCTTACAAGATCTATTTATTGAGATCTTATTCTACTCTCTTATTTATTTGTGGTAGTTGTACTATCTTGATATTTCTTTTTCTCTTGCATACTTGCATTTCTCTTTTATCCTAAAGCCATTCTCTATGTCACTATTTACTACTTCTTGATATGTTCTTGGGGATTCTTTATTGTAAGACTTCTAATAATATTGTGGGATTTTAATCCATTTGATGGATTAGACACTTGTCAAGTCTTTTATTTCACATATTATATGGTTGATTAACTCTTGAGCTAACATTATCAAATTGTTCATTCTTTTAGTGAATTGAACATTTTTTTTCTTTCAATATTGAAAAAATATAATAGAGAAACACTATAGATAACTAGTAAGAAATTAAAATATGAAAATTAGGAAGACACACCATTGAGCATGTCCAATAAGTTCTTTAATAAGTGTGTTGTGCATTCTTAAATTACATATATTCATTTTTTAATTCTCTCTTATTGTAATCTACAATGACAGAGTCATAGTTATAATCTGGTTACCACAAATGATTAATCATTGTAATTGATTTATACTTGTTACCATCTTTAGAAAAAAAAATAGTAATTCTAAAAATATATCGTCTCTTAATATTCTTAATACCTATGATTCTAGTAATTGTTTACATAGTGTGATATGATACATGAATATAAGAAATAAACAAAAAACATTCATTTTATTAAATTTTAGTTTTTTTAACCATAAGGAATTATAATTTTAGGATTTTAAATCAATCGATGCAATAACTTAGATATAATATATAACCCAAAAAATAATATGATATATCATATAGCTTCTACATTTAATTGTAAATAATTTAATTTGATCTTAATCATGGTTATAATAAAATACACATAATTTTTTATTATGTTTGGAAAAAATATTTTCAATATTTATTATACTTAATATTATTATATAATATATTATAGGTAAATACTATAACGAGTTGAAACTTATGGATAAATAAAACCTCAAAGAACTACACATAAATCAACTATAAACATAAAATATGAAACTCTTAGTGTCTAGTTAACATATGAATTCAAATTCTGATTTTACTCAAGACACACATAATGATAGTGGCCATTATTGATTATTATAGATATATATGCCTCAAGTATCACTTGATAGAGATGATTTTGATAATTTGCCTTGGAGTTTATCCATTTCACTTGAATTACAATTTCACATGGCATACTTGTGTATGTATTCTCATGTATAGTGACTTCATACACATTTTATAATGCTACTTTGAATTATTACGAATATAATTATGCAGTATGTATTTATACAAAACACGTCAAGCCAAGATGTTAAATTTAAATAAATAATATTATTCCATTAGTGATAAAATAAAAATCACATTTCAATTACAATTTTTAGTGAATATTAGAAACATTTTCACTCCATATAAATCATGACAGTTGAATGTGTTTTTCAAATTCTTGGAAAAGTTTATTTGTAGTGTGTGCATTCTTTCTCTAGTTAGATCATTCCTAATACAATGGAACATAATTTTTTTCAATTGTATTAATTAGATTTATTACATTATATCTATTCTTATTAATTCACTTTTATAAATAAAATAAGAAAATAACATATTATGAATAAAACAATAAAATAGAGTTAAAATTCATGCATTTATAAATTAGTAAGCACATAAAATTCAAGACCTATGGACCTATGTTTACCCAAATCACATCAAAATTATTTATAGTAACGAAGTGGCCTTATTTATAGTAACAAAGTGGCCTACACTTTTTTGGGCTTTATATGTTTCTTCATTAGCATTTCATACCATTTATTTTCTATTGAATATCTAATTTACTTAAATCAAGTGTCACAAGACAGTTGCAAAAATTGAGATAAAATTATTTAACAAGTATAAAGTATATTTATTATTAATCTTTGGAATGATTTAAGAATTTTCAAGTAAAAAAAATTAACAAGTTCGATATTAAGCTTCTGCATCTAAATCTGTCCAAGTTAACCGAAAAATCATTTTTATAAACAGAGTGATACGATTTGAAGGAATTGCCGACTAGGCTCTACCGTTTATTTATCGAGGAAGAAACACTAGGATAAACAATCGCATCGATCTAGAGCATATTCCATCCTCACTATTACTCAACAAAGCTATGAGAAATAAAGTTGCTCCCTAATAAAGACGTCACAGATGCACTTTTCTAAATACAGAAAATGCATGTGATTCTTCAATTATATTATTTATAGATTTAAAAAAATATGATGTTGATGATACGACATGCTCTTATAATCAACTTGTTTAATGGCCACAAGTTATAGTATTTAATAATGACTGTTATTATAAAACTATTCAAGCATTCATTAGATATATTTTAAGATAATATATATCACAAATTATCAATTTGTAATTAACAGGTTTTCAACGTATACCATTCAATTTTTTAAAATTTAATATTCACTTGTCATTTTATATGTATAAATTAAATATCATTTGTATAAATACTAGATATATGTAATAATTTTGTATAAAAAAATCAAAACACAAACAATAAATTCAATAAATTTGTTGGGTAATAAATTTGTTGGGTATATACAAACATCGTGTATTTTTTATAACTAACCCTTTTATACTTCTATATTTATAATCATGTATAGTTTCCTCATACACATTTTTCACCAATACATTGAATTAATATGAATGTAATTTTGGAATATGTATGTTTTTTTCAAAATACATGATGGTCAAGATGTTCAATTTAAATAATGAATATGTACTATTAATGATTATATTTCTATTAATTAATCACCTTTAAGAAATTGCATTATATTTTTTTTCAACTATTTTAATTGGGTTTCTTAGATTATATCCACTCTCATCAATTAATGTATGAAAATTAAAAAAATTGAAACTTTGTGTTATATACTTTTCAAGATGTAAAATGATTATCTAAAGAAAGAAACAATAAGAAGATGACTATTTTTTTTGGGGAGAAAGAGATTATTCAAGATCTTTTTAAATAGTGAGTTTTAAAGTAAACATTTTTTTTTTTTTTTTTGGGTTGTGTTATTTGGATAATTAATTTTTAACTTCATATTGAGAGAATTCTTTGAGTTTTTTTTTAAAATAGTGAGTTTTAAAGTTAACAATTTGAAACTTTTGTGATTTTTGTGTTGTTTGAATAAGTAATTTTTATCTTCATATTTAGATAATCTTTTAAAGCATACATGTTTATCTCAAACATACTACATAGAATTGGTTTTTTTATTGGAACTATGACAATTTCAATTTTGTTACTATGAAAAATCTTCATAAATATCAATATAATTTTAGTATTTTATAATTCATCAAAAGACATAAACATTTTTGTCTTAATTAAAAGATAATAGTT